>CM034312.1:54006429-54540404 GCA_019925795.1 Dendrobium chrysotoxum
TAGCGCCCAACTTAGAATTAAGATCATGGGCAGACCCAAAATTATAAGTCCCCAGCATCAAAAATTTAATCTCAATATTCTAATAAAATGATAAACTCAAACTAAAATCTTCTCCAAACCAAGATGTAAAGCCCAACATATATGAATAGTGAGGCATTTCTGCATTTTTTTTAGAATCTCAAAATGCCTCATATGAAAGTTCAAGGAAGTTGTGAGACCTCAAAGACCAAGCTAGATGCTAACTAAGAGGGGGGAGTGTGAATTTGTTATTTAAAGTTTTCTTTAACAAAACAAAATCTTTTTAGAATAATTTCAATATCTAAAAAATAAAAAAAGTTATCCTCGATATATAAGCAACTTAATTTAACAAATACTAAAAAGATAGAGTAGTATCAACCATATAATTAATCATATAAAAATAAAGTGTAGAAATAATAAGATAATAAATACACAGAATTTATAGTGGTTTGGTCCAACTTGACCTACGTCACTCGCCAGAACCTTCTTTCAAGTTATTGCACTAAAACTAGTGACTTTCTATTTATTCTCAAAGTAAGTGCAGAGAAGCCCTTATAAAATCTCTTCCACTAATATGGTGTGGCAGAGAACCCTACTCTTTTCACACTCCTAGTGAAGGCAGAACCTGAAATTCTTTTTCACCCTCCTGGTGAAGATGTAAAGAACCTAGAATCTTTTCTTCCTACTAGAGATGGCAGAGAGACCAAGACCTAGCACTGTAGAATAACTTCCCGGAGCCACCAAAGGATCAAGGCAGAATCTTGAAGAAGATAGGGAAGAACTTTACTAGGAGTAACTTTGAGAATCCTTCACAACTCTCACTCATAAATAAGTCTCCCTCTCTTCTCTCCCAAAGCACTCCTTAACTCCTCTCTCTATACTCTCTCTTAAGACACTTAGCAGCAAAAGCCTTTTTTTAAATCAGACCAAGTGAGAGTTTAATTAGAGAGCCTCTTAAAAGCTTTAACTTTCAATTTGCCGACTTTGATTATGAGTACAATCTAAGATTGTCTGTGATGATTAGTTCAAAGTACTCCTATTAGTACTATACGAGGAGACAGATCCTGTATGATCAATTCAAAGAGATGAGCTGATGTTTAGGATGATTGAGAGAATCGTCCAGTATGATTAGTATAAAATAACCTTTTTAGATACTATTATTTCATTAAAAAGTGTGGTTTAAAATTTTAATTTTTTTTGGAAAGTTTAATTGCTTGAATTTCAATCTTAGATGATAAACACATCATTATAAATAATATATTACCCTGAGAGACAAAGATATTATTCCCTAATGGGTTCAATTTATAAGATTAAAAATTTATCCTAGTTATCATAGTCAGGTTTGGGAAAAACTACATATGACCCTTGAAGGTCAAAATGATCATTCAATCAAATATTTAAATATAAAATTATGGATAAAGCATCATTAATTTCCCAAAGAAAATAAATTGAGGTTTTAAAAATTTGAATTTGAAAATTTGATTTAGGTTAATAAATCTCCTACGAGCACAAGCCCTCAAAGTTAATTACATCGTAGGTAAACTTGAGTTTCCTATGAATATTCTTGATTAAAATAGCAGTAGAAATTTTATTTAAAAATTTCAAAGCTTGATGTCAAAGGAGGTGAGGCTTGAAAATTTTAATAGGGAATGGTTCAATGTTGAACACTTATTTCTAGAGAGCAAAGGAGGAAGAGTAGGAGGTGTTTGGGGTTCTAAATCACTTCATAAATACTGCAACCTGTCCTAAGTATTAGGCTTGAATTTGATTAAAAGAGATTTAAGTTTGAATGGTCCATTTTATTAAATGTTGGGATTAGATTCTCAGAGTTAAGGTCTTATAGCCTGATCTTATCTGAGAACCTAAGTCTAAATTGGGTACTAAAAATCAGTGACCCGAACCTAGTTAATGCAATCAAGATCTAGACTTAGCCCACCTGGATTGGGGAGCTAGCTAGCCACCTAAATATTTCAAAAACATGAGTCTGGTCTTTTAATAAGAATGGTAGGGATGTTTGATTAAGATAAATTTTGAGAATAGGGCTGACATCTAGAGCGATCCTTAATTAGCCTTTTTGACTTATGTTGGGTATTTGATGCTTGAAATTAAAAATGCAATTAAGTTTTAGACTTAATTTTAATTTATTTCTAATTCAATGCATGATAATTGACTCAAAAGTTTAAATAAGAATGAAGTAGATTTAGAAAGGCTAAAAAATTATTTTTATCCTAAAATGCATAGATTCCCTTGATAGATCTGGACCCTTATAGGTCAGGTGGTCTGCCAGAACCCGCAGACAGGGAGGTGCCTAACAAAGGAAAAATGTAACAACATGCTATGAGAACTCTTGGTGATCCTGGGCTTACTTCTTAAAATGTTAAATTTCTATATGAGCTTAAATCTTTTAAATTTAATTAAAGTAAAAAATATTTTAATGTGCCCTCACGAGCCTCCGATCATTCCAGGCAAAAATAAATCGACATACAAGATCGCTAAAAAATTATGAAAAGTAGGCAATCTTAATATCGCAACCAACATCAAATAATCAATTAAATAATTAAATTAATTAAATAAATAAATGAAATGTCCATAGGTATGTGCCTTTTAATATTATAACCTAGGGTCTGCATGAAACAATAAAGTGGCTGGGTACCACTAACAATAGCCCAGATTCTACTCCTAAGACTCAAGTGAATTTGAGAATGAGATTCTTCTCGATCTCCACTTCTTCATCCTTCTATGAACTTCTTGGATCCATCGAGTTTGGATATCCATATTAAAAGAAACTTTCCCTCGAAAGGGGTATTTTCTTTTCCCTTTGGATACTTGAATCTATCCTAACTTAGTCTACCAAATAGAGGAGAACCCTCCACCAAGGGATGTTCTCTCCTCTTTGGAATCTAAGTTGGATACTTATATATCCCCTCTCCAATGTCAATTTGAATTAGAACTCAATAAATTTGAATTACATTTAACAAAAATTAAAAATCTAGATTTGAATAACCTAAAGGGTTATCCTAAGTGATTATATTTAAATCATCCCAAATAGTTATTATAATGAAATTTAAAATGCTCAAACCAGCTACATTTGGCTATGCTCTTTTAAATTTTAAAGGGGGACTTAACATTCTAGAGCACATGGAAAATCTGATTAATTTAAGTTTAACTTTGCCCCCTTTAATTTCTATGACCAATATGAGCATAACCACCTATATAAGATTGTATCAGCATTTAAATCACCCCTATCCTAAGGGTAAATCTAACACCCATCACTCACCTTACAGAGTGCAAAAATTAAATAAATAATCATAGTAATATTAACAACAGCATGTAGTGAAAGCTCAAAAATCCTGGCACATAGCAGAAAGGTAAACACCAGCCTAGCTTAGGTCTAGAAGTAGTTGCCCTAACAAATCATCTAAAGTATGTGAGGCAAGCCGTGTGGCTATGGTAGATCCTAAATTGGGTTGTTTGTTATATTTTTTAAAGTTTAAGTTTGTTAAGGTCAATGGAAAGATTCAAATTAAAAGTTAAGTATTAGTGTATTAGAGTTTAACTTAAAATATATTTTAAAGTTAATTGATTGAATAAGTTTAATTAAAGAAAAATTAAGAATTAAAAATTTTTTATTTAAATTAATTAGTGGCTGATTTAAAGATTAAATTAATTTATGTTTTTCATCAACCTGCCACCAGGCTCGAGGAACGAGGCCTCCTTAGGACACTTAGCCATGTAGCCTAGAGTAGTCCATCCTAAAAACCTTATTGATGTAGTTGGATTAAAGATTTTAATTTTGTTAAATAATAAATAGTGATTTGATTTAAATTTTACACCCCATTAAATTCATTCATGGCATTGTGCCACTAGGCTCGTTGAAAGTATGAGATACGCCAAGAAGGGGTGAATTGGTATTTTAAAAATAAATCCTAAACAAGAGTTCTAATTTTTAAGGATTTTTTTAGATTTTTAAAAGGATGATTTAACTAATCAAATGCGGAAGCTAATGATTTATAAATAATCACAAAGATGATGATTATATTCTAATTATCACAACAAAATATTAATCTTAGATTTTCACTAAGCAGTTATCACAAAAAATAAAATGCATGAAAATATATTATGAAAGTAAAAATCAGAATGAGCACACCAGATTTATAGTGGTTCGGTCAAGCCATGACCTACGTCCACTCCCCGGAGTCCTCCTCTCTAGGTATTGCACTATCACTATAGTGTCTCTCATTTAGCTCCCACAGCTAGGTGGAGAAGCCCTTACAAACTCTCTTCCACCAACCTAGTACGGTAGAGGACCATTTTAGGTCTAAAATGGACCAAGTACTTTGAAAATTCACATCATGTAAATCCATTAGACATTTGGTTCTAAGAAAATTACATGGAATGCCTAAGATGACCAAGATAATTTTCACCAAAATTTGGGTCCAATTTGACCATTGGATTATTAAAAATTGAGAAATTTGCATTTTGAGAAAACCCAAATAACTCCCAATTCAATGGTCAAAATAACCTAATTTTAATTTTAGTAAATAGTAGGGCTCAAGACCTTTCCAATGAGCTCAATAACACTAAATTTAGTGAAGAAATGGATTTGCTATGAATTTATGAAGTTTTTGGCTATTTTTATAAATTTTTTAATCAATAAATGGTTGGCGCCAATCGTTGGCAATGATTAATAATGATTGGTGCCTGTGACAGTGGTGGCACATGGCATATTGACATGTGGAAACACGAGATTGGCCACTTAAACACGTTGGACGATCGATCGCGTGTGGATCTAACGGCTCTAATTGAGCCACGTCACCCACACAGTTATAAAATAAACATGGGTTTGAAACCTAGGTCTATCCTACAATTTGGGTCATCGATGTGGCCGATTGATGACCATCTGAAACGCCCAGAAGGTGCGATCGAACGGCTCTGATTGAGCCAGAATCAGGATAGTTCAAAATGAACAAAAATTTTCAAAGTGACATAACTTTTAAAATACTTATCCAAATTTAATGAAATTTGAAACATAGGTTTATGATAATATAATCTTCCAACACATGAAGTTGGGAGGCTTCATGTGTTGTAGATTTTCTACAGTTTAAAATTGAAGTTTTAGAGAAAAGTTGGGATAACTTACAATCTGTGGATGCAATTAGGTGTTCTTGGGCTTGTTGGAAAGTTATTTGAATCCTCTACAACTTTCTTTAAAGGGTCTAAGAGCTATTGGTGGCTGGTTTAGGATCTGCTACAACAACTATCCTTTCTCGCTCTTTCTCTCTCTCTTCTCAAACTAGGCTCTCAAATTTTTCAACACCTTTTTAATGGCTGTAGAAGACTTATTTATAAATGGGGAAACTAAGTTATCCTTAACATGAGCTGAAAGCTACTAGAATTGAAGGTTTTGGATGATAGAGAGTGGAGCCAAAGCTTTAAGTGAAGAGTGAGATTATTCCATTCCTCCTAATGATTGCTTAGCTTGGATTGGAGAGAGAGAGAGGCTTCAAGCTACTTCCAACTAACCCTCCAGCCACCAAATGCATGTAAATATGGAGTTATTAGGATACTTTGACTTTTAAAGGTTGCAAAGCCACCTAAGCATAAACTTTAACCCTTTCTGAATACTTTGACAAGTAAAACTTGTCGAAAAGCTTATATGGCATAGGGGAAAGTTTAATGAGATAATTTTCTTAATTTAAATATGGTTTAAAATTAAAGATTTAAGATTTAAATATATGTATGTGTATGGAAGGAAGTTTGACAAAATTTTGGCAAGTTGACTTGGTCAACCTATGGTGATATGACTCATGGTGGATTTAAAAATATTTGAGGCATCAAATGGAATATATTTGAGGGGTAAAGATATTGATTTGATTTAAATGGGTTGGATAGGTTGAATGGGTTAAAATGACCCATTTAAAACCTTAATGTACTTTTTGGTCAACCAGGATTACCCAAGGTCTGGATTTGGGTTCAATCAATTTAAAATGATATTTTGGGTCTGTTGGAGGTGGTCCCAGGGTTTAGAGAGTTCAATTCAGTCTAATTGACTATTTGGACCCTAAAAGGGCATTTAGGTCAACACTAGTTGACTTGGTCAACTAGTTTGACCCAGGGGCTCGGATTAGGTCCAATAGGTTTATTTTAGTATTTGGAGTTGAATGGAAGTGCTTCAATCTAAAGATAGGGTCGTTTGATTCGAAATGATTGTTCAAAACCCCAAAGGGGTATTTTTGGTCACTTTGGGTTGACCTGGTTAACCAGGCTTGAGCAAGGTCTAAGTTTGAGTCTATGCATTCCTAATAATGATTAGAATGTATTGGAAGAGTTTCTAGGATTTAATTTGAAAAGGTTCCAATGGTGTTTAGAAGAAAACTCCAAAATTGCCCTTTATGGGCATTTTGGTCTTTTTGACCCCTAGTCAACTATGGGTCAAAATGAGTCCACTAAATTGTAGTTTAATGTTCAACATATGATAATCAAGGGTTTTGATATGATTGAAGAATCTGGAGAAGGTTCCAAGGTCAAAATCCATTGAGTAGCAGGTCCAGTGCATAGGTCATAAATATTTAAAGATTTTATAGCCTTTGAACTTCAATCAAGTTTTTGGGGTTAGAGACCTCATATTGAGCTCAAAGTTTGAGGGTAGATACTAGGGACATGCCTAATCAATATTCAATTTATAGATCATGAATTGGAGGTCATTTGACTAGGGTTTGAAATATTTAAAAAATTCACTGGAAAAGGCTTTTACGATAGGGCCTTTGAACCTTAAATTTTGGTCTGGAAATCTAGATTGATCTATGATCTGGATAGATTCTAGGGTTTGGATTAGACCTCATGACCTCATACAAAAATAAGGTCAATAACTACAAAATGTATTGCCCTATATGATTAGTTCAAGAGTTTATACAAATCGTCCAGTATGTTTGGTGACGATTAGTTATCATCCCATATAGATGTCAATTCATACAGTATGAAATAGGTGGTTCATCCTGTACGATTAGTTGAAAAACTATGGCATTTCATCTTGTTGCAATTTTGGTTTTGATGATGACAAACATGTTTCTATTATGTTTTGCTTGGCTAACCCGTTTCAGGCACAAAAGATCATGAGCAACTCAAGCCAACTCAAGATCGGATCCGAGTGTGTCTAAGTGTACTATTTTCCTTTTCTTGAGTCAATTATAATGTAACTAATCCCCTAGCTAAGTAACCCTGCACACACACACTCATGGGGAGAGCTTTAGTGAATTAGAGTTTATGTTCAAGTTTTTATTCAGATCGTCCTAGACAATAGTCACTTCATCCTGGACGATCAAGTAAAAATAGAAACCTTAATTAGGGCGACCAAGTTAAGTGTGTCTGATTAAGCAGATCATCATGGACGATCATTGCATCATACGGGATGATATGCTCAAATCTAAAATTCTCAGCCACTAGATCAAGTTTGGCAAGTTTTAATTTTAAGATATTTGGTCTGATCGTCCGGGACGATACGTGTATCATCCTGGGCGATCGAGTACAATCATGCCTAAATTAGTCTAGTAATTAAGGAAATTAATTAATACTTGATTGATACGATCATATCGTCCTGGACGAACATGATCGTCTAGTGTGTTTCAGCTGGACGTCTAGAGCGATGCTCAAGACGATTTGGGCACATTTTGAACTAATCGTACAGGATGATATCCTGATCGTCCTGGACGATCAAGTCATTTTTGGGTCGTCTAGCACAAGTTTCTCTTGATGACCCGAGCGGTCTTCTGGACAAAATTCCTCAATTTACATTAATCATCCTAGACGATCGCAGAATCATACGGGATGATATGAACAACTTTTTCTACTGATCGTCCAGAAGTGCCAGATCATCCAGGCTGAAGCAGCTGATTTTGAACTGATCGTACAGGACGATCTATTGATCGTCCTAGACGATCTAGGCCGACCAGTTGAGATTTAGGGAAAATTTTGAGCCCTCCTATAAAAGATCTTTTTCTTTCAATAAGAAAAATCTTTTGCCACTTTCCTTTCCAGAGAAACCCTAGAGAGAGAGAGTTTGGGAGAGAGAGAGAGGATCTTGTGAGGGGGAGTTTGTGAGGGGTTCATGAAGGTTACTCCAAGCAAGGATCAGAGTCGTCTTCTCCGCTCGTCGTCTTTCATCGTGTTGGTGTTCTTTGTGAGAGGATCATTCGCAAGAAGATCCGAGGTTCTCTGCCAGCTTCAGGAGGAAGCAAAAGGAGTCTGAGGTTCTCTGCTTGCTTCAGGAGGAAGCAAAAGGAGGTTGGGTTCTCTGCCCCACCATGTCGGTGGAAAGGAGGTTTTTGTACAGGCTTCTCGGCCTTGCTGTGGGAGCAAAAGGAGAGACACTTTGAGTTAGTGCAATACCCAGAGGAGAGGCTCCGGGGAGTGGACGTAGCTCAAGTTGACCGAACCATTATAAAATTCTAGTATGTTCTTTCTGATTATTTTTGCACTTTAGTTTTTCTTTGATTATCTGCTTGGGTGAAATTTATGTTCAATCTTTTCGTTTGAGTATTTACTTGTTTCCGCTGCATATCATAGAAAAGGTTTTTGCTGTTGCTCTCAAATTTTTTAAATAACCAATTCACCCCCCCCCTCTTGGTTAGCCTTGGGATTAGTTCATCAGGGCTTAACATCCCTATCAAACTTTCAAGTGGTATTAGAGCGGGATTCAAAATTTAAGTTTAAAAACTTTTGAATTTGATCCATGGTTAACTTTGGTAATCGTAATACTGCTGAAGGTTATTCAATCACACGACCAACATTGTTTGATAATATTCCTTTTGATTTTTGAAAAACTCGCATTCCCACTTTTCTACAATCAATTGATTATCGCATGTGGATGCTAGTTAAGGATGGATATGAACCACCTTTTAGGATGGTTAACAATGTTAAAATTGAATTACCCTTTATTGATTGGACTTTTGATGATCGTGACTTAGCACAATTGAATGCCAAATATTTGAATTATTTTTTCTGTGCTTTAAAATCTGAGGATTACATGCGTGTCTCTACGTGTTCAACTGGTAAGGAAATCTGGGATAGATTGTGCATCACGTATGAAGGTACAACTGAAGTCAAACAGTCTAGATTAAATATTTTACTTCATGACTATGAACTATTTCGTATGAAACCTATTGAAACCATTTCTGAAATGTATACGAGATTCACTCAAATCGTTACTTCTTTGCATGCCTTAGGTAGAGAACTTACAAACTACGAAAGAGTGAACAAAATTCTTAGATGTCTGCCTTCTTCATATGATGCTAAGATAACTGTAATCACTGAATCTAAAGATTTGAATACTTACTCTATTGATAGCTTACTTGGATCACTTATTGCTTACGAGTAAGGGGTGAACCAAAGACAGCTTGATGCAGGTGAGAAGAAGAAGGAGAAAACAGTGGCACTGAAGGCCAACGAGAGTGATACTAGTGCTTTCGGGTCTGATAGCGATGACCTTGCCTTGATCACTAGGCAATTCAAAAGCTTTCTAAGGAAGAAACACAAGAACTTTTAGAAGTGGAACAAGGGTAAGTCCAACAAAAATTTTGAGGGTTCATCTGACACTGTCTGTTTTGAATGCAGGAAGCCTGGACACATTAAGGCTGATTGTCCTACACTTAAAGCTCACCCAAGCAAGGAGAAGGGTGAGGAGAAACACAAGTTCAGGAAGAACAAGAAGTGGATTCAGAAGGTGTTCTGGGAAGTTTCTGCATCCGACTCCTCTTAGACTGAAGCTAAAGAGGAGGAAACAAATTTGTGTCTGATGGCTGATGATCACCTTGGTCAGTCGGACCAGGAAGAGGTATGTAAGCTTACTTACGATCAATTACTTGAAATATAAGAGAAAATTTATGCATCGTATAGGAAGCTTAAGAAAACCCATACTAGCTTAAAACTAGATTATTTGACTTTGCAAAAAGAGCAAGATGTTTTGATTAAGGATCATTCCACTGTTGATAGCAATCACATGTCTTTACTTGATGAATTTGATGAACTGAATAAAAAGCATTCTAATTTAATTGTTGAGCATTATTTACTAAAAACCATGCATGTTGATTTAGAAAAAGCTTTTAAAGAGTTGGATAACATGGCATATGAAGTGGAGAGTAGCAATGGTGCTTTGAAATTTAAAATTGCAAGTTTAAAGAAAGAAAATGAAATTTTGAAAGTTAAAATCAGTGCTTTTGAGAAAAACCAAACAACTCCTACTTTTGCACAGTTTTATGCACCTCCACCTTTTGTAAAATCTGGTTCAAAATCATCAAAGTATGTTTCATACAAACCTAGGAAGAGGCACTATCACCCACGTATATTAGTTAACCCTTTTCCTGGTGTTAGATGCTTTTCATGTGGCATGTTAGGACACATTTTCCACACCTGCACTCTTCACCATAGTACGCATTGGGTGTGGAGGCCCAAATTGCCTGTTTCATAATATAGTACACATGCATCGCATTCTTCTTTTCATAAGAAGGAACCCAAACGATGTTTGATGATTTTGTAGGTGTGCTCTCACACAAGACCTTATGAGAGTATATAGTACCTAGATAGCGGATGTTCTAGACACATGACTGGAGATGTAAATCAGTTCATTTCACTGGAGGCCAGGGCTGGAGGCAAGGTTACACTTGGAGATAATAGCACCAGGAGGGTGGTAGGTTCAGGTATAATTGGTGATTCAAAGAATTTTATGATTAACAATATTTTACTTATAGATGGACTGAAATATAACTTGCTGAGCATCAGTCAACTTTGTGACAAAGGATACAACATCAAATTCCTACCCACTTACTGCATTTTAAGCTTAAATGACAAAGTTATTTTGCAGGGACAAAGGATCCACAACGTGGACAAGCTGGATGTAAGTTGCATTAAAGCTGAAAATTTAATTTGCTTAAAAACTGCTGCTGATGTGTCTTAATTGTGGCATAGGAGATTGTGTCATATCAGTATGAAAACACTTAGGAGAGTCACCCAAAAGGACTTAGTTAGAGGTGTGCCCAAGCTTAAGTTCACTAAGGATCACCTATGTGATGCCTGTCAGTTAGGGAAGCAAGTCCAGTCCTCTTTTCACTCTGTTAAGGACATTAGCACCTCTAGACCTTTAGAAGCCCTTCATATGGATCTCTTTGGACCCATTAGCACTTCCAGCTTAGGTGGAAAAGTCTATAGGTTTGTGATTGTAGATGACTACTCGAGGTTCACTTGGATTAAATTTCTGTCACACAAATCTGAGTCATTTGATGAGTTTAAGTCCTTCTCCACTTGGATTCAGAGGAAGTTAGGTTGTGAGATCTTGACTATTCATAGTGATCATGGTGGAGAGTTTGAAAATATAAAGTTTGGAAGTTTCTGTGTGGAGCAAGGGATTAGTCATAATATTTTAGCTCCTAGGACCCCTCAGCAGAATGGGGTAGCTGAAAGGAAGAATAGGACCTTAATAGAAGCCACTAGAGCCATGCTTGCTGAGTATTCACTTCCAAAATACTTTTGGGCTGAAGCGGTAAACACTGCCTGTTATGTGCTGAATAGGGTGAATGTGAGATCAAAACTGAACAAGACACCTTATGAGATCATTAAGGGTAGAACTCCAAACCTGTCCCACCTCCATGTCTTTCGCTGTAAGGTTTTGTTTCTGAACAACGGGAAATCACCCTTAGGAAAATTTGACCCCAAATCTGATGGAGTATTCTTAGGCTATTATAGTGTGGGGAAATCCTTTAGGGTGTTCAATAAGAGGACTTTGGTGGTGGAAGAGACAACTCATATGGTGTTTGATGAATCTAATCCTAAGGTGACTAGAGTTGAGGAAGAAGAAAAGGTAGAGGAGATTACCCAAGGGATTGGAAATGCAAATCTGGAGGAGAGGGTAGAACCTCAAACCATAATGCCTAGAGATTGGAGATATTCTTCGAGTCATCCTAAATAACTGATCTTAGGAGACCCTTCTGAAGGTGTTAGGACTAGGCATGGACTTAGGAAGGAAGTAAACCACTCTGCCTTTATCTCAATGACTGAACCCACCAACATCAATCAACCCCTTTCGGATGAGTTTTGGATGTTAGCTATGCAGGAAGAATTGAATCAATTTGTAAGGAATGATGTTTGGGAGTTAGTAGAAAGACCTAGAAATCAAAGTATTGTGGGAACCAAGTGGGTCTTTAAGAATAAGATGAATGATTCTGGTGTGGTGGTTAGGAATAAGGTAAGATTGGTGGCTAAGGGGTATAATCAGATAGAAAAGATTGATTTTGAGGAGGCTTTTGCCCCTGTAGCTTGATTGGAAGCCATTAGAGTGCTACTAGCCTTTGCCTGTTATAAGGGATTTAAGCTGTTTCAAATGGATGTCAAGAGTGCCTTTTTAAATGGGGTAATAAAAGAGAATGTTTTTGTAGAATAACCCCCTAGTTTTGAGAGTTCCCAATATCTAAATCATGTTTACAAATTAAAAATGGCTGTATATGAATTGAAACAGGCACCCAGAGCTTGGTATGAGAGGCTTAGCACATTCCTGTTAGAAAGAGAGTTTGTTAAAGGGAGCGTAGACACCACCCTTTTTCTAAGGAGAATAGGGGATGACTTACTCATTATCCAGATCTATGTTGATGATATAATTTTTGGATCTTCTGATAAATATTAATGTGATGAGTTTTCTAAAATAATGAGTAAGGAGTCTGAGATGAGTACGATGAGAGAATTGTCTTATTTTTTGGGGTTTAGCATAAGGCAAATGGATGATGGAACCTTTCTTAATCAATCTAAATACACTAAGGATATTTTGAAGAAATATGAAATGGACAAAGCCAAGCCAATCAATACTCCCATGAGCTCCTCTGTTCAATTAGATAAGGATTCAAGTGGAAAATCTATTGATCAGAAGAAGTATAGAGGAATAATTGGATCACTACTTTACCTGACTGCTAGTCGACCTGATATCATATTTAGTGTCTGTCTTTGTGCTAGGTTTCAGGTTGATCCTAAAGAGTCCCACCTGACTGCTGTTAAGAGAATTCTTAGATATCTTTTAGGGACCCCAAACCTAGAAATCTGGTACCCTAGGCACAGCACCTCTTTTGAGATTATTGGATATTCTGATTCTGACTTTACAGGGTGTAGGGTGGATAGAAAGAGCACTTCTAAAACTTGTCAATTCATAGGACAGTCTTTAGTCTCCTAGTCCAGTAGAAAATAGAACTCAGTTGCACTTTCCACTACTGAAGCTGAGTACATTGCCTTAGGGAGTTGTGTGCCCCAAGTTCTTTGGTTGAAGCAATAAGTCTTGGATTTAGGATTACCTGTGGGCATAATTTCTATTCTGTGTGATAATACTAGTGCCATCTACATCTCTAAGAATCCAATCCAATATTCTAGAACCAAAGACATTGATATAATGCATCACTTCATTAGGGACCATGTTATGAAAGGGGACATTAAGCTACATCATGTAGCAACTGAAAATCAGCTGGCTGACATATTCACTAAACCACTGGCCTTTGACTCATTCAGCATTTTGAGGACCAGATTAGGAGTGGTTGATATAAATGCTTGATTCTGATGATTGCTGATTTCTGATATCTCTAGTTTTTATTCTGCTTCTGTTAGTTAGCTATTTGATTTGATTATTTGCTTTCTATTATTTTTATTCTATTGATTTCTATTTTAGCTTTGGTGTTAGTTTGATTTGAGTATTTCTTTTGATGTAATTTTCTACCTATTTTTATTTACTAGTTCATCTCTATTATTTACTGTTTTATGCTTTTCAAAATCTGATCACTGCTCGCTACTTCTGATAAACTGGATTTCAGACTGAGAGTTTTACCTTATTTTTATTCTGAAGCTGGTAAGTAGTGATTAATTCCACTGGATCGGTTAAAGGGAAGAAATATTGATGATTGTTTCTCTTCCTCTAACTCCTTTGCTGGTGTATTGTTTCTTTTGGATAAATATCCTCTTCAAAATTAAAATTTTAGTTTTTAAAATAGAGATTTATTTTATCTTCCTACAGTAATCTACCTCATATCAATAGTGTTTTCAAAGTCTTGAGTCATTATTTTGATTTTCTAAACCAAGTAATTGCACTTATCATACGACGTATGGCTTTTATTTTGTGAATTACTCTTCCTTATTCTGGAGAGCATCTCCTATGTCTGGAAGGTAATTTTATAGCTGAGATCCTTTATCAATTTTGAAAGGGAAAAAGCTTACAAAAGATGCGCAGTGCGTCAAATAAATTGAAAAAGAGGCATAAAATGAGCCCAAAACTGAAAAGATGCGAAATGTCGCCAAACTAAAAGATACATAAAGTGCATAAAAAATCAAAAGATGCGCTAAGCGCCAAACTAATTGAAAAAGAGGCACAAAATGAGCCCAAACCAAGCTTTCTTCCCTTTCAGATCGTTAAATGTCTTAGAAAAATCCATGCGCCACTTAATATTTTCAAAATCTTGAGTTTAAAAATCCTAATTTCTGGTTTATTACTTTGAAACACTATTATATTAGATATCTTTCTAGAACGAGGCTTGAAAGGGTATCTTTTTGAATCTAATTTATTTTCTTCTGAATTGGATTTTTGTTTTAAAAGAGATTTGCATCTATAAGGTGCCCCAGGTGGGAGTTACGAAAGTCAATTTTACTACCTTTTCTGGATTTCAGCGCTGTCAATCATCTTCTTATTGGTTTTTGGATCTAAAATCAAGGAAAAAATTCTGATTTACTGGAGCAGCTCGATCAAAAAAAAATCATTGCTTTTGTGTTCTCGTTTCATATTTTATTTCATTTTATTTTGTTTTTTCTTTTTAAAGGTTGTGTTTTTGGGATGCTGATTGTTCATTTCCATCCTTCATCGTTTTCCTATTTTCTTCACGTCATCCTGGACGATCCACAGATCATCCTGGATGATATTCTTCATCCTGGATGATCCAAACATCATCCTGGACGGTCAATTCAAAATTGTCCCCACTTTGATCATACTGCTGAGAAACACCAATTATTGGTGATCGTCCTGGACGATACATCAATCGTCCTAGACGATATGATCTATATCTTCCTGATCTGATCAAACGGCTGAGATTGCACCAATTATTGTCCATCATCTTGGATGACTCACCTCATCGTCCTGGATGATCCACGTGTCAGTAGCTGGATGATTCAAATTGAGCCCGTCTGACATATTTATTGTATATCATCCTGGACGATCCACCTAATCATCCGGGATGATACTTTTTGTCAACGGTCGTCCGGCTTGACTCCTCGGGACGATCGCCTGTGTCTAATCATCCTGGATGATCAGACTGCCTTTTTGACCAATCATTCTGGCCGTCATAAATGCACATATCATCCTGGATGATCTCGCGAAAGGGTGCAAGCTCTCTCTCTCTATATTTTTTAAAGTTTTTGAGTCCTAAAAAAGGCTAATTTTTAACTTGGTTAATTTTTTGACCTAATGACCTCCAAATCTAGTGAAATTTGGTCCTAAGGTGTAAATTGCCACTAAGTTTAATGTTCTAAAGTTTAACCCCTATCGGATGTGTGTATAATTTCTTAAAATTTTTTTAAGTTAACTAGACCCATTCCTTAATTATTTTCTCTAGGTGTGTTTAGTGTTCAAATGAGTTTGAAATTTTGGTCACCTAACCATGGGACATATACAAACATATCACAGTAATGAGATAACCTAATTCTATCAATTTGGAGAGTTATGAAGTTTTAAAGTTTTGAGTCCAAAATGGACCTATTATTTTAAAAATTCATCCCACAGTAATCCCTTAAGCATCTAGTCCTTGAAAAAATGCTGGGGATGCCTAAGATGCCAAAAAATATTTCACCAAAATTTGGCCTCAATTTGATCGCAGGATTATGAGAAAATTACTAAAAATGGATTTAAAATAATCTTAAATAACTCATAATCTAGTCATCAAAACACTTTGATTTTAATTTTAATAAATAGTAGTCCTCAAGCCCTTTCCAATTAGCCCAAGAACATTAAATTTGGTAAAAAAATAGATTTTATGTGAATTTTGGAAGTTTATAGGCATTTAATTGAATTTTTTAAATTAATTTTGGGAAAATCTAGACGGCGGGCTACGTGGCGCAAGCATGGCGTGACGCATGTCTGCGACTAGTGGTGCCGCCATCTATGCTACTGACGCGTGTCATCAGACAGGGGTAACTGAAATCGTGGATGCGATTTTGACTAATCCATGTCAACCATTTGATTGTGGCCATTAGATCCGATCGAGGTTTGATTTGATGATCTTGATCAAGCCATACCATCTCTTGTGGTTTCAAACTAACCCGAATTTGAATCTTTTTTTCATCCGCAGTCCTGGTAAGGTGACGTGATCGATTTTTAATCATCTGATCTAGCAAAAGGAATGATCAGACGGTCCAGATCTGCCTAGAATTTATAGTTCAAAAATGAACTAAAATTTCAAAAGCCCATAATTTTCAAAATACTCAACCAAATTCAATGAAATTTGTGACACAGGTTTAGAGTAACATAATCTTCCTATACCTGAAGTTTGTATGCTTCATGTGTTATAGATTTTCTGTAGTTTCAAATTGAAGTTTTAGAGAAAAGTTGGCATAATTTAGAATCCTGCAGATGGAATTCGGTGTTCTTGAGCTTGTTGGAAAGGTATTTGAATTCTCTACAGCTTCTTTTAAGGGTCCAAGAGCTTTTGGTAGTTGGTTTATGATCTACTACAACAACTATCCTTTCTCTCTCTTTTTCTTCTCAAACTAGGCTCTCAAACTTTCAACAACCATTCTAATGTCTGGAGAAGGCTTATTTATAGATGGGGAAGCTAAGTTATTTTTGATATGAGCTAGAAGCTACTGGAATTGAAAGTTTTAGAAGAGGAAGAGTGACGACATGGCTTTGAGTGAGGTGTGTCATTATCCTTCATCCTAATTATTACTTAGCTTGGATTAGAGAGAGAGAGAGAGAGAGGCTTTAGGCTTCTTTCAACTAACCCTCCCAACCACCAAATGCATGTAAATATGGAGCTATTAGGATACTTTGACTTTCCAAGGTTGCAAAGCCACCTATGCTTAGAGTTTGACCCTTTTTGAATACTTTGACTAGTCAAATTAGTAAGTAAGCTTATGTGGTGTAGGAGAAGGTTTTATGAGTTGGTTTGCTTAATTTAAATGTGGTTTAAAATTGAAGATTTAAGATTTGAATGTATATATGTGTATGGAAGGAAGTTGGACCAAATTTTGGCAAGTCGACTTGGTTAACCTATGGTGATATGACTCATGGGGGGTTTAGAAATATTTGAGGCATCAAATGGAGTAGATTTGAAGGTTTGAAGATATTAATTTGATTAGATGGGTTGGATAGATTGAATAGGTTGAAATGACCCATTTAAACCCTTAATATACTATTTGGTCAACCTAGGTTGACTTGGTTAACTAGGTTGACCCAAGGTCTGGGTTTGGGCTCAATTAATTTAAAATGATATTCTAAGTTTATTAGAGGTGGTCCTAGAGTATTCAATTTAGTCAAAATGACTATTTGGACCCTTAAAGGGCATTTAGGTCAACCCTAGTTGACTTGGTCAACCAAGTTGACCTAAGGGCTGGGATTGGGTCCAACAGGTTTGTTTCATTATTTGGAGTGGAATGGAAATGGTTCCATCCAAAGATTGGGTCATTTGGATTAAAATGATTTTTTACACCCCTAAGGGATATTTTGGTCATTTTGGTTGACCAGGGTCTAGGTTCAAGTCCTTTGCACTCCTAATAATGATTATGAGGCATTAAAAAAGGTTCTAGGATTTAATTTGAAAAGGCTATGTTAGAGTTTAGAAGAAAACTCCAAAATTGACCTTAAGGGGCATTTTGGTCATTTTGACCCCTGGTTAACTAGGGGTCACAATGGGTCCACCAAAATGCAGTTTAATATTCAACATATGTTAATCAAGGGTTTGAATGTGATCAAAGGGTTTGGAGAAGGTTCCAAGGTCAAAATTCACTAGGTGGAAAGTCCAATGGAATAGGATGTAAATATTTGATGGTTTTACAGCCTTTGGGTTTTAATTTAGTTTCTAGGGTTAGAGGTCTCAGAATGAACTCAAATTTAGAGGGCTATCTCTAGATACATCTCCTATTAATATGCAATAGATAGACTCAAAATCTGAGATCATTTGATTGGGATTTAAAGTATTTGAAAAATCACTGAAAAAGGCTTTCACGATAAGGCCTTCGAACCTTGGATTTTAGTTTAAATTTTTGGGTTTAAATTGGATTGATCCTAGGGTTTGAGTTTATATTGGATCTAGATTTGTCCTAGTGACCTCATACAAAAATGAGGTCAACAGTTTTCCCAAAAAAATTTATTCACAAATTGCTTTGCACTTTTCAGCAAAGCTTGCAAATAAACTTGTGGTTGATATTTCTTCCTCCCATGTGATATTCCTCATCATGGATGGGACATCTAAATACAAGAAAATTGAAATGGCTCTAGAGGATGAAAATTTTATAGCTTTCAAGTGTCTACTATTATAAAATAATGCCATTCAAATTAAAGAATGTTGGGGTAACGTACCAATGAGCAATGATGAGGATTTTTAATGAACTAATCCACCATCAGGTGGAATGTTATCTTGATGATAGTCATTAAAATTCTTGAAAGAGATGATCACTTATATGATTTAAGAATTGTCTTCAAAAAATTATGACATCATAATTTAAAAATAAAAACCTTGAAATGCACCTTTGTCTTGAACTTGGGGAAGTTTTTGTGCTTGTTTTTAGACATCGGGGAATCAAAATATATCCAAATAAAATCAAAGCTATAATAAAAATACCACCCCCTAAAAGTTTTACTCAATTAAGTTTAAAAGTTCGATAGGAATGTTAAGCCTTTGTGAACTAGTCCTGAGGCTAACCATGTGGGGAATGAATTAGTTATTTTAAAAAATTCATGAGAAAAATTGATTTAGAAAAATCTTTTTTATTATTTTAAAACAATTACAACTTCACGATGATGTGAAGATGTTCAACAATAATAGAATAACAATCACGATCACACAATCATTAATAGAAAAATAAATGTGGAAGATAATAAAAAAGAACACACCAGATTTTATAGTGGTTCGATCAACTTGACCTATGTCCACTCCCCGGAGCCTCCCCTCCGGGTAATACACAAACACTAAGTGAATCTCCTTCTGCTTCCATAGCAAGGCGGAGAAGCCTGTACAAAACTCCTTTCCACCAACACGGTGAGGCAGAGAACCTAGACTCCTTTCGCTTCCTCCTGAAGTAGGTAGAGAACCTGGATCTTCTTACAGATGATACTCCCACAGAGACACCGACAAGATAAGAGATGAAAACCAGAGAAGATGACTCAAATCCTTTCTTGGAGTAACCTTTATGAATCCCTCACAAACTCCCCCTCACAAGATCCTCTCTCTCTCTCCCAAGCTCTCTCTCTCTAGGTTTTCTGTCGTAAGGAAAGTGGCAAAAGATCTTTCTTATTGAAAGAAAAAGATCTTAAATAGGAGGGCTCAAAATTGCCCTAAATCTCAAAGGGTCATCAAAAGGGTGCAAGTTCCTCGAGGGGGAATGTTGATCTCGCGATCGTACGGGACGATCCGGCCAAGTTCTATTTAAACAGTCAACTTCTTCAGGTTTTTTCACACTTCTCCATCCACTCTCCCTCACTTGTGCTTTCTCATGGCTGGCGGGAAACATTCTAGACAAAAGGGTGCAAGTTCCTCGAGGGGGAATGTTGATCCCCGCTTTCCCAATGCAGCCGATCCGGTTGCCTTCGAGCGCTATCTTGAGGTGGGGATCACGCACTCAAAAATAGTAAACCCCCGCACCCTTACCTATCCTGTTATTGATCTTTTCGCACACACCTCCCTCATTTTCATCCTTACCCTAGCCTTTCTATTCAGCCTTGAACTTCTTCAAGTTGTTTTTGCCAATTTGTGTATTTCTGCTGACTATTCCACTCTCTGATCCTATGTAAATCAACGTCCCGTGGAACTCATTGTACAAGAATTTCAGAACATCCTTCAACTTTTTGTGTCTGGCGATAAAATCCACACTCTTATTACTGACCCTGATTATGATTGAAGTGTCGCCAATCACTTTCTTCGAAATATGAATGCACCCTATCATGACAATGCTTCCACTTCCCTCCTTAAGGATGCATGGACCATTCGGCACGTCATTCGTTCCTCCGTCATCCCAAAGGCTGAGGATCGGATTCACATCACTCCCCTATTGTCTCTGACCACATATTATATCTTGGCCCATCGGGACTTTAATGCCACTGACCTTCTTATCCGATACATCGAGCACCTCACCACTATTAGGGATCCGGGTCATAGGCGTCACCTAAATCTAGCTTTAGGTCATATCATTGCATATTCCTTAGAAACCAAATATGACCTGTAGTATCCAGTCCCTCTCGATGTTCCTCCTTCCTTCTTCACAAATAATTCATTCCATGTCCTACACAGCACCCAACTACATCCGGAGCCCGCCCTGGATGTTGAGGAGGAAGAGGAAGAGGCTATTCCAGTTCCTGCTGGACCCGATGCACCTGGTTCCCTTCGCATTGCTTCTCCTTTTGACCATCTGGTGCAGCACTTCGATCAGTGGGAGGCCAGATTCGACCCCTATGTTGCTGCCCAGGAGCAGCGGCATGCTGAGGACCTGCAGCGCTTCACTGACTATGCTGCTCAGCAGCAACAACAGCATGACCAGGACATTGCCTGGATTGGAGCCCACTTTATAGCCATTCACAGTTACTTCAACCCAGCACTGCTACCTCCTCCTTCTGATCAGGATCTGCCTCCATTTTAGTGTTATGTTTTGTAGCTATTGTTTCTGTATTTTGTTTGCACTATTTTGTTTGTACTGTTGGTTCTGTTATTTTTGTTTGCCCTCCTCATTTTTGTGATGTCAAACGGGGGAGTCAGTTGTAGTAGTTTTTATTCTTGTTATATTTTGTATTTGTGTTTCCTGTAATTCTCTGGTTGTTCATTAAAAATTAGAAAAAATTTATTTTTCGATCTCCTAGTTCTTTTATTTTTAAACTTCTGCACATATGTTTTCCATCATAAAAAAGGGAGAGATTTTTGCAAATCTGGTTTTGATGATGACAAATATGTTTCTATTATGTTTTGCTTGGTTAACCCATTTCAGGCATAAAAGATCATAAGCAACTCAAGCCAACTCAAGATTGGGTCCAAGTGTGTCTAAGTGTACTACTTTCCTTTTCTTGAGTCAATTGTAATCTAACTAATCCCCTAGCAAAGTAACTCTGCACACACACACTCAGGGAGAGAGCTTGAGTGAATTAGAGTTTCTATTCAAGTTTTTATTCAGATCGTCCTGGATGATAGTCACATTGTCCTGGACGATCAAGTAAAAATAGAAACCCTAATTAGGGCGACCAAGTTAAGTGTGTCTGATTAAGCAGATCATCCAGGATGATCATTACATCGTCCGAGATGATATGCTCAAATAAAAAATTCTCAGCCGCTAGATCAAGTTAGGTAAGTTTTTATTTTAAGATATTTGGTCTGATCGTCTGGAATGATACGTGTATCATCTTGGACGATCCAGTACAATCATGCCTAAATTAGTCTAGTAATTAAGGAAAGTAATTAATACTTGATTGATATGATCATATCATCCTGGACGATCGCAGGATCGTCCTGAATGAACATGATCGTCTAGTGTGCTTCAGCTGGACGTCCAGAGCAGTGCTCAGGATGATTTGGGCATATTTTGAACTAATCGTACAGGACGATATCCTGATCTTCCTGGACGATCAAGTCATTTTTGGGTCATCCAGCATAAGTTTCTCTGGACGACCCTAGCGGTCTTCTAGATGAAATTCTCAATTTACACTAATCGTCCCGGACGATCGCAGAATCGTACGAGATGATATGAACAACTTTTTCAACTGATCATCCAGAAGAGCCAGATCATCCAGGCTGAAGCAGCTGATTTTGAACTAATCGTACAGGATGATCTAGGCCGACCAGTTGATATTTAGGGCAAATTTTGAGCCCTCCTATAAAAGATCTTTTTCTTTCAACAAGAAAAATATTTTGCCACTTTTCTTTCCATAGAAACCCTAGAGAGAGAGAGAGAGAGGATCTTATGAGGGGGAGTTCGTGAGGGGTTCACAAAGGTTGTTCCAAGCAAGGATCAGAGTCATCATCTCCGCTCGTCGTCTTTCGTCGTGTTGGTGTTCTTTGTGAGAGGATCGTTCGCAAGAAGATCTGGGGTTCTCTGCCCGCTTAAGGAGGAAGTGAAAGGAGTCTGAGGTTCTCTGCCTGCTTCAGGAGGAAGCAAAAGGAGGTTGGGTTCTCTGCCCCATCGTGTCGGTGGAAAGGAGGTTTTTGTACAGGCTTCTCCGCCTTACTATGGGAGCAAAAGGAGAGACACTTTGAGTTAGTGTAATACCCGGAGGAGAGGCTCCGGGGAGTGGACATAGGTCAAGTTGACCGAACCACTATAAAATTCTGGTGTGTTCTTTCTAATTACTTTTTGCACTTTAGTTTTTCTGTGATTATCTGCTTGGGTGAAATTTGTGTTTAATCTTTTAGTTTGAGTATTTACTTGTTTCCGCTGCATATCATAGAAAAGGTTTTTGTTGTTGCTGTCAAATTTTTTAAATAACCAATTCACCACCCCTTCTTAGTTAGCCTCAGGATTAGTTCATCAGGGCTTAACATCCCTATCAAACTTTCACATCTTGGATGATAGTCAATGATAAATTATTATCTCATGCATTGCTCGGGTCACACAGTACGATCGTCACTAATCATCCTATATAATTTAATTAAACAAATTAACCATAATTATTCCCTTAATCAAAAGATCAATTTAGGCATGATTATCATATATCATATAGTATGATGTATATCGTATGGTATGATTAGACACAAATTTTGAATTTTATAGTAGTTCGGTCAAAGCAAAATATAAACTACCAATGCATGCTATTCCACCTTTTGACATCACAAAAATAGGAAGAAATAATAACAAATAAATAGGAAACTAAAAAATAGCAAAAGTACAATAATCATAAAAAAAAACTAGACTAAGGAGGGGTCATGATCAGGTGGGTGTGGGGGAGGTGGTGGCTGGAAGTACTGGTGGATCAAGGCAAACTAGTTTCTTAGCGAAGACATATCTTAATCATGTTGCTGCTACTGCTGGGCTACGTACTGATCAAAGTGATCTACGTCATTCTCATATTGCTGCTACTGCTCAGCTACGTAGGAGTTAAAATAAGCCTCCCACTGATCAAACCTCTATATCAGTATATCGAGTTGAGTCTGCTAGTAGATAGGAGCAGCTGCTGGAATTGGTCCTCCCTCTTCTGCTACATGCTCTTTATCCACATTATAAATATTATGATGATGTGAATTATGAAGGACATGGAAGGAGCTATTGGTATAGAAGACCGAGAGGTGATGAGGCAGTGTAGGAAATTAGAAGTTATACTTGATTTCTAGGATAAATGCAATGAGATATCCTATGGCTAGATTAGGCTTTCTCTTGATCAGCTGCATTAAAATTAATTTGAGCCATAAAGTAATAGTTTACAAGAGAAAGAATAGGAGTATTATTGATTCTATTACTAGCTTTAGGAATGACAGAGTTTTTAAGTATGTGCTGAATTATTTTGGCATCTTGGACTAGAGTGCTTACTTGGACTATGTAATATCTAACATTGGATTCTCTAAATATTGTGTTTGCAAGTGTCCAATCAAAGTCAGGAGTTGAAGACACAAAATGAATTTTCTCACGAGTTGTAGAGAGGTGTAAGAATTTATGAAAGTCTTGATAGGTGATTTCTATTAATCACCTATTAACATAGGATTGGAGGGTAATACCCTAACTATTGATTCTAAGGCTTGCAAAAAACTCAAAAAGCAATTCTGAATTTAAAGGAAAAGTAAGAGTAAGAATGAAAGTGAGAGTGGTATGGGCAAAAATTGGTAATACTTGGAAGTTCAGATCATCCTGTTTGATGATTTTGGAGGGGGTAATGACAGTAGTCTTATATATGTGATAGGCTTCTTCATCAGTAGCCTTAGGAAATTTATGATTTAATAGGCATCAAGAGGAACTCTCGATGAGTGCACGAGAATGCTTACCTCCATCCATTTCAAATATTTAGAGCTCAAGTGAGAAGAAAAAAAGATTAGAAGAGTTTGAGTGAAGAAAAACCTTAAAATTAGTCAATTAGAATCAGCCAGATAGTACAGTACAATCGTGGGATCATACTGGATGATTATGTGAATACAATTTGTCCAATACAATTAGTATCATATTGGATGATTAGAGAGAAGGCATTCATCCCTAGCAGTTAGTTCTGATGATTATTGACTAAATGGATTTTATAGTACGAACAAGTGTTCGTACAATACGATACGATATTAAAAACCAAGCCGGCCAAATATAATTCACCTAATATTTACTTCCACGTGTATCCTATAGTATGAAGTAGGTGTTCATATAGTACGATCACTAATGATTGATGAATATGAGTAATTGGATACACTATAATCAGATCTATGATGATATTTATGAAGATCATACAGTACGATGTTGATCGTATAGTATGATTTGAGCAGAAATCAGAGATGGGAATGGATGTTAAAATAAGCTCCAAGTAAGAAAAATAAATCAAAATCACAATAAAAAGATAAAAAAATATAACAGAAATCAAGCACTAAAGAGAAAATACACATCAAACATAAATTTTTTTTTGAAGAATCAATCAATTACAGTAATGAAAATTTTACCTTATGATTAGTTTAAAAACTCAATAATAAATGCATAAAAAGGCCCAAAAATGTTAGAAATTTAAAGCTTGTCAACCCTAGCTCAAGTTCCTTTTAGATTAAAGTCTTTTTAAACCAAAATCCAATTCAAAAAATAAATTAGGAAGGAAATGTAATCTTTTCAAACTTCTTTCACAAATATATCTAAGAGAATATCATTGCATAATGATGAATTAGAAATTATGATTTTCTAATTCAAGTAAAGGTGATATCAATTGGCCTATGGATTCCTCTAAGATTTAAATATTTAGAAGAAAAGGAAGCCAACTCATTATGGGCTCATTTTGTGCCTCTTTACTAGTTGGCACAATTTGCACGTCTTTTGATTTTTAATACACGTTAAGCATCTTTTAATTTTGGCATACATTGCACATCTTTTCAGCTTTGGGCTTATTTTGTGCCTCTTTTCTTTTTGCAAACTTGCTTCCTTTTTACATCTTTAAAGACTCTTAATTATGAGATTTTCTTCCAAATATGAAAGAAGAAGAACACTCTCTTATATAAGGAAGAGTAAATCACAAAGCAAAGTTCAATCCATATGATATAGGCAAACAACTTGATTAAGAAAATTTGAAATAGATTTATTGACTTGCAAAAATATTTATATGAGATAGAAGACTGTACGAAAATGAAATTGATCTCCATTTCTAGGTCTAATTTTTAATTTGAAATAGATTTTGATTCATAAAGAAATTACACCATTAAAGAAGTTAGAGGAAGAGCGATAATCATCAATTATTCTGCCTTTAACTATTTTAGAGGATTCAATCATTGCTTACAAAAACAAGTAAGATATTCAATTAGAGAAAGGTTTAATACTAAAGTGAGTAGTGATCAGATTCTTAAATTTTCAACGAAATAAATAAACACATGCATAAAAAACATAAAATACTAAAAGGCAAAAAATTAAATAAAAATAAAATAATCAAATTTGAGATTTTTAAAGCATCCAGTTTCAAGCATGAATATCTATAACACCTAATTTGGTTCTTAAGGTGCTGAAGGTTTCAAAGCTAGTGGTTTTATAAAGCTATCTACAAGCTAATTTTCAGTTGCTACATGATGTAGCTCTATGTGACCTTTGGTGATATGATCCCTAATGAAATGGTGCCTTATGCCTATGTGTTTGATCATGGTGTATTGGATTAGATTCTTTGAAATACAGATAGCACTAGTGTTATCACATAAGATTGAAATGGTATCTATAGGTAGGACTAAATCTAAAATGTGTTGCTTTAACTAAAGAACAAGTGCTACATAACTTCCTAAGGCTATGTTATTAGCTTCAGTAGTGGACAGGGCTACTGAGTTCTATTTTCTACTGGACCAGGAGACTAAAGATTGTCCTATGAATTAGCATGTTCCAAAATTGCTTTTCCTATCAAACTTACATCCTACGAAGTATAAATCAGAATATCCTATGATTTAAAAGGAGGTGTTATGGCTAGGATGTTAGATTCCTAAGTTTTGAGTTCCTAAGAGATATCTAAGGATTCTCTTAATAGCAGTCAAGTGGGATTCTCTTGGATCATCCTGAAATCTAGCACATAGATAAATACTAAACATAATATTAGGTCTGCTAGCATTCAAGTAAAGAAGTGAGCTAATTATTCCTATTTATTTTTTTTGATCAATTGATTTTTCATTTGAGACCTTATCTAACTGAACTGTTGAGCTCATGGGAGTGTTTATTACCTTAGCCTTATCCATTTCATATTTCTTAATAATGTCCTTAGTATATTTTAATTGACTAAGGAAAATTCCATCATCCTTCTGCCTTATACTAATTCCAAAAATATAGTTTAGTTCTCCCATTGCACTCATCTCAAACTCCTTACTCATTATTTTAGAGAATTCATCACATATGTTTTTATCAGAGGATTTAGATAATAAGTAGTTCTTCTCCTATCTTTTTGAGAAATAGGGTGGGGTCTATACTCCCGTTAACAAAGATTCTATCCAGTAGAAATGTACTTACCCTATAATACCATACTTTAGGTGCATGTCTCAGTCTATATAATACCTTTTTAATTTGAACACATGATTGAGAAATTATAAATTTTTAAATCCTAGGGGTTATTCAACATACACATCTTCATTTATTATTCCATTTAAAAAGAAACTTTTAACATCCATTTGGTATAATTTGAATCCTTTAAAGTATGCAAAAGCTAGTAGCACCCTTATGGCTTCTAGTCTAGCTATAGGGGCAAAAGGTCTCTTTAAAGTCAATCCCTTCTATCTGGTTGTACCCCTTAGCCACTAATCTTGCTTTATTCCTTACCACTACCCCAGAGTATTTCATTTTAATCTTGAAAACTCATTTTGTTCCAATAACACTCTAGTCCCTAAGTCTTTGAACTAGCTCCCAAACATCATTTCTATCAAATTGATTGAATTCTTCTTGCATGGCTAGGATCTAGAATTTATCGGATAGTGCTTGATTTATGTTTGTGGGTTTAATAATTAAGATAAAGGAAAAGTGGTTAACTTCTTTTTTAAGTTTATGCCTAGTTTTAACACCTTCAGATGGGTATCCTAAGATCAGTTCTTTAGGATGACGTGAAGAATATCTCCATTCTCTAGGCAGTGAATTTTTTGGTTTTACCCTTTATTCCAGATTTATAGATTCTACTCCTTGGGTGACTTCAACTTCTTGTTCTACCTTAGATACTCAAGAATTTTCAAATTTATCAAATACCACATTAGTGGTCTCCTCTACCACTAGTGACCATTTATTGAAAACTCTAATGGTTTTTCAAACATTTGAGTATCAAGGAAAACTCCTTCATTAGATTTGGGGTTAAACTTTCCTAATTAAGATTTCTCATTATTTAGAATAAACACTTTAAATCCAAGACATAAAGGTGAGAGAGTTGAGTGTCCTACCCTTAAGGATTTCATAGGGTGTCTTATTTAGCTTGGATCTAACATTAACCCTATTCATAACATAACATGCTAGGTTTACCGCTTATGCCCTAAAATATTTAGAAAGTGAGTATTCAACTAATATGGCTCTAGCAACTTTTACCAAGGTTCTATTCTTTCTTTCAACTACCCCATTCTACTTAATGGTTCTAGGAGATGAAAAGTTGTGATCTATCCTTGCTCCTTACAGTAAGACTCAAAATTTTTAATCTCAAATTCTCCACCATGATCACTATGAATGGTCAGAATTTTACAGCCTAGTATTCACTAAATCCAAGTGGAGAATGTTCTAAACTCCTCGAATGATTCACTTTTATGAGACAAGAATCTAACCTAAGTAAACCTTGAGTAGTCATTAACAATCACATACCCAAAGACTTTCCTCCTAGGCTTATAGTGCTAACGGGCCCAAAGAGATCCATGTGAAGAACTTCTAATGGTTTGCTAGTGTTAATGTCCTTAATTATGTGGAGGGATGATTTGACTTTTTTTTCTAAGTAACAGGCATCACACAGGTGGTCCTTAGAGAAATCTAGTTTCGGTATGCCCCTCACTAAGTCTTTTTAAGTGATTTATCTAAGATTGTTCATGCTTGCATGACACAGTCTCCTATGTCATAACCAGGATTCATCAACAATAATTTTTAGGCAAAGAGAAGTAC
The DNA here is from genome assembly GCA_019925795.1 of Dendrobium chrysotoxum. Classification (NCBI taxonomy): domain Eukaryota; kingdom Viridiplantae; phylum Streptophyta; class Magnoliopsida; order Asparagales; family Orchidaceae; genus Dendrobium; species Dendrobium chrysotoxum. Next base: position 54,034,894 of record CM034312.1, read on the forward strand.
CAGATTCAATACAATTCACATAGAGCATATAAATATTGTAAATTATTTTTCCTTGTAAAATAATATTACCCATAAAACTAATTATTTTGTCAGTAGATAAAAATTTTATGCTAAAGCCTTTATCACAGAATTGGCTAATGCTGAGCAAATTATGTTTTAAGCCATCTACCAGTAAGATATTTTCAATAATAAAATTTTTGAGTTTTGAATTACACCTGATATAACCACCTTCCTAGTGGTGTTATATCCAAGTGTTACCTTGCCCCTTGCCCTGGCCTCTAGCATGATTAATTACTTTAAATCTCTAGTCATATACCTTGAACATCCGTTGTCCAGGTACCATATGCTCTCACTGGGACTTTTGTTAGAGTATCCCTATAAAGTCATCAAGGACTAAATTTAGAAATCCAAAAAAGTTTATGTTCCACCTTATGGATTGATGGATGAAATGCTTGCATGCTATGCTATAATTTAGGTAGTTTTGGCCTCCACACTAAATGTATTCTATGGTGGATAGTGCATGTGTGGGATATATGTCCTAGCATGCCAAAAGAAAAATACCTAACTCATGGAAATGGATTCACTAGTCTATGTAGGTTATGGTGCCTCTTTCTAGGTTTAGCTGATGAATTCTGTGGTGATGGTTTATGAAGTTCTACAAGTGTAGGTGACATTTTATTTTCTTTAAAAGAAGTTAATTTCACTTGCAAAAATTTATTTCCACTTTTAAGAATTGAATTATCAACTTTTAATGCATGCTCCCTATTATCAACTTCATCTAAACATGTCTTTAATTCCTAAAATGAATTTTCTAAATCAATATGAAATGCTTTCAAGGAATCATGCTCATATGTTAAATCAAGATGCTTCTTATTTAATGCATCAAATTCATCAAGTTAGACCATATGATTGTCATCTAAAATAGAGTGATCTTTCCTAAGGCATAAGTTTAAAAAAATTAGAATTGAGGCTTATATACATTTTTTTCATCTTTCTATATGCATTATGAATTTTTTCAGAAACCTCAAATGATTCATCACAAGAATGCTCACATACCTCCTCTTGATCAAAATGATCAAGATGGTTATCTTCCATTAAGCACAAGTTATTTACCTCCTCTTCAGCTTTTATCTTAGATAAATCTGAAGTAGAGTTTACCCAAAAGCCTTCTGAGTCTGTTGCTTGTTCTTCTTGAATTTGGCTTTTTCTTCACCCTTCTCCTTGATTGGGTGATCTTTAAGATTTGGGTAATCAATCCTCATGTGCTCTGGCTTCTTGCATTCGAAATAGATGACATCATAAAAAACATTAAGAATTTTTATTAGGTTTAGCTTTATTCCATTATTGATGACACTTTGCTTTTTCTTTAGAAAGCTTTTAAATTGCCTTGTTATCAGTGCTATGTCATCACTATCTTCATGCATGAAATTGTCACTATCAGAATCATTATCTTTTAAGGCTATAGTTTTCTCCTTTCTTTTATCACCTGCATTAATCTGTCTTTGACTTGTAAGCAATGAGTGATCCAAATAAGTTATCAATTGAATAAACATTTAGATCCTTAAATTTAGTAATGACAATTATTTGGGCATAATAGGAACTAGGTTTACAATAAAAAATCTTATTAACTTTTTTAGAATTTGTATGTTCTCTACCTAATGTGTGCAGGGAAGTGACAATTTGATTGAACCTAATATGCATTTCAGAAATAGACTCACTAGATTTAATGTGTAATAGTTCATAATCATGGAGCTAAATGTTTAACCTAGATTGTTTCACTTCATTTGTTCATTTATAACTTATGAAGAGTTTATCCCAAATTTCTTTACTAGTTATGCAAGTAGAAACACGCATGTAATCATCAAATTTTAATGTACAGAAAAAGTAGTTTAAACATTTTGCATTTAATTAGGCTAAAACTTTATCCACTATGCTCCATTCAAAAAAAAGTTAGTTCAGTTTTAATATCATTTATAAAATGAGAAGGTGTAGAATATCCTTCATGAACTAACATCCACATGCGATAATCTATAAATTGTAAGAAAGTAGACATGCAAAGTTTCTAAAAATCAAAAGGAATGCTATTAAATAAAGGTGGTCATGTGATTGAATACCCTTCCATAATTTTAGGATTACCAAAATTAGGCAATGATCATTTTTCAAAAGTTTTCTAAAACTCAATTTTTTGAATCCCACTCTGATACCACTTGAAAGATCGAGGTGGTGTGAGCTTCAAAGAATAAGCATGAGGCTAACCAAGAGGGGGTAGGGGGTGAATTGACTATTTAAAAATTCTTTAACAAAAAGTTCTTATTATAATGTTTTTAATATCTAAAAAATAAAAAAATTTATTCCTCGATGCGGAAGCAAATTAATTTCATAAATACAAAATGATCAGAGTTTTTAACCACATAATTAATCACAAGAAAATAAAGTGAAAATAATAATAAGAACAAACACACCAAAATTTCTAGTGGTTCGGCCTAACTTGACCTACGTCCACTCCCTGGAAACCTCCTTTTTAGGTATTGCACTAAAATTAGTGTCCCTTTTTTTGCCTCGACAGCAAGGTGGAGAAGCCCTTATAAAATCTCTTCCACCAGCCCAGTGTGGCAGAGAACCTTACTCTTTTTTACTCGTCTAGTGAAGGTAAAGAACCTAAAATCCTTTTTCACCATCTTGGTGAAGGTAGAGAACATGGAATCCTTTTTTTCCCTCTTGGAAATAGTAGAGAACCAAGACCTAGTAGTGTGGAATGTCTCCCTGGAGCCACCAAAGGATCAAGGCAAAAGCTTGAAGAAGATAGGAAAGAACCTTGCTTGGAGTAACCTTATAAATCCCTCACAACTCTCCCTCACAAATAACTCTCCCTCTCTTCTCTCCCAAAGCACTCCATAACTCCCTCTAAATGCTCTCTCTAAAGACACTTAGCAGCAAAAGTATTTTTTTTAATAAGACAAAGTGAGAGTTTAAGTAGAGAGCCTCTAAAAAAGCCCTAACTTTTAATCCTCCAACTCTGATTGTCCAATATGATTAAAGATCATTCTATATGATTAGTTCAAAGTACTCATGTTAGTACTATATAAGGAGACAGATCTTGTACAATCATTTTAAGGAGATGAGCAGATCACCCAGGATGATTGAGAGAATCGTTCAGTACTATTAGTATTAAATAGCCTTTTTAAACAATATAAAATATGTTGCCCTATATGATCAGTTTAAGAGTTTATACTGATCATCCAGTATGATAGGCGATGATTAATTATCATCCCATGATGATCTCAATTTGTATAGTATAAAATTAGTGGTTTGACCTGTATGATTAGTTAAAAACTATGGCATTTCATCTTGTACATTAGGTAACAATAAATTATCATCCCATGCATCACTTAGGTCGTACAGTACGATCATCACCAATCTTCTTATAAGATTTGATTGAACATATTAACTAAATTGTTACCCTAATCATAGGATCAATTTAGGCATAATTTTTATGTATCGTACGGTATGATGCATATTATATAGTATGATTAGACACAAAATTTAAATTTTAAAATATTAGCTAAATTATGATTGGCGTCTATTTTATGAATATAACTGATCATCTTGTATGATATAGATCATACAGCACGATGAGTTTAATCAATCTTCATTATCACAGGTGCCCTAATTAGGATTTTTCCTGTTAACTGATCATCCTGTACGATATAATCATATGGTATGATTAGTTCAAAAAATACAACTTCATCCTAACTCACTAACTTACCTCATTTAGTGTGTGTGTGTGTGTGTGCAAGTTTACTTAATTTTAGGATCCACCAGAATACATGATTGACTCAAGAAAGGCAAAAAAAATAAAAAGAATTGAAAATACACTTTAATCCCAGTTTATCGAATCTTGAGTTGATCAAGGTTGCAAGTGAACTATGGACCTAAAATGTTAGTGAGTAAAGAAAAAATAAATATGCAATAAATTTAATTAGCATAGTGACAAATCCAATAATGTTTGTTATAATCAAAATCATAAGGCTTTGGTCAAGATTTATAACATCTTACTCCTCCATCACCCTCAAAAATAACTATTCAAATTTGCTCAAATCTTTATTGAAATTCCAACCTTAATCCTTTTATATCACTCCTTGAAAATTTTAAATGAAATTTTTACCATTATTTTAATTGAAAGTATTTGTAGGAAGTTTAAACTTCCTATGATGTAATTAACTATGAAGGCTTGCCTTTGTAGGAGATTCAAGACCCCAAAAAAGTAGAATCCTATTCTATTTAGGTCCTAAATAGAATGGAGAAAAGAAGACATTATTTTCTTTGGGAAAATAAAAAAACAAAAATGATCATTATCATCATATCCAAACCATGGATAATGGTTATATATTCTCTCCTTAGAGAGATATATCATTTATTAATATGTCTATGAATATTAAATTAATGATAATATTTTTAGATTATTATAGCTAAATACTTGATTGAATATTATTTGACCCTACAAGGCCATATGTAGCTAAATACTTGGATGAAGCTTATAGTTTTGTATTATGAACCCATTGTATTTTCTTCTACTAAGGAGATATATCATTCATAATGATGTGTTTGACTTCAAATTAGAAATTCAAGAAATTAAGGTTTTGTTTGATAAAAAAAGTTATTATTTTTGAAAAGATCAATTATCTTTGGGTGATTTAATTTCTTGAGTTTTAATTTTGAAATTGAATGTATCATTATGAATGATATATCATCTCAGGAGACGAGCATACCATTCCCTAATGGGTTCAATTTATAAGATTAAAATTATATCCTAATTATCATAGTCAAATTTGAACAAGAACTACATATGACCCAAGACTGTCAAAATGATTATTCACTCAGGTATTTAACTATGCTAATTTAGATAAATTATCATTAATTTCATAATTAAAGTTACAATAATAAGTGATATATCTTTTCAAGGGAAGAAAATAGTTGGTTTTTTTTATAATTTTTAATTATTTTATTTAATTAATTATTAATTTTCACTAAAACTTAGATTAAAGTTAAATTAAATGTACAGTGATAGGGCTTTTATTTTTCATAAATAGAGGGTCAAGTTCTGGTCAGTTTAATATATTATTTGTAATTTTTAGATTTAATTTAGATTTATTATATTTTATTTTAAGTTTTTGAGTCCTAAAAAAGGCTAATTTTTAACTTGGTTAATTTTTTGACCTAATGACCTCCAAATCTAGTGAAATTTGGTCCTAAGGTGTAAAATGTCACTAAGTTTAATGTTCTAAAGTTTAACCCCTATCGGATGTGTGTATAATTTCTTAAAAATTTTTTAAGTTAACTAGACCCATTCCTTAATTATTTTCTCTAGGTGTGTTTAGTGTTCAAATGGGTTTGAAATTCTGGTCACCTAACCATGGGACATATACAAACATATCACAGTAATGAGATAACCTAATTCTATCAATTTGGAGAGTTATGAAGTTTTAAAGTTTTGAGTCCAAAATGGACCTATTACTTTAAAAATTCATTCCACAGCAATCCCTTAAGCATCTAGTCCTTGAAAAAATGCTATGGATGCCTAAGATGCCAAAAAATATTTCACCAAAATTTGGCCTCAATTTGATCGCAGGATTATGAGAAAATTACTAAAAATGGATTTAAAACAATCTTAAATAACTCAAAATCTAGTCATCAAAACACTTTGATTTTAATTTTAATAAATAGTAGTCCTCAAGCCCTTTCCAATTAGCCCAAGAACATTAAATTTGGTAAAAAAAATAGATTTTATGTGAATTTTGGAAGTTTATAGGCATTTAATTGAATTTTTTAAATTAATTTTGGGAAAATCTAGACGGCGGGCTACGTGGCGCAAGCATGGCGCGACGCATGTCTGCGACTAGTGGTGCCGCCATCTATGCTACTGATGCGTGTCATCAGACAGGGCTAACTGAAATCGTGGATGCGATTTTGACTAATCCATGTCAACCATTTAATTGTGGCCATTAGATCCGATCGAGGTTTGATTTGATGATCTTGATCAAGCCATACCATCTCTTGTGGTTTCAAACTAACCCGAATTTGAATCTTTTTTTCATCCGCAGTCCTGGTAAGGTGACGCGATCAATTTTTAATCATCTGATCTGGCAAAGGAATGATCAGACGGTCCAGATCTGCCTCGAATTTATAGTTCAAAAATGAACTAAAATTTCAAAAGCCCATAATTTTCAAAATACTCAACCAAATTCAATGAAATTTGTGACACAGGTTTAGAGTAACATAATCTTCCTATACCTGAAGTTTGTAGGCTTCATGTGTTATAGATTTTCTGTAGTTTCAAATTGAAGTTTTAGAGAAAAGTTGGCATAATTTAGAATCCTGCAGATGGAATTCGGTGTTCTTGAGCTTGTTGGAAAGGTATTTGAATTCTCTATAGCTTCTTTTAAGGGTCCAAGAGCTTTTGGTAGTTGGTTTAGGATCTACTACAACAACTATCCTTTCTCTCTCTTTTTCTTCTCAAACTAGGCTCTCAAACTTTCAACAACCATTCTAATGTCTGGAGAAGGCTTATTTATAGATGGGGAAGCAAAGTTATTTTTGATATGAGCTAGAAGCTATTGGAATTGATAGTTTTAGAAGAGGAAGAGTGAGGACATGGCTTTGAGTGAGGTGTGTCATTATCCTTCATCCTAATTATTACTTAGCTTGGATTAGAGAGAGAGAGAGAGAGGCTTTAGGCTGCTTTCAACTAACCATCCCAACCACCAAATGCATGTAAATATGGAGCTATTAGGATACTTTGACTTTCCAAGGTTGCAAAGCCACCTATGCTTAGAGTTTGACCCTTTTTGAATACTTTGACTAGTCAAACTAGTAAGTAAGCTTATGTGGTGTAGGAGAAGGTTTTATGAGTTGGTTTGCTTAATTTAAATGTGGTTTAAAATTGAAGATTTAAGATTTGAATGTATATATGTGTATGGAAGGAAGTTGGACCAAATTTTGGCAAGTCGACTTGGTTAACCTATGGTGATATGACTCATGGTGGGTTTAGAAATATTTGAGGCATCAAATGGAGTAGATTTGAAGGTTTGAAGATATTAATTTGATTAGATGGGTTGGATAGATTGAATAGGTTGAAATGACCCATTTAAACCCTTAATATACTATTTGGTCAACCTAGGTTGACTTGGTTAACTAGGCTGACCCAAGGTCTGGGTTTGGGCTCAATTAATTTAAAATGATATTCTAAGTTTATTGGAGGTGGTCCTAGAGTATTCAATTTAGTCAAAATGACTATTTGGACCCTTAAAGGGCATTTAGGTCAACCCTAGTTGACTTGGTCAACCAAGTTGACCTAAGGGCTGGGATTGGGTCCAACAGGTTTGCTTCATTATTTGGAGTGGAATGGAAATGGTTCCATCCAAAGATTGGGTCATTTGGATTAAAATGATTTTTTACACCCCTAAGGGATATTTTGGTCATTTTGGTTGATTACGAGGCATTAAAAAAGGTTCTAGGATTTAATTTGAAAAGGCTATGTTGGAGTTTAGAAGAAAACTCCAAAATTGACCTTATGGGGCATTTTGGTCATTTTGACCCCTGGTTAACTAGGGGTCACAATGGGTCCACCAAAATGCAGTTTAATATTCAACATATGTTAATCAAGGGTTTGAATGTGATCAAAGGGTTTGGAGAAGGTTCCAAGGTCAAAATTCACTAGGTGGAAAGTCCAATGGAATAGGCTGTAAATATTTGATGGTTTTACAGCCTTTGGGTTTTAATTCAATTTCTAGGGTTAGAGGTCTCAGAATGAACTCAAATTTAGAGGGCTATCCCTAGATACATCTCCTATTAATATGCAATAGATAGACTCTAAATCTGAGATCATTTGATTGGGATTTAAAGTATTTGAAAAATCACTGAAAAAGGCTTTCACGATAAGGCCTTCAAACCTTGGATTTTAGTTTAAATTTTTGGGTTTAAATTGGATTGATCCTAGGGTTTGAGTTTATATTGGATCTAGATTTGCCCTAGTGACCTCATACAAAAATGAGGTCAACAGTTTTCCCAAAAACATTTATTCACAAATTGCTTTGCACTTTTCAGCAAAGCTTGCAAATAAACTTGTGGTTGATATTCATCCTCCCATGTAATATTCCTCATCATGGATGGGACATCTGAATACAAGAAAATTGAAATGGCTCTAGAGGATGAAAATTTTATAGCTTTCAAGTGTCTACTATTATAAAATAATGCCATTCAGATTAAAGAATGTTGGGGTAACGTACCAATGAGCAATGATGAGGATTTTTAATGAACTAATCCACCATCAGGTGGAATGTTATCTTGATGATAGTCATTAAAATTCTTGAAAGAGATGATCACTTGTATGATTTAAGAATTGTCTTCAAAAAATTATGACATCATAATTTAAAAATAAAAACCTTGAAATGCACCTTTGTCTTGAACTTGGGGAAGTTTTTATGCTTGTTTTTAGACATCGTGGAATCAAAATAGATCCAAATAAAATCAAAGCTATAATAAAAATACCATCGCCTAAAAGTTTTACTCAATTAAGTTTAATAGTTCAATAGGAATGTTAAGCCTTTGTGAACTAGTCCTGAGGCTAACCATGTGGGGGATGAATTAGTTATTTTAAAAAATTCATGAGAAAAATTGATTTAGAAAAATCTTTTTGATTATTTTAAAACAATTACAACTTCACGATGATGTGAAGATGTTCAACAATAATAGAATAATAATCACGATCACACAATCATTAACAGAAAAATAAATGTGGAAGATAATAAAAAAGAACACACCAAATTTTATAGTGGTTCGATCAACTTGACCTATGTCCACTCCCCGGAGCCTCCCCTCCGGGTAATGTACAAACACTAAGTGAATCTCCTTCTGCTCCCATAGTAAGGCGGAGAAGCCTGTACAAAACTCCTTTCCACCAACACAGTGAGGCAGAGAACCTAGACTCCTTTCGCTTCCTCCTGAAGCAGGTAGAGAACCTGGATCTTCTTACAGATGATACTCCCACAGAGACACCGACAAGATAAGAGATGAAAACCAGAGAAGATGACTCAAATCCTTTCTTGGAGTAACCTTTATGAATCCCTCACAAACTCCCCCTCACAAGATCCTCTCTCTCTCTCCCAAGCTCTCTCTCTCTAGGTTTTCTGTCGTAAGGAAAGTGGCAAAAGATCTTTCTTATTGAAAGAAAAAGATCTTAAATAGGAGGGCTCAAAAATTTCCCAAAATCTCAAAGGGTCGTCAAAGATTATCTACGACGATCGATCGATTGTCTTGTATGATCAGTTCAAAATCACATGTATCAGCCTGGATGATCTGGTTCCTCTAGATGATTAGTAGATAAAATTTGTTCAGATCGTCCCGTACAATTCTGCTATTATTCATAAAAATTAGTGTAAATCAGGAATTTTTCCTAGAAGACAGCTCTGGTCGTCTAGGAAAACTTATGTTGTGGATCTCAAAATGACTTGATCGTCCAGGATGATGCGTTTATCGTCCTATACGATTAGTTCAAAAATGACAAAATCATCCTGTTAACAGCTCGGGTCGTACAGCCAAAACATCCTGGATGATCTTAAAATTACTTAATCATTCAAGAAGATATCACGATCGTCCCGTACGATTAGTTCAAAATTGGTAATATCGCCTAGCATATTTCTCGGATCGCCCAGGTGAAGTGCTCTAGACGGTCAGGATTTTGCATGTATCGTCCAGGATGATCTTGTGATCATTCAGGATGATATGATCGTATCAATCACATATTAATTACTTTCCTTAATCACCAGACTAATTTAGGCATGATTATAATGGATCGTCTAGGACGATACAAGTATTGTCTGGGAGAATCAGACCAAATCTCTAAAAATAAAAACTTGCATAACTTAATCTGGCGGCTGAGAATTTTTGATATGAGCCTATTATCCTGTACGATATGTGTATCATCCAGGATGATCTACTTAATTAAATTGACTTAAACATGATCGCCCTAATTAGGGTTTCTATTTTCACTGGATCATCCAGGACGATATGAATAAAATTTGAAATAGAAAACCTAACTCACTAAAACTCTCCCCTGAGTGTGTGTGTGTAAGGTTACTTAGCTAAGGGATCAATTACATTATATTTGACTCAAGAAAGAGAAAAATTACAATTAAACACATGCAGACCTGATCTTGAGTTGGCTTGGATTGCATTTGATCTTTTGTACCCGAAATATTAATCAACCAAAATGGAACACAGAAATGTTTGTTATCATCAAAATTATAATCCTTAAATCTAGGTTACAATAATCTCCCCCTTTTTGATGATGGAAAACATTTACTTAGTAGTTTCGAATCAACCAGATTGTAGTAATTAAAGCACAGGTGAGAAAATATAAATTTTATTAATTATTGATAACCAGTGACATTCAATGCAATAAATAAAACTACTATAACACAAAAATAACTCCCCCTTTTGACATCATAAAAAGGAGGAACAAAAAATAACAGTAAACTGAAACATCAAAAACAAAGTAAAATAAATAACCTAATAGAGAGGTGGATCCTGATCAGATGGAGGAATTGGTGGTGGATGAAAGTAACTGTGAAGAGGATCATCCAGGACGATGTGGGGATCATCCAGGATGATGTGAAGAAAAAGTGAAAAAGATGAAGGATGCAGAGGAAAGATCATGGATCCAAAAAACTTACAAAAAATGAAAATCCAAAATCAAATCAAATAAAAAATAGAGATGAGAAAAATAACAGTGAAAATAATAATTTTTTTTATCAGCTCTAGTAAAACAGAATTTTTCCCTGATTTTTAATTCAAAAGTCAATAAGAAGATAATCGACAATGCTGAAATCCAAAAAATATTAGAAAATCAACTTTCGTAACTCCTAACTCGTACACCTTACAGGTTAAAATTCCTTTCAAATAAAAAGTCTAATTCAGAAGAAAAGAAGTTAGATTTGAAAAGAGATCCTTTCAAGCCTCATTCCAAAAAAATTTCTGATATAATAGTATTACAAAGTAAGGAATCAGAAATCATAATTTTTCATCTCAAGCATTTAAAAATATTAAGTGGCGCATGGATTTTTCTAAGATATTTAAAGATCCGAATAGGAAGAAAGCTTATTTTTTTGTGGGCTCATTTTGTGCCTCTTTTTCAATTTATTTGGCGCTCTTTGCGCATCTTTTGATTTTTGATACACTTTGTGTATCTTTCCAATTTAGCGACATTGTGCATCTTTTCAGCTTTGGACTCATTTTATGCCTCTTTTCATTTTGGCGCTCTTTGCATGTCTTTTACAAGCTTACTTCCTTTCGTAATCATTAAAGAATCTCAATTATGAAATTACCTTCCAGACATAAGAGAAGATAAAACTCACTCTCTACAATAAGAGGAGTAATTCACAGAATAAAAACCATACATCATATGATAAATGCAATCACCTGATTAAGAAAAATATAATAATGATCCAAAATATTGAAAATACTATTCATATGGGGTAGATTACTGTAGGAAGATAAAATAAATCTTTATTGCAAAAACTAACTTTTTAATCTTGAAGAAGATTTTTATCCAAGAGAAATAATACACCATTGAAGGAGTTAGAGGAAGAGAAATAATCATCAACATTTCTTCCCTATAATAGATTCAGTGGAGTCAATCACTGCTTACAAGCTTCCAAATAAAAAACAAGGCAAAATATTCAGTCAGAAATCCAGTTTATCAGCAGTAGTGAGCAGTGATCTAATTTTTTGAAAAAATAATAAATCAAGAATAAGTAGGAAATCACATTAAAATAAACACTCAAATCAAGAAAACAACAACACTAAAATGAAAATTAACAGAAAAAATAAACCAATAGAAAATAGATAATCAAATCAAACAAATAACTAATAGAAACAGAATGAAAATAGAAAATTTAAAAATTAGTAGTCATCAGATTCATGCATTTATGTCAATCACACCCAATCTGGTCCTCAAAATGCTGAATGAGTCAAAGGCCAGTGGTTTAGTAAAGATGTCAGCCAGTTGATTTTCAGTTGCTACATGATGTAGCTCAATATCCCTTTTTTTAACATGGTCCCTAACGAAGTGATGCCTTATGTCAATATGTTTGGTTCTAGAATATTGGATTGGATTCTTAGAAATACAGATGGCACTGGTGTTATCACATAGAACTAAAATTATGGCAACAGGTAATCCTAAATCTAAAACTTATTGCTTCAACCAAAGGATTTGGGCCGCACAACTTCCTAAGGTAATGTTCTCAGCTTCAGCAGTGGAAAGTGCGACTGAGTTCTATTTTCTACTGAACTAGGAGACTAAAGACTGTCCTATGAATTGGCAAGTTCCAGAAGTGCTCTTTCTATCCACCCTACACCCTGCAAAATCAGAATCAGAATATCCAATAATCTCAAAAGAAGTGTTGTGCCTAAGATACCAGATTCCTAGGTTTGGGGTCCCTAAGAGATATCTAAGGATTCTCTTAACTGCAGTTAGGTGGGATTACTTAGGATCAGCTTGAAATCTAGCACAAAGATAAACCCTAAATATAATATCAGGTTGGCTAGTGGTCATGTAAAGTAGTGATCCAATTATTCCCCTAAACTTCTTCTGATTAACAGATTTTCCATTTGAATCCTCATCTAACTAAATAGTGGAACTCATGGGACTGTTGATTGTCTTAGCTTTGTCTATTTCATATTTCTTTAAGATGTCCTTAGTGTATTTTGATTGATTCAGAAAGGTTCCATCATCCATTTACCTTATATTAAACCCTAAAAAATATGATAATTCTCCCATCATACTCATCTCAAACTCCTTACTCATTATCTTAGAAACATTATCACATAAATTTTTATCAGAAGATCCAAAAAGTATATCATCAACATAGATTTGAATAATGAGTAGATCATCTCCTACTTTCTTAAGAAAAAGGGTGGTGTCTACGCTCCCCTTAAAAAACTCTCTTTCTAGTAGGAATGTGCTAAGCCTCTCATACCAAGCTCTGGGTGCCTGTTTCAATCCATATAAGGCCTTTTTTATTTTGTAAACATGATTTGGATATTGGAAACTCTCAAAACCTGGGGGTTGCTCAACAAAGATATCCTTTTTTATTACCCCATTTAAAAAGGTACACTTGACATCCATTTGAAACAACTTAAATCCCTTATAACAGGCAAAGGCTAGTAGCACCCTAATGGCTTCCAATCTAGCTACAGGGGTAAAGGTCTCCTTAAAATTAATCCCTTTAATTTGATTGTACCCCTTTACCACCAATCTTGCCTTATTCCTAACCACCACACCAGAATCATTCATCTTATTCTTAAAGACCCACTTGGTTCCCACTACACTTTAATTCCTAGGTCTTTCTACTAACTCCCAAATATCGTTCCTTACAAATTGATTCAATTCCTCTTGCGTAGCTAAGATCCAAAATTCATCAAAAAGGTCTTGATTAATGTTGGTGGGTTCAGACATTGAGATAAAGGTAGAATGGTTTACTTCCTTCCTAAGTCTATGCCTAGTTCTAACACCTTCAGAAGGGTCTCCTAAGATCAGTTCTTTAGGATGACTCAAAGCAGATCTCCAATCTCTAGGCAAAGTGTTATGAGTTTCTACCCTTTCCTCCAGATTTGTATTTTCAACTCCTTGGTTTATCTCTCCTACATCTTCTTCTTCCTCAACTCTAGTATTCTTAGGATCAGATTCATCAAACACCACATGGGTTGTCTCTTCCACCACCAAAGTCCTCTTATTAAACACCCTAAAAGATTTCCCCCACTAGAATAGCCTAAGAACACTCCTTCATCAGATTTGGGGTTAAATTTTCCTAAGGATGATTTTCCATTATTCAGAATGAAAACCTTACAGCCAAAGACATGGAGGTGGGATAGGTTTGTTATTTTACCCTTAATAATCTCATAAGATGAACATTCACCCTATTCAGCACATAACTGGTAGTGTTCACTGCTTCAGCCCAAAAGTATTTTTGAAGTGAATACTCAGCAAGCATGGCTCTAGCGGCTTCCACTAAGGTCGTGTTCTTTCTTTCAGCTACCCCATTCTGTTGAGGGGTCCTAGGAGCTGAAAAGTTGTGACTAATCCTTTACTCCTCACAAAATGTTCCAAATCTCACATTTTCAAACTCTCCACCATAATTACTATGAATAGTCAAGATCTCATAGCCTAACTTCCTTTGAATCTAAGTAGAGAACTATTTAAATTCATCAAATGACTCAGATTTATGTGACAGAAATTTAATCCAAGTGAACCTCGAGTAATCATCAACTATCACAAATTCATAGACTTTTCCCCCTAAGCTGGCAGTGCTAATGGGTCCAAAGAGATCCATGTGAAGGACTTCTAAAGGTTGGTGCTGATGTCCTTAATGGAGTGGAAAGAGGATTGGACTTGCTTCCCTAATTGATAGGCTTCACACAGATGGTCCTTAGTGAACTTAATCTTGGGGACACCTCTAACTAAGTCCTTTTGGGTGACTCTTTTAAGGGTTTTCATACTGGCATGACATAATCTCCTGTGCCACAACCAAGACTCATCAACAACAGTTTTTAAGCAAAATGAAGCAGCACATTCAATATTATTTAAATCAAGTATGTAGACATTATTGATCCTCTTGCCCTATAAAATAGTGTTATTATTTAAGCTTATGATGCAAGTATTTTCCGGGAACTTGATGATGAAACCCTTATCACAGAGCTGAATAATGCTAAGCAAGTTGTTCTTTAATCCATCTACAAGCAAAACATTTTCAATCAAAAGTTTCTTGGAGTTTCTGATTATACTTGCACCTACCACTTTCCTGGTGATATTGTCTCCAAGAGTGACCTTGCCTCCAACCTTGGCCTCCAGCGAAATGAATTGATTTGTATCTGCAGTCATATGTCTTGAGCATCTGCTATCTAGGTACCATATGCTCTCACAAGGCCTTGTGTGAGAGCAACCCTACAAAATCATCAAATGTCAGATTTAGGAACCCAAACAAGTTTGGGTTCCTTCTTATGAAAAGAAGAATGCAATGCATGTGTGTTATGCTGTAAAGCATGCAATTTTGGCCTCCACATCTAATGTGTACTATGGTGAACAGTGCATGTGTGGGAGATGTGTCCTAACATGCCACATGAAAAACATCTAAAACCAAAAAAAAGGTTAACTAATCTATGTGGGTGATAGTACCTCTTCTTAGGTTCGAATGAAACATGCTTTGATGATTTTGACTTAGATTCTTCAAATGGTGGAAGTGCATAAAATTATGCAAAAGTAGGTGTTTCATTTTTCTCAAAAGCACTAATTTTTACACTTAGAACTTTATTTTTCATCTGAAGACTTGCAATTTCAAATTTTAAATAATGCTCACTACTATCTAAATCAGATGCAAGAGTTTCTAATTCTTTAAAAGCTCTTTCTAAATCAACATGCAATGTTTTCAATGAATCATGCTCAATAATTAGTTCAAAAAGCTTTTTGTTTAATTCATCAAATTTATCAAGTGAGGACATGTGATTACTATCAAGCGTGGAATGATTTTTAACTAAAACATCATGCTCTTTTTGCAAATTTAAGAAATCCAATTTTAGGCTGGCATGAGTTTTCTTAAGTTTCCTATGTAATAAATGAATTTTCTCAGAAACTTTAAGTAATTGATCATAGGTGAGCTCACATACCTCTTCTTGGTCAGACCGACTAGGATGATCATCTGCCATCAAATATAGGTTTCTAGTTTCCTCTTCAGCTTCAGTCTCAGAGGAGTCGGATGTTGAATTTGCCTAGAAAGCCTTTTGAATCTTTTTATTATCCTATCTGAACTTAGGTTTCTCCTCACCCTTTTCTTTACTTAGGTGAGCCTTTAGTGTAGGATAATTAGTCTTTATGTGTCCAGGCTTCCTGCATTCAAAACAAATAATATCAGATGAACCTTTAAAATTTTTGCTACTCTTACCTTTGTTCGACTTCTGAATGTTCTTGTGTTTCTTCCTTAGAAAGATTATGAATTGCCTAGTGATTAAGGCAACATCATCGCTATCAGACCCGGAAGAATCAGTGTCAGTATCATTAGCCTTCAGCGCTACAGTTTTCTCCTTCTTCTTTTCACCTGCATCAATTTGTCATTGGTTCACTCTTTGCTCGTAAGCAATGAGTGACCCAAGTTAGTTATTAATAGAATAAGTGTTTAAATCTTTAGATTCAATAATTATGATTATCTTGGCATCATAAGAAGAAGTCAAACATCTTAAAATCTTATTAACCTTATCATAATTAGTAAGCTCTCTTCCTAAGGCATGCAGGAGGTGACAATTTGAGTGAACCTAGTATACATTTCAAAAATTTATTCAGTAGGTTTCATGCAAAAAATTTTATAGTCATGAAGTAAGATGTTTAATCTAGATTGCTTAACCTTAGATGTACCTTCATAAGTAATTCATAATCTATCCCAAAGTTCTTTACCAGTAGTGTAAGTAGAAACACGCATGTAATCCTCAAATTTCAGAGCACAGAAAAAATAGTTCAAGTATTTTACATTCAGTTGTGCTAAATCACGATCATCAAATATCCTTTCAGTAAATGGAAGCTCAATTTTAATGCCATTAAGAAGTCTAAATGGTGCTTCATAACCATCTTTAAAAAGCATCCACATGCGATAATCAATTGATTGTAAGAAGGTGGACATGCAAGTTTTCTAAAAACCAAAAGGTATGTTATCAAATAAAGGTGGTCATGTAATTAAATAACCTTCAGCAGTATTACGATTACCAAAGTTAGTCATGGATCAAAATTCAAAAGTTTTTAAACATAATTTTTGAATCCCACTTTGATACCGCTTAAAAGTTCGATAGGGATGTTATGCCCTTGTAAACTAGTCTCGAGGCTAACCAAGAGGGCGGGGGGGGGGGGGGGGGGGGTGAATTGGTTATTTTAAAAAATTCATGAGTAAAAATGATTTAAAAAAATCTTTTTTATTTTTTAAAAATAATTACAACTTTACGATGATGTACAGATATTCAATAATAATAGAATAATAATCACGATCACACAATCATCAATAGAAAAATAAATGCGAAAGATAATCAGAAAGAACACACTAAATTTTATAGTGGTTCGGTCAACTTGACTTTCGTCCACTCCACGGAGCCTTCCCTCTAGGTATTGCAGTAACACTAAGTGACTCTCCTACTGCTCCCATAGCAAGGTGGAGAATTTTGTACAAAACTCCTTTCCACCAACTCGGTGAGGCAGAGAACCTAGAATCCTTTCACGTCCTCTTGAAGTAGGCAGAGAACCAGGATCTTCTTACGGGTGATCCTCCCATAGAGACACCGACAAGACAAGAGAAGACGACTGGGGAAGATGACTTAGATCCTTTTTTGGAGCAACCTTTATGAATCCCTCACAAACTCCCCCTCATAAGGTCCTCTCTCTCTCTCCCAAGCTCTCTCTCTCTCTAGGTTTTCTTTAGTAAGGAAAGTGGAAAAAGATCTTTCTTCTTGAAAAAAAAGATCTTAAATAGGAGGGCTCAAAAATTATCCTAAATCCCAACTTTAAGGTTCCTCTAGACGATTAGTAGATAAAATTTGTTCAGATCATCCCGTACGATTCTGTGATCATCCCGGATGACTAGTGTAAATGAGGAATTTTGTCCAGAAGACAGCTCTGATCATCCAGGGAAACTTGTGCTGGACAATCTAAAAATGACTTAATCGTCCATGATGATACGTTTATCATCCTGTATGATTAGTTCAAAAATGATAAAATCATCTTGCACATAGCTTGGGTCGTATAAATAAAACATCCTGGACGATCTTAAAGTGACTTGATCATCCGGGATGATATCATGATCGTCCCGTATGATTAGTTCAAAATCGAGAATATCGTCTAGCACATTTATCGGATCATCCAGGTAAAGTGCTATGGACGGTCAAGATTTTGCATGCATCATCCAAGACGATCTTGCGATCGTCTAGGATGATATGATCGTATCAATCACATATTAATTACTTTCCTTAATCACTAGACTAATTTAGGCATGATTATAATGGATCATCCAGGATGATACATGTATCGTCTGAGATGATCAGACCAAATCTCTAAAAATAAAAACTTGCCTAACTTAATCTAGCGGCTGAGAATTTCTGATTTGAGCCTATCATTCTTTACGATATATGTATCATCCAAGATTATATGCTTAATCAAATTGACTTAAACATGGTCACCCTAATTAGGGTTTCTATTTACACTGGATTATCCAGGATGATATGAATATCATCCAGGATGATATGACTAAAGTTTGAAACAGAAAATAGTGTGCAAGGTTATTTAACTAGGGGATTAATTACATTAAATTTGACTCAAGAAAGGGAAAAATTACAATTAAACACATGCGACCCGATCTTGAGTTGGCGTGGATTGCATTTGATCTTTTGTACTTGAAATGTTAGTGAACCAAAATAGAACACAGAAATATTTGTTATCATCAAAATTGTAATCCTTAAATCCAGGTTTGCAACAAAGATCATTCCAAGGTTGATTCGCATTTCTTAGAAGATTCATAAAAGTCTTTCAAGAAGATGTCAGTCATTTATAGCTATATGAAAGAAAGATATTCATTTTTAATTAAATGCAACTTTCTAGAAAGCTTTTGATAGTATAAAATATTATCTAACAAATCCTCTTGTATTGGTAGCTCTCATCCTTGAGATGTTACTCATTATATATACTAAAGCTTTAAGTGAATCTCTTGGCACCTTATGAGCTCAAGTTAATGAGGAAAGAGAATAGAATGCACTTTATTACTTGAGTAGATTTTTCATTCCTATAGAAGTAAATTATCCTCCAATAAAAACATTATCTAGCTTTAATCTTTGCCACCTAGAAGCTAAGGCATTATATCCTCTCTTATAAAATAAATCTGATATCCAAAATAAATCTTTTGCAATATCTGATGACTTATCCAACATTATCAGGAAGATTAACCTGATAGTCAATGATTTTGTCATAATTTGAAATAACATTCTTCCTGTTATGTGTTGTTGAAGGTCAAGCTATTTTAGATTTCTTAGCAACTCATCCAGTGCAGGATGATTATCCAATAAATAACGAACTACCAGATGAACAAATTATGAAACTAGAATCAAATAAAAAGTATATCTAGGAATTTTATTTTGACAATGTTATTTCTAGTTAACAAGAAATATATGATCATGTTTCTTCAGGAAAAGTTGTAATCAGTATTATATTAGTTACCCTAAAAAAGGGTGTAATATATACGCTTACCATTTGTCTGCACCTTATACAAATAACAAAGCTGAGTATGAGGCATTGATAAATGGGTTAAAATTGATAACCCTAAATGAAATTCAAGAGATTAAAATTTTTGGAGATTCATCACTAGTGATCAATCAGATAGCTGGTACTTATCAAGTATTAAAAGAAAATCTTATTTTGTATCATCAATATGTAATGTATCTCATTGAATAAATCCCTCCCAAATAGAACTTTATACAAGATTTCTTGCGGATATAATTCTAAAGTAGATGCCTTAGCAAAGCTAGCTAAAGGTTTGCTTTCCTTGAAGGAGATTAAATTTCAATAGAAGTACAAGGTTGGCAGCTTTCATCACCTATGAACCTTGGGTATATTAACAAAATATCCACAGCCGAGGTGAAAATTGTTTATGTAGTAGATGATGAGATGGCAGATTGTAGAAAGCCTTTCATTGAATACTTATATGAGAAAAAAGATCCCTTATGAAAGATCTTATATATTTATTAATGACACCTTATACTAAAGATCATTCGATCAGATGTGGTTAAGATGCTTTTGTAAATTAGAAGCATTAAATCATATTGAAGAAGTACATGCTTGATTATGTGGTGTACATCAATCGGATATAAAGATGAAAATGAAAATTAAAAGAATTGGTTATTATTGGCCATCGATGATTGATGATGTCAAGAAAGTTGCACGTTATTGTCATAAATGTCAGGTTCTTACTTTGGTTTTACATCAACCACCAAAGAAATTACTTCTAACAGTTGCTTCATGGCCTTTTGAAAGTCTGGGTATGGACATTGTCAGTTCCATTAATTTGCCATCCTCTAGAGGTCATAGGTTTGTCCTAGTAGTTACATTCTATTTCTCAAAAAGGGTAGAAGCAGTTCCCTTGAGAGAATTTAAAGCTCATCATGTCCTACATTTCTTTAAAGACCATATCATATGTCTATTTGGTATCCCCTATCGACTTATATCCAACAATGGTCCATCATTAAGAAGCACTAAGATAAATAACTTTAATTGTATATACTCAACAATATATTACCAAAGTTCTAGAGAAGGTTCTAGAGAGAGAATCTCCACAATTCTAGAGAGAGAAATTAGCTTTTTTCAAATTTCCTTCTTCACGGGTTAACTCGGTTCATCCGGCTGAGGCTGCGGGCATGGCGGCAGGAGGCCGCCGGCCATCTTGGGCTTCAGAATTGGATGACGCATCCATTCTTAGTCCAAATCCAGACATTATTGGTAATTTGAAAGGTTTTCAGACTGAGAAAGGATAAACTCTTGATGTAGTCCGTCAAATCAAATCGAATAGTGGGATTGTTATATCTGAGGTTGTTGATTCTCACATTAGCCCAATTAAACATGTTGAAGGAAAGAGCAAAGGTCTTGCTTTGGATTTAGATTGTAAAACCCCACGAATATTGAAAAATTTTGGTTTTTCTCTGGCTAATTATCAGGATCCCAATGCTTCTTCTTCGAGTATGAATATTTTTGTTAATTGATTTGGATATTCAAATGCTATCCCTGTCCATGGAAGTAAGATAAATGTGAATGTCCTTAATGTGGTTGACAAAAATAATCATAATCTAATTGGGAAATCTATCGATTCGGAAGGAATAGTTGTGGAAAAAAATGATGGTAATGCATTGCAAGTGCCTGAGGTATTGCCTGGTAACAAGTTGGCAGTTAATAGTGGGGTAAATCCTTGGAAGAAACTATCTTACATTAAGATCAACTTTGATAAGAGTAATGTAGTTCTATCAGAGGATGGGAAAGCAATAAAATTGAATGAAGCATTTGAAATTGAGAACACTAAGAGACTTGAATTTTCTTTAGTTGCTAAGGTGTTTGGAAGTGTTCTACCCTCCCACGTGGTTGCCTGGAACTTAAGATGTCAATGGGCTTCTTTTGGATCATTTTACTTCACAACTATTTGTAAAGGTTGGTATTTTTGTTCCTTCAAGTCTATGGAAGCATTGGAAGGGGTTCTTACAGGAGGTCCATGGATTGTCAACAACCACATTGTAGGAATGGAGAGGTGGTCTATTGATTTCTCTCCAAACTCTTTAAAAGGTTTGTCATCCCCAATTTGGATTAAAATGCCACACTTGCCTTTGCATTGTTGGGGTGAAAAAAATGTAGCTTTGATAGCTTCTATGGTAGGAACTCCTATGATGATGGATGGGAATATGTTTAGCTGGGGAAGGAGGGAATTTGCAAGGGTTTGTGTGAGAATGGATTTGGACAAACCTCTTCCTGCGGGAGTTTGGGTAGATGGGTTGGCTGGAAGATTCTTCCAGAAAATAGAATATGAAAGAATTGCTTCATTTTGTTATGACTGTGGATTGATTGGTCATAAGGCAGGAGGTTGTGGGAACAAGAAGATGGAAGAGGTGAAGGCTGATATTGGTTCCTGTAAACAAGGTGTGGTGGATATTATTGTAGAAGCTCTTGATTTGGAAACTGTTGGTTCCTATGGACCTTGGATTCATGTGAATCAAGGTAGGAATAAGGGGAAGTTCAATCCTTTAAATGTGAAGAGGCGGGCTATTAACAAGCTTGGACCAGCTGCTAGCGTTCCTGTTGGAGATAGAGGTAAGGGAAATCCGTTGCTCAAAGTTGCTGAGGTAGAAAAGGGAAAAATCTTACAGCATTAAAAAGGTGAAGAAGTTTATGTTTCTAAAGGCATTAAGTCAATTCAGGGTCAAACTAGTTTGAGTTTGGATAATCAATTCCAAACTCTTTGTGATCAAGAGGAGGAGGATCAAGGCATTTCCAAGGATTTCAATGGATGCATTAATCAACCCATAAATCAAGTTGGTGAGCTGGAAGTTGAGGAAGGGGAATTATTCTTGGAAAATCCTTCCAGGAATGTTGATGATGCTTTGGTTATACAGGCTGATGGGGCATATTCTATTAGAAAATCTGGAACAGAGGAAGATGCCATGGCTAAGGGCAGTGAATCTCTGGTACAGCCAGATGGTGTTGAAAATGATCCTGCCACGGGTTGTGAGGAGGAGCAGGTTAACTTATCCTGTAAATCAGATATGGTGGGGAAGGGATGCTTGCAAACTCAGGTAAATCTGTCCGGATTAGCTGCGAACTCAGGTACTCCCTATCAAAAGTCAGAGTTTAGGCTTCATAAGGAATTGCAGTCCTTAGGAAAGAATAATGTTATCAATCATGGAAGGAAGGCTGGTAGTAATGCTAAGAATAGGAAAGGGAGTAATCCCACTTCCTATCATTATTGGCTACTATTGCATTCTGGAACTGTAGGGGGGCTAGGAAGAAAGAGGCCTCTCGTTATCTAAGGGAGTTTGTGAAAGAATTTGAGGTTTTTCTTGTAGGTTTAGTAGAGACTAAAAGTTCTACTGTGAATAAGAGGATATTAATAAGTTGATTGGGAAAGATTGGGACTTCTATAATGTCCCAACTGAAGGTCTTTCAGGTGGTATTCTTATTTGTTGGAAGATGAATTATGGTGCTTTTTCGGTTATTCATGCCTCATCTCAAATAGTTGTAGGTCAGTTCAAAGCTCCAAGCAAAGGGGAATGGTTGGTGGCATCTGTTTATGGGAGTGGAGACATTTATAGTAGGAAGCTATTGTGGGAAACCTTAGAGTCTTACTTGAATACTCATCTTCCTTTTATAGTGGGGGGAGATTTCAATTTTGTTATTTCCCAAGAAGAAAAAAGAGGAGGTAAGAGGTTTGTCTTCACACAAGGACCTCAAGATATGAAAGTGTTCATGAACAAATGTGATTTAAAGGATATTGGGGCAATTGGCCCCAAATTTACATGGTGTAACAATAAAAAGGGAGGGGCCCGTATTTTGGAAAGGTTGGACCGTTGCCTTCTTAATCCGGTGGCCTTGTCAAAGATAAATCATGCAGTTGTGCG
Source organism: Dendrobium chrysotoxum (assembly GCA_019925795.1). Classification (NCBI taxonomy): domain Eukaryota; kingdom Viridiplantae; phylum Streptophyta; class Magnoliopsida; order Asparagales; family Orchidaceae; genus Dendrobium; species Dendrobium chrysotoxum. Next base: position 54,058,117 of record CM034312.1, read on the forward strand.
TCATCTTGGGAGGATCGCTTTAGATCATTGTCCAATCATTTTAAAGCTTTTTAATTCAGGATTTAAGGATTCAAAAAAATTGAAGTTTGAAGAAACTTGGGTGTCTTTTCCAGCTTCCCAATCCATTGTGGCTAAGTCTTGGAGCAAACTGGTAGGGGGAGATGAAGTTGGGGTGCTGAATTTGAAATTCAAGAGAGTGTTGAAGGCTCTTTTTTATTGGAGCAAAGAAAAACACTCAAATCTTAACAAATTAAAAGATAGGTTGAAGAAGGAAATATTGGAATTACAAGAAGAAGAAGCTAATGCTGGCACATTATCTGATTTTCAAATCAGTTTGCTGAAAGCGAAGGTGTTGGAACTTAATTCTACCTTGGGCCGACTTAATACATGGTGGAGGTAAAGAGCAAAGGTCAAGTGGATGAGGGAATGTGATTCAAACTCCAACTATTTCCATTCAGTGGCAACAGCTAGGAGGAATAGCAACTTCATTCATCAAATTAAAGATTGCAATGGAGATTTGATTAAAGAGCAGGGACAAATCGAAGAAACCATTTTGAAGTATTTCAGCAACAAATGGAAACTCTCCAAGTGTGTTCTTAACGGGTGGCCTGCAATAACAAAATATCTTGAAGATAGTGATATCAGATTGCTTCAAGCTGACTTTGGGAAAGAGGAGCTGGAGTCTATTGTCCGGCAACTTGGAGGTAACATTACACCCGGCTTGGATGGTATTACGTACTCTTTCTTTAAAAATTATTGGTCTATTATCAAAGATGATGTTTTGAGGGCCATTAATTTATTTCTCAAAACTGGAGTCATGTGTGAAGAATGGAGGGAAACTGCTGTAGTTCTTATTCCAAAATTGAAGAATCCAATGTTGCCTTCTAACTATAGGCCTATTAGTCTTTGTCAATCTATTTATAAGGTTGTAGCAAAGATGCTTCAAAATAGGTTGGTTGGAGTTATCCCTAAGCTGGTCTCAGAAAATCAGGTGGCTTTTATAAAAGGGAGATCAATGTCTCAGAATATCTTGCTAACTCAAGAGGTGTTTAGCAAGTTTCAGTTCTCCAAAGCTAAAAAAGGTTTAATGGCTATTAAAGTAGATATGGAGCAAGCTTATGACAATATGGGTTGGATGACTTTGAAGAAAGTATTAGAGGATGCTGGGTTCCCTAAGAAGTTCTCAAATCTTTTGTTGCAATGTGTAATGGATACTAAATATTCTATTTTGATCAATGGTGTCAATACCACATGGATTCAGCCTAAGCGTAGTTTTAGGCAAGGTTGCCCCCTATCACCTTTTTTATTCATTTTGTATTCTCAACTGTTGACAGAAGCTTTCAACCAAAGGGCGAATAGAATTGGTATCAGAATTGCTCCTTCAGCAGAGAAAATCTCTCACTTACTATATGCTGATGATATCATCATTTTCTCTGAGGCAAGGCACAGTAATGCTAAGAAAATTTTGAAAATTTTGAAAGATTATAGTCGTTGGATGGGGAAAGAAATCATCTTTAATTTTTGGGAATTCAGTTGGAAGGAGGACATCTAAAGCTATTTCTAAAACTTTGGGCATAAAAGTAGTAAAAGAAATGGTTTATTTGGGAGTTCGAATGGCTTTAAGAAGATTAAATTCTGCTAATTTTCAATACTTGATTGAGAAGGCTTGTGATAAATTTCATCTATGGGGAAATAGGTTCCTCACTTTATCAGGAAAACTTGTTCTTATAAAATCCTCTATCTTAACATTGCCTATCTTTCTTGCAACACATTCTTTGGTTCCAATGGGGGTGTTGAAGGATCTAGACAAATTGAGTAGGGATTTTCTTTGGAGAAAACAAGACAAAAGTAAGGGCCTTCACTTTATTGATTGGGAGACCTTGTGCAAGCATAAAAGAGCAGGTGGCCATGGAGTTGTTTCAGCAGTTGACAAATCGGACTCTTGGAGAGCAAAGTTTGCTTGGAGCTTCATTTCCAATCCTGGTTCTTTTCTTAACAGGATTCTTATATCCAAATACGGTAATGAGATATGGAATGTTCAAAATAAAGTTGGGAATTGTATCACCTAGAAGGTAATTATTAAGGGAGCGAAAGTTTTGCATCAGGTTCTGAGATGGAAGATAGCTGATGGGAGTTTTGTTAGCACTACTAAAGACATTTGGATCTTATATAAGAGTATTGATAGGTGGCCTACCTTCGTGGCTGGGTTACAGGAAGTTCAAGAATTCTGGCAATACTTTATTCACCAAGGTAAATGGAATGATCTAAAACTGCAGCAGGTTTTCAGAAGTGAACTAATGGACTTGATTAAATCTGTTCCAATTCATAGCAATATTTCCTTTGATGAAAGGGAATTGTTGTTTAAACATACAGGGAAATCTTTTGTTGCTCTCATCTCAGAATAGAGCAGGTTTCCAGATCAAGAGGAAGTGGCTAAGGGACTTACAACTAAGGCCTCGGGTGGAGATGTTTTGGTGGAGGTTGGATCACAACGCTATTCCTTATTTTGAGTTCTTGATGTATAGAAGGATGATTAGCTACAATGGCTGTCCAAGAGGATGCAGGGAAGTGGAAAATGCTGAACACATTGCAGTTCAATGCAATTATCTTCATAAGGTAATGCTTCAACTTAACAAATGGGGTTATAGCATTCCAGTTTTTAGTAAGTTGGAGGATTGTTATAAGGAATTGGCTTATCTGTCAAAGACTAATCAATTTATGAGAAATCTTTACTGCTCAGCAGTATTTATGACTTGGAGGAGTAGAAACAAAATGGTACATGGAGATAAAAGGAGAGCATAAATGCAATTGCAGCTAATGCAATTAGTTTGGCGGCTTCTTCTTTTTCCTTTAAAATCTTATATCGGTCAATTGGGACTCCAATCAGCATAAGCTATTCTCTTCCTCTTGGAATCCCCTTCCAACCGATTGGATTAAATAAAATGTGGATGCTTCACTTGATGGTTCGTACCAAGCTAGAGTAGGGGGTGTAATAAGAGATAGCAAAGGGAGATTTCTTTTTGCTTTTAGATGCAAAAGTTTGCAGTGGGATAGCTCCGTTTTGGAGCTACAAGCTATTTTTTCATTGGGTAAAGTGGTTAAAGATTGGATGTATGAGGCTAAAGGCATCATTATTGAAGGTGATAATTACAATATCATGAAATTTGTGGAAAGAGTACTGAATAGGGAGGTCAATTTGGAGGATGGAGCCAACCAAGAAGATTTTTTCTTTCTTAGAAGTTTCAATCAAGTTATTATTCAAGTTGTGAATAGGGAGTGTAATAAGTTAGCTGATTATTGTGCTAACATTGCTAAGTCTTCTGATTTTGTTTGGGATAGTTTAAATGATTATAACATTCCTCCTTACTTTGTAAAGTTGTTAAAGGAGGAATGTGATAATTGTCACATGTATTAGGTTCTTTTCTTTTCATGAATAAATTTGCTTCTGGCATTCTCTCAAAAAAAAAAATAAATTATATTACCTTCGGGTGTTCAAAATAAAAAACTGGATGATAATAAATGCCAATGGTATAAAAAATTAGGAGAATCTTTATGGGTGTACAGAACCTCATATAGAACTCCAACTCATTCAATGCCATTTGCTTTGGTATTTTGAGCAGAGGCTGTTCTCCCTTTAGAAGTTTAGCTTACTTCACTTCGTGTAGCTATCAACTATAAGATTGCTAAAGATAAAAATGAAAAACTCGAATTAGAAGAACTAGGAGGTTTAGAAGAGAAGCGTCTACATGCTCAATAGAAACTTGAGTTATATAAAGCCAAGATGATTTAACCACACAAGATATCTGTTCATCAAAGAACTTTTTAAGAAAGACACTTGGTTTTGGTTCTATGAAGACCTATCTTAGCACATCAAAAGATAGGAAGTAAATTTGAACCAACTTGGAAATGTTCGTTTGTGGTAGAAAAGGCATATCAAGGTGGGTTTTATCAATTACTTAATTACAAAAGAAATCATCCACTGTTACCTAAAAATGGACAATATCTCAAGCACTATTAATGTAGGTAGTGTTAAAGGTGAATTTGATAATAAATAAAAATTTCTTGCCATTTGGTTTTGTATAACTACTTCATGGTATAAAAATTTACAAAATAAATTTGGTTCAGAAGATATGGCTACATCATCTTTTCTTGGACACGCTATCTTAGTCAATTATAAATTTATCTATTTGTGATATGCTATCCCATTAAGATTTCCATCTTCTTGTCTAGGAGATGCTATCTTAGGCAAGTATAAAGCCATCTATTTAGGAGATGCTATTCCATTCAGATTTCCACCTTCTTATCTTGGAGACGATATTAGTCAAGTATAAATCCATCTATTTGGGAAATGCTATCAAACTTAGATTTCCACCTTCTTATCTTGTAGATGCTATCATAGTCAAGTATAAATCCATTTGTTTAGGAGAAACTATCTCGTTCAGATTTCCATCTTCTTATCTTGGAGATGATACCCTAATCAAGTATACATCCATCTTTTTGGCAGATGATATCATATTCTTATTTTCATCTTCTTGTCTTGGAGATGATATCCTAGTCAAGTATGAATCTATCTGTTTGGGAGACGCTGTCCCATTCAGAATATTATCTGCTTTTCTAGGAGATGCTATCATAGTCATGTAAAAATCCATCTATTTTGGAGATGCTACCCCATTCAGATTTCCATCTTCTTATATAGGAGAGGTTATCTTTGTTAAGTATAAATCCATCTTTTTGGGAGATACTATCCCATTCAGATCTCCATCTTATTATTCATGAGTCACTATCCTAATCGAGTATAAATCTATCTATTTTGGAGAAGCTATCCCATTTAGATTTCTATCTTCTTATCTAGGAGATGCTATTCTAGTAAAGTATAAAGCCATCTATTTGGGAGACGCTATCCCATTTAGATTTCCTTCTTCTTATCTAAGAGATGTTATTCTAGTCAATCGTAAACCAATCCTTTTGGAGATGTTATCTCATTCAGATTTCCATCATCTTGTCTAGGAGATGCTATCCTTGTAACATATAAATCTCATATGTTTGAAAGCCACTATCTCATTCAAATCCTAAATTTCTTGGATTCATATGATCAGTTCGATTAATGCTAACATGTGTGACCCCTAACCCCACAAACTAAAAATATTTCCATGGGCTGCAAAATCTTCAATTATTGATAACCCATGCCTTTGAACATCACCATTGACCAAAATATGGTGTATTAAGCCAACATTGAATCTAGATTAACCATGGTTAACCAAGGTTGACCATAAAACCCTAAAACCCTAAACCTTAAAAATTAAATTTTTCTTAAACCTTAATATGGATCAGTTAAACAAAGTGATGCAACCTTCACCAAACATATCCATAATATAATTTGGAATCCATTGAACCAAACTCCATTGGTCTGCCCTAGTTGACCAACTCAACCTATGTTGACCAAATTGCCCTTTTTCTCTTTTAAACTACATTGCATGTATAGAGACCCCACAAAACCTTCAAACCACCTCTGAAAAACTCTAAATGACATTTAAAAGTAATTAACCAAGTTCTAAGGCATGATTAGCCCTAGTTGACCAAGTCAACCATGTTTGACCAAATGATCGCTTAATCCATTAAAATGCATTTGAAAAATGCATTAAAAAAAAGCATTTGGAACCAAATGACCTCACCAATGCATGGGACCACTTCCAACATATCCAAAACATCATTTGGATGAGTTGGACCCACCTTTGATCCCTAGACAAATCCTTGTTGTTCAGGTCAACCATACCTGACCAAAATCACCACATCCGACTAAAAAATTCATTTTTGGTGATTTTGACCAAATCATCAAAACAAACTCATGGGGACTATTCATGAGGCAACATGAGTCTCATAAATTTCTTTTAAGACTTGGGCCCATATAGTTTAACTAATAGGGTTGATCTAAGTGCTAAAAATGGTGTTTTCTTGGTCTAAATTGCCACCCTTATCAAAATAAATTCTAGAAATTGTTGTATCAGGTGTGTATTAACCCCATGTACACTTCTAAAAACCCATTAAATGGAGTTTAAACCTAACCTAACCCAACCCAAATTAGCTTTAGCCAGCACATGGGTAGACTTTGAAAACTTCATTACACATGCTCAAGCTATCTCATACCACCTACGCTACTAATGTGGAAAGAAACTACAAAAATAATCTCTCTCCAATTATTGGTTCAACCTTAACTACCTCAATAACCAACCATATGCTTTTAAATTCTCTAGAACATTCCCTTGACTCCCATTGGTAAGTTCCTAAGTTAAATGGCTGTTGGCCATAGCTTAGGTGGCAAGATCTCTACCCTTCATTCAAATTTTCTCTCTCCTAGGCTTGGTTAAAGCTTTTCTCTCTTATCATTTAGGCCAATAAGCTAAATCTTTCCAGAATGATCCATTCACTCCTATTGGTCATTCCTAAGGTGGCTTGGATAAGTGGTATGGCAATCATGTGGCCCACTTAATGACTAGGTTCATTTTCTCTCTCCTATGAATAGCCTCCATTCTAAAAGCCCAAAGGTTAATCAACTAAATTACCTAGCTCCATAGCATCCTACCTAGCCTTCTTCAATCATTTCCTAGACACCTCCTGTTCAAGAAAATCCCAAACCATCTAGAGAGAGAAAAAGGAGAGAGAAAGGATAATTACAAATCAACTTTTGATCCAAGCAAATCTAGCATTTGGAGTATTCTAGAGAATTGAAGAGGATCTCAATACCTTTCAATCAAGCCTAAGATTATGAGAATCAGCCATATGTTAGTTCATAATCTCACTTAAAATTCTATGATTAAACATAAGTTTATCATAAATCCCAATGCATGGAGCCTTAAAAACTCCATGGATTGAAAAGTTAGGTTAACCAAGTCTTACATTTTGAATTTCATTAAATTTAGATGGTTGGATCAAAAGTTACGGGTATTTAAAGTTTTAGTTTTTCTTTGTTTGATTAAAAAGTGTTATTTTAAAAAAAGGTTATTTATCTTTGGGTGATTTAATTTCTTAAACTTTTATTTTGAAATTGAAGGCATCATTATAAATGATATATCATCTCCAGAGGTGAGCATACCATTCCTTAATGGGTTCAATTTATAGGATCAAAATTTTATCCTAATTATTATAGTCAAATTTGAGAAAATACTATATAGGACCCCGGAGGGTCAAAATAATTGTTCACTCAGGTATTTAACTATAATAATTTGGATAAATTATCATTGATTTCATAATCAAAGTTACAATAATAATTGATATATCTTCATGAGGGAAGAAAATATTAATTATTAATGATTGTTTGAAAATGATGATAATGATCGTTGATTTTGACTTAAAATTTAACAAAGATAATTAATTAAGATTTTATAAAATTAATTTTGAAAATTTTATTTGATCTGGGTTTCTAAATCTCCAACGAGCACAAGCCCTCATAGTTAATTACATCATAGAAAGCTAGAATTCTGTATGAATACTGTTGATTAAAATAGTGGTAAAAATTTTATTTTGTGATTTCAAAGTTTGATAATAAGGGAGGTAAGGATTGGAAATTCAACTATGATTGGATCAAGGTGAACCCTTATTTCTAGAAGCTAAAGGAGGAATGATAGGAGGTGCTTTGGGATTCTTAAATATTTCAGAAGCCGCCCAACCTATCCTAAGTGTTAGGCTTGAATTTGATTGAAATATACATTAATTTGAATTATAAATTTTAATTAAAGTTTGGAATTAGATTCCCGAAGGTTGAGGTCTTATAGCCTGAGCCTGACTCAGAACCTAAATCTAAATTTGGTATTAAAAATTAGTAACCCAAACCTAGCTAATACAATGCAAGATCTGGACATACCTCAGTCTGGATTAGTGAGCCAGCAAAATCACCTAAGCACTTCAAAACTATGTGTCTGATCATTTGTGAAAGAGTGGGTAAGGATATTGATTTTGTTAAGTTTTTGAGAATAGGTCTGATATCTAAAGCGGATCCTAATTAGGCCCTTAACATATGCTGGGTAAAATGAAACGTAAAGTAAATGCAATTAAAGATTTAAACATATTTTAAGTTTATATCTAATGAAATGAATACTAGTTGACTCGATTAAATGCTTGAATCAGGATGAAGTAGTTTTAAAAAGGCTTAAAAATAATTTTATCGTAGAGATTGCACAGATTTCTCTTGACAGAACTGCACCCTCATAGGTCAGGTGGTTTGCTAGAACCAGTAGGTGGGGAGGTGCCTAATAAATGGAAAAAAATACAATAATTATGTATATAAGAACTCATGGCGGTCCCTTGCTTACTTCTTAAAATGTTAGAGTTAATACGCTATCTTAAAATGTTTTAATTTAATTAAGATAGAAAAAGTTAGTTCGTACCCTCACGAGCCTCTAATCATTCCAAGCTAAAATAAAATCGACATGTAAGATCGCCAAAAGACTATAAAAAACAGGCAATCACAATATCACAATCAACATCAAATAATCAATTAAATAATTCAATCAATTAAATAAATAAATGAAATTTCCAAAAGCAAGTGCCTTTTAATATTACAACCCAGGATCCGTAGGAAAAGTAAAGTGGCTGGGTACTACTGACCATAATCTAGATGATACTCGTAAGACATAAGTGACTTTGAGAATGGGTCTTCTCATTCTTCACATGCTCATCCTTTTATGAGCTCCTTGAATTCATTGGGTTCGGTTATCCAAATGAAAAGAAATTCCCCCTTGAAAGGGGTATTTTGTTTTCTTTTTAGATATTTGAAATTATCCTAACTTAGTCTTCCAAATGGAGGAGAACCCTCCCCTAAGGGATGTTCTCTCCTCTTTGGAATCTAAGTTGGATACTTATGTATCCCCTCTCAAATATCACTTTAAATTATGACTCAATAAATTTGAATTACATTTACTAAGAATTAAAAATCTAGACTCGAACAACCTATAGGGTTATCGTAAGTAGTTAATATTAAATCATCCCAAGTAGTTTATAAAATGAAATTTAAAATGCTCAAACCAGCCACACTTGGCTATGCACTTTTAATTTTTAAAGGACTACTTAGCATTCTAGAGCACATTTAAAAATTTGATTAACTTAAATTTAGTTTTGCCCCCTTTAATTTTAATGCCTTGTATGAGTATAGCCACCTGCATAAGATTGTATCAGCATTTAAATCACCCCATCAATTATATCACATAGGCAGAAATTAAATAAATAATCATAATAACATTAACAACTACCATATAGTGAAAGCTTAGAAATTCTAGCATACAGCAGAAAAGTAAACACTAGCCTAGCCTAAATCTAGAAGTGGTGCCCTAGCAAACCATCTAAAGTGTGTGCGGTAGGCTATGTGGCTGGGGTAGATCCTAAACTGGGTTGTTTGTTATAGTTTTCTAAAGTTTAAGTTTGTTGAAGGCTAAGGGAAAGATTCAAGTAAGTTAAGTATTAGTGTGTTGGCGTTTAACTTAAGATAGGTTTTAAAGGTTAATTGATTGAATAAGTTTAATTAAAGAAAGATTAAGAGTTAATAAATTTTAATTAAATATATTGGTGGCTAATTTTTAAGATTAAATTAATTTATATTTTCCATTAACCGGTTCGTGGTGTTGTGCCACTAGGCTCAAGGAACTAGGCCTCCTAAGGATACGTTGCCCCGCAGCCCGGAGTAGTGCATCCTAAAAACCTTATTGATATAGTTGGATTAGTGATTTTAATTCGATTAAATAATTAACAAAAATTTGAGTTAAAATTTTATACCCTATTGAATTCATTCGTGACTTTGTGCAACCAGGCTCGAGGAACTAGGCCTCTTTAGGACCCGTAGCCCCACAGACTAGAGTAGTCAATCCTAAAAACTTCATCTTTGGAGTTATTATTATGTATTAAAGGGTTGGTTGATTGATTTTATTAATCAAATTTATAACTTCAGAATTTTGATTGATTATTAGCTTTTTAACATTTTTTGAATTATTTTAATAATTAAATTAAGGGGTCAAATTTTGAATTTTAGATTAAAGTTAATTTCTAAAAAGTTAATATTTTTATAAAATATTTGATCTTAAGATGATCAGTTGGACTATAAGTTTGCTGGATTTGAATTTTTCTACATTTACTGATGAAGGTCTGATGTTTTGACTAGATATTGATTTAACTTTGATGAGATTGTTGACTTTTGACTTGATTGATTTTTAAAGATTTGTTGTTTTTAATAAATATTAGATTTTATTTTGAGTTGAATTCTTTTGAGTTTACTCAATTTGGAATTTTCTAAATTTAGCTATGATTTTTTAAAATTTGTGTATTTATTTGAATTATTTAATTGGTTTAATTGAGGGCCATTTAATGATTTTGCTCCAAATGAACTTCCAACTCCTTGAAATCAACACCAAAGGTCGGGAATTACCTAAGGAGAAATTCCTAGGTGTCTGGGAATTTTATTAAATTTTTAAGTATTTTTAATTAATTAAATTAATTAAATATAAATTTTTACTTAAAATGAAATTATCCTCAAAATTGAAGTTAAATTAAAGTGTTTTTAACTTTGTTTGACTAAGGATTGAATTCTAATTAATTTGATATACTATTTAATATTTTTGGATTTAGTTTGAATTAATTATGATTTTTCAAATTTGGTTAATTAATGGATTTTTCAAATTATTTAATTAAGAAGGTTTTTATTGTTTAGATCCAAACTCATCCTAAACTACATGAAATCACTCCCAAGGGTCAGCGATAATCCATAGGAGTGTTTTCAAGAGTTTAGAATTTATTTATAATTTTTAATAATTTTAAATTATTTTATTTATTTAATTGTTAATTTTTACTAAAACTTAAATTAATGTTAAATTAAAACTCCACTGATGGGGATTTTATTTTTTCTTGACAGAGAATCAAATTATGGTCAGTTTGATATATAATTTGTAATTTTTAGATTTAATTTTGATTTATTGAAATTTTTTAATATTTCTGGGTGCTAAAAAGGGCTAAATTTTGACTTGTTAAATTTTTTGTCTTAATGACTTCCAAATCTACTAAAATTTGGTCCTAAGGTATGAAATATCACAAGTTTAATGTTCTAAAGTTTCACTCCTATTGGGTGTGTGTATAATTTTCTAGAATTTTTCTAAGTTGGCTGGACCATATAGTTAATTATTTTTCCTAGGTATCTCTAGTATTCAAATGGGTTTGAAATTTTGGTCATCTAACCCTAGGATGTATGCAAGCACAATACTGAAATTAGATAGCCTAACTCTACCAATATGGAGAGTTATAAATTTTCAAAGTTTTGGGTCAAAAATAGACTCATCACTTTATAAATTCATCCCACAGTAATCCTCTGAGCATCTAGACCTAGGAAAAATGCAGGAGATGCCTAATTTGCTTAAAAACATTTCACCAAAAGTTAGACTCAATTTGACCACTGGATTATGAAAAAATTATAAAATTTGGATTTCAAGTAAATCTAAATAACTCACTACATAGTGATTAAAATACTTTTATTTTATTTAAATAAATAGCATGGCTCAAGACCTTTCCAACAAGCCTAAGAACACTAAATTTGGTGAAATATTAAATTTTCTATGAATTTTAGAAGTTTCTAGCATTTAATTAAATTTTTTTATTAAATTAAATTACAATCTAACCATCAGATTTTGATGTTCTTGGGCTTGTTGGAAGGCTGGAACAGTCCTCTATAACTTTGCAGAAGACCTCAAGAACATTTAATGGCTAAATTTAAATTTAGTGTTGAAATTCTTCTTTCTCTCTCTTTCTCTCTCATCTCAAAATGGGGTTTTTGAGCTTGAGAAAGGCTGAGGAAAAGGTTTGGAGAGTTTTAGAAATTGCTGGAGAGGTTGGATTGTGTATGTCATGGGCTAAAGGCTTTTGGACAAAACGTATTGAGTGAAATGAGATAAATCCAAGGCTTTGAGTTAAGTTTTGATATTATCCCTTCATCCCCTTGGTTTGGATGGCAATGATGATTGAGGGAGGCTTGGATGCTTTCCAAGTGTCCATAGGATTGCATAAAATCAGAGGAGATGGCTGGAGTAGAAATAGATATGAATTGCCAAAGTGGTATGGCCACCTAAGCTCTCATGAAAGCTAGTTTGACCATTTGACCATTCTTAACCCACTTGAATGTTTTTGTTGATTGGTTTGACCAGTCAACCAAACATAATGACTGGTGAGGTGGCATGGAGGGAAGGTTTGAGTGGTGGGATGGGTTGGAGAGGGTTTAAAGCTTAAGGGTTAGGATTTAAAATAGGAATATGAGAGCTTAAGTGACTTTAACCAAGTCTTTATGAGTTTACTTGGTCAAAGTAAGTTTGGTTTGGCTTGTAGGGAGTTTGGTTATTCTCAAAGTATTAAATGAAGTGAAGTTAGGAGTTTGGGGAAGATTTAAAGTTATGGACTTAATGTTTGAATGCATGGAATGTAAGATTTGATCAAATTTGATATTTTGACCATGTCAAATCAAATGTGATTTGACCCTACATGAGCTTGGATATGTTTGAATTATCCTTTGGAATATTTTTGAGGAATTGAGGACGTTGATTTAGCTAAATGGGTTGGATTGACCTATTTAACCCTTAAAGGACTATTTGGTTAACCTAGGTTGACTTGGTCAACTAGGTTAACCTAGAATATGGGTTTGGATTCAATGGGTTTAGTTTGAAATTTTGATTCTGTTGGAGGTGGTCCTAAGGTTTGGAGAGTTCAATTCATTCAAAAATGACTATTTGGGCCCTTAGAGGGCATTATGGTCAACCCTGGTTAACTTGGTCAACTAGGTTGATCTAGGGGCTGGGACTAGGTCCAGTAGGTTTATTTTAACATTTTGAGTTCAATGGAAGTGGTTGCATCTAAAGATAGGGTCATTTGATTTAAAATGACTATTCATACCTTAAGGAGTATTTTGGTCATTTGGGTTGACCTGGTCAATAAGGCTCAATCAGGATCTGAGTTTGAGTCCAATATACTTCTAATGATGATTAAGATATATTGGAAGAGTTTCCAAGGTTTAATTTAAAAAGGCTATGCGAGAGTTTAGAGAAAACTCCAAAATTATCCTTTAGGGGCATTTTGGTCATTTTGACCCCTAGTCAACTGGGGGTCAAAATGGATCTACTAAAATGCAGTTTAGCGTTTGACATATGATAATCAAGGGTATAGATTTGATTAAAGGATTTGGAGATGCCTGCAAGGTCAAAATTAACTAGGTTGCAAGTCGAGTGGCATAGGCTATAAATATTTGAAGGTTTTACAGCCTTTGGGTTTTAATTCAGTTTCTAAGGTTAAAAAACTCAGAATGAATTCAAATTTGGAGGGTAGACTCTAGGGACATGTCAAATCAATATGCAATTAATAGATCATGAATCAAGGGTTATTTAATTGGGGTTTGATGTGTTTGAAAAATCAATAAAAAGGCTTTCAAGATAGGGCCTATTACCCTTGGATTTTGGTTTAGAAATCTAGATTTAAGTTGGATTTTAGATTTGATTGCCTGAACTTGAATTATCCACATCACTCACAATTAATTAGATGATTGTAAATGAATTGATAGAATTAAGTCTTAGATTTTTCTAAGATCTGGATTGATCCTAGGGTTTGGATTGTTCCTAGTGACCTCATACAAAAATGAGATCAACAAATAGACCCCCAATATGTGCAGTAGAATGAAGTTCTACTGCACATATTGGCATTGTCTAAATTGAAAGGTTAAGATTAGAATTTTGATTTTGAAGGAATGTAGAAAGCCATTCCTAAAGAATCAAATTTGAATTGTTACTAGGGTAGTGCCGCGAAGGGTCTACTATACCACTAGTGGGTCTAATCCTAAGGAAAGGAGAAACCTAACCTTAGAGGAAAAGTGTATTTGGCTGATCATATAAGAAGGAAAAATTCCTAATTATGGAGGAGTAAGTTTAAATTTTGATACTAGGATAGTGCTGAGAGGGGCGTAGTCTACCACTAGTAGATCTAATCATAAGGAAGGGAAGAGCCTAACCTTAAGGAGAAGAAGCTTAAATGATTCTAAGGCAAGGGAAGACCTAACCCTAGAGGATTGTGTTTTGAGTAGATACTACGGTAGTGCCACTAAGGGAGTACTCCACCACTAGTAGATCTAATCCTAAGGAAAGAACCTAACCTTAAGGGAAAGAAGGTTTGATTTTGGAGTTTAAAATTAAAATTTGGATGCTGCCATAATGGGGCATTCTGCACCACTATTAGATCTAATCCTAAAGGAAGGAAAATCCTATCCTTAAGGAAAAGAAAATTTGATAGATCTTGTGGGAAGAAAGCCTTGCTTCCCATAGAGGATGGGATTTGAAATTTGAAGTCTAGGATGGTGCCACAGAGGGCATGCTCTATCACTAGTGGATGATCTTGTGGAGAAGAAACTTACTCTATAAAAAAGATCACATCTGATTTTGAAACTAAGATTGTGCCATAACGGGCATACTCTATCAGGAGTGGATGATCTTATAGAGAGGAAAATTGCTCTACACAAAAGATCAAATATGGAATTTAAAACTAGGATGGTGCCATAAAGGGTATGCTCTTTTACTAGTAGATGATCATGTGGGGAGGAAACTTACTCCACATAAAGGACTAAATTAAGTTTTGAAACTTGGATGGTGCCACAACAGGCATACTCCATCACTAGTGGATGATCATGTGGGGAGGAAACTTGCTCCACACAAAGGATCAAAATTAAGTTTTGAAATTAGGATGGCACCACAGCGGGCATACTACATCACTAGTAGATTTAATACTAAGGAAAGGAAGCACGGGGACTCACACCAATCCTTAGAGATTAGAAGATGACTAAAATATGATGGGGCTCAACAGGCTTAAATTAACCACTAGTTAGGACTCATACCTACTCCTAAAAGGTCAAATTTCTTTTAGGTTTTTAATGACTAACCTAGCTAAAAAGCACGATGACTCACATCTAACTGGGGGGACTAGCCAAGGAGATAGTCTACCTAAATCTTTAAGGATTTTGGCAAAAAATTTCTGACCCAATTTAGTTCTAATCCTAAGGAAAGGAAGCATAGGGACTCACACCTATCCTTAAAGACTAGAAGGTGGCTGAACTATGATGGGGCCCAGCAGGCTTAAATCCACCACTAGTCAGTTGAGATCCTAAGAGGTAAAAAACACAGGGACTCACACCTACTCCTAAAAGATCAAATTTCTTTTGGGTTTTCAAAGACTAATCTATCTAGAAAGTACGGGGACTCTATATAACTAGGGAACTAGTCAAGGAGATAGTCTACCTAAACCTCTAAGGATTTTGGCAGAAATTATCTGACCCGATTTGGTTCTAATTCTAAGGAAAGGAAGCACGGGGACTCACACCTATCCTTAAAACTAAAGGGAGACTAACTAGGATGGGGCCCAACAGGCTTAGATCCACCATTAGTTAGTTAAGATCCTAGGAGCTAGGAAGCATAAGGACTCACACCTACTCCTAAAAGATCGAATTTCTAATGGGTTTTTAATGGCTAATCTAGCTAGAAGTATGGGGACTCATATCTAACCAGAGGGGCTAGCCATGGAGATAATCTACCGAAGCCTCTAAGGATTTTGGAAAGGACTATCAAACCTAAATTTGATTTTTGGATGCTAGGATGGTGCCATGGGGGATTGCTCCTCCACTAGTAGATCTAATCCTAAGGAAAGGAAGTATGGGGAATCACACCTATCCTTAAAAGACTTAAAAATTTAAATTTTCGTTTCAAATTGGATATGAATTTTAATTGAATTTTATTTGATTTGAGATTGCTTGAAATTTTTATTTCAGATAGAGATCTGAATTTGGAAGATTCTGAATTTGATTGAGAGAATTTCGAATTCAAAATTTTTGAATTTAAAGAGTGTTTTGTTGATGTTGAATTTTAAACTAATCCGGTATGGTACTTCCTGAAGAGCTACTCCAACGTTTGAAAATATCGGGTGGCATCCTTCAGGGTTGATCAATTAATATTTAAACTATTCTCAAAGATCATCTCTACGATAAGAGATCATTCTTATTTTGGTTCAAACTCCTCAACCAATCTCTCAGTAGGCTAAGATAGGCATCCGAAGAACTAGGAGCAAGTTTCCTACTTGAAAAGTTCTAGGTCATACTATCTTATCATGAGTTTAAACCATTCATGCTTTAAATAACTCTAAGTTTTATGGAGCCTTAAGGTGATGCTCTGTAAGGCCTCGAGCTCCTCCAATTGGAGGCGGGCATTCTGCTTGACTGTGATTTGATTTTGAATGACAATTTTAAGTGAAGTAAACCACTCCTCTAGTGAGATTGATCTTGGACACAGCATAGAGTATGATTTTGTAGAAAAGGCCTTGAAGGAAAAGATACTTGTGCATAAGGACTCACATACATTCCTCAAGGATAAAATTTGAATTTTTTATCAGGAGTAGAAGATTCAACCTTTTTATTAAAAATTTTCTCTTAAATATTTAGACCCTGTCAGTTTCACAAAAGGGAACAAATTTATAAGTATAGTGAAAAGTAGGTTGACTTCCACTAACCCAAGAAGGTTTGAGGATTTAGATTTTCTTGACCTAGACCAAGTTTCATAGAAACTGAATAGGGATCTCCCTTATGTATTTTAGAATTAGAATCAATTTCAAAAAGGTTTAACTTAGATAGAAAAATTTGATCTTTTCCATTCTCTTGCATAAAATTTTATATTTGATAGATAATCAGTACATTATGGAGAATCTAGATTCGAGATTTTCAAAGTCAAGTAATTAGGATTGACCAGGTTTTCCTTTAAGATTTCAAGAATTAAAGAAGGAAGATGCCTCTTTCTTTCTTTTTTCCTTCCTTGGTGGTGCAGTTTGCGCATCTTTTGATTTTGAGGTGCATTTTATGCATCATTTGGACTTTTGATGAACTTCGTGCATTTCTTAATTTTTGGCGCACTTTGCCCATCTTTTAATTTCAATTGATTTTGAGAAGAGGCTTCACCTTCCTTTAAAATCTCAAAATGATTGCTCACTTTTTGAATGCTGGGATTGTATCTCAAGTATTATAGAAGAAAACTCAATCTCTCTTATATAAGGAAGAGTAATCCTCAAAGCATACCCAATCTTTTGACAGGAGTATCAACTTGACTAGGAAAATCTTTGAATAGAATCAAAGCATACAAGTGATGCCTATTAAGATAGAATATTGTAAAAAGAATGAAAGATGTTCATTTCTAAATCAATTTAAGTTTGATATAGATTTTAAGCTAAAGATCAAATCAACCCACAGAAGTAGTGAGAGGGAGGGGCATTTAAACATCTTATGGAGTCAACTACAGCTCTCTACTGCTTAAAGTTTAAGGTAGAGGTCAATTTTCATTAAAAAGGTGAATCAACTATCTTGAAAGTCTGGATCCAGTACACTTGAGAAATTGGTAAGTTTTCCTTAAGGAACAATTATAAGTCTACGTGGCAAGACCCTAATAGTGTAGAATTAGATTCTTACAATATCCTTAGAGGGAGTGATTATTATGGGGTATGCACTATCCCTAGTTGATGTGGCATTATTTTAATCAAAAGATTTATCATGATAGGACCCATTTGAAAGTTAAATTTCAATGGTATCACTATCTGATACAGTCTTAGATTAATTCCCCTCTCTCATTACTAGTGGCCTAGTAGTAAGGAAAGTGGCACCCCAAGTGGTTTCTATACCTCCACCTCTATAGATGATGTAGTAGGATACATATAGTAACATGACCAAACATCCTTTAGTAGAGTGGACGGGTCATAACCCTCAATTGGGGGCCTATGGCCTATTATTGGTATTTGTTCAGTTATGGCTTAATTGATTCTTTCTGTGTATTACTCAAGAAGGTGTATTGGAAATCACACTCTTATTTTTATAGCTTCCCTCCTTTGGGTAACAGGAAAAGGGTTGAAATGATTTCCACTAAGGAAGGGGTATGTAGAAGGAGCAACATACTCTTAATTGGCCTCAATTTTTCCTTGCTTTAAGGCTTCTAACTTAGCAATCATTCAAGCCTCAAGGTTCCTTTTCCTAACTCTTTAAAGGCAGTTCTTCTTCTTATTCTTACTGGCCAAAGGGGTGCTAGAACTTGACTCAATCTCAGATTGAGATTATAACTCTTCTATCGTTACTGACTTTTGATCCTTATCCACCTGAGTAGAGGGTACAGTGGGTAAAGGGGTGACAACGACCTCCATCTTGGAGATGGGGGAGTCAACTACTGACCCAAAGTAATCTCAACTAAGGGAACAGCCCTTTAAATTCCAGCAGATAGATTAATCATTTCTTCTCCATTGACTGATAACTTGAAGTTTTGAAATTCTATTCCAAACTAGATCTAGTTGCCAAAGGTGATTTCTTCTACTGTCAAGTTTTTATCCAGGGAGAAGATGAGTTTCCCAGCTATTTGAGTGCTCGAATTCCTTGAATTAAGGAAAAGTGGTTTGAATTAGTTAATTTTGAAATAGAACTTAAAATTTTAACAAGATTAGTTTTCTCTAAATCTTGAACCTCAGCATGTTGAGTTTTCACCCAACATGAGAGTTTACAAAATTGATTGAGAAAATTCAAGGAAGCTGGCTTGACTCTTTTACTCACTTGATCAACTCAAGGGTAAAATATCAAAGTCTGGACTTAGTTTGAAAGGAATTTGGATTTGTACTTCATATGTTCGACTACAATAGAATATTGCATGAGACACATGACAATGATGGTTAAAATTGATTTGAAAATTTTTGAAAGAGATTTTGAGTTTATATTGCTTGTATTAGTCTACAAGAGAGTGTTATAGAAGATATATGTCAATGAGGCTTGAAGTGAATTGGATTGAATTTGAGGATGATTTTAAATTTTGAAGAATTTGACAGGATTTCCTCAAACTATTTAAACTCAATATGTTGAATTTGCATCTAACATAAAGGTTTACAAACTTATTAGGAAATTCATAAGGAAATTACTTGACTCTTTTATCGCATGAATTGGCTTGGGGGCGAAATGTCCAAGCTTGACTCTTCCGCCCCACCAGGTGAACTATGGGTGAAATGTCAAAACCCATAATTAATTGGAGAGTTTTGGATTTGCATTGCATATGTTCAACTAAAATAGAATGTTATAGAAGACACATGGCAATGACGGTTGAAGTTGATTTGAAAGATTTTGAAAGAGATTTTGAAGTTTTAAAAATTGGAAGCTCTTCCTTGAATTTCAAAACTAAACATGTTGAATGTATATCCGACATGTGGGTTTATAAATTTGGAGAAAAGATAAATGGGTTTCAGCTTGACTCTTTTACCCCACTGATTAACTCGAGGGTAAAATGTCAAAGCTTAGATTTATTAGAAGAATTGAATCTTGAGTTTGACTTTGAAATGGATTGAATATGCATTGTATATGTTATACTATAAGAGTGTCTTGCAGAAAAACATATGACAATGGAGATTGAAAAAAGATTTAAAAATTCAAAAATCCAGCAGAATCTCTCCTTATTTTGAAACTCTATATGTTGAATTTTGGGGAATTCTAAGAAGTCAGCCCGACTCTTTCATCCCAATGGGTAGTTTGGGAGTCAAATGTCGAAGGCTAACTTTATCAGAAGGATCAAGCTTTAGAATTGACTTTAAAGAATATATTTATATTCTATCACACATACTGAATTACAAGAATTAAAATTCCACATGAGATGATAGAATACATGGATTGATTAAGATTTGAAAAGATCAAATTCTGCTAGAGGATTGAAACTTTAACTTAATTAAAGGACCTTCAACATGTTATGAAACTTAACATACTTAAGATTGATTTGAGCAAGCAGATTTATAACATATACAGAAGGATTTTGAAAGATTTGACTTGACTCTTTCGCTTTACCAATGAACTTGGAGGCAAAATGTCAAAGCCCAATTTTGATGGAGGTTTCCTAAACTCACCTCTCTTTTTGACATGTCTTAATTAATGTTGACCACACTCACCCAAGAGAGAAATGGGCAAATGGACCAACTAAAGAAAGGGTATTCAAAACTACCGAGGTAATAAAATTTGTACCGCTATTAAAGATGGAGAGGGATTTTTCTCCAGCAGAGTCGTAATTTTTTTATTTGATTAAAGGGTATTATTTTAAATAAGGTTAATTATCTTTAAGTGATTTAATTTCTTAAATTTTAATTTTGAAATTGAACACATCATTATAAATGATATATCATCTCAGGAGACGAGCATACCATTCCTTAATGGGTTCAATTTACAGGATTAAAATTTCATCCTGAACATCGTAGTCAAATTTGAGCAAGAACTACATATGACCCTGAAGGGTCAAAATGATTGTTCACTCAGGTATTTAACTATGATAATTTGGATAAATTATCATTAATTTCATAATAAAAGTTATAACAATAGTTGATATATCTTCCTTAGGGAAAAAATATTAATTATTATTGATCATTTAAAAATGATGATAATGATTGTTGATTTTAACTTAAAATTTCCCAAAGATAATTAATTAAGTTTATAAAAAATTGATTTTAAAAATTTTATTTGATCTGGGTTTCTAAATCTTCTATGAGCATAAGCCCTCGTAGTTAATTACATCGTAGAAAACTAGAATTTCCTATGAATACTCTTGATTAAAATAGGAGTAGAAATTTTATTTTACGGTTTCAAAGTTTGATAACAAGGAAGGTAAGGATTGGATCAAGGTGAGCACTTATTTCTAGAGGCAAAAAGAGGAATGGTAGGAGGTGCTTTGAGATTCGAAAATATTTTATAAGCACCCCAACCTATACTAAGTGTTGGGCTTGAATTTGATTAAAATATATTTTAATTTGAATTGTTAATGTTATTAAAAGGTTGGAATTAGATTCCCAAAGGTTGAGGTTTTATAGCTTGAGCCTTCCTTAGAACCTAAATCTAAATTGGGTACTAAAAATTAGTAACCCGAACCTAACTAATATAATGCAGAATCTGGGCCTACCCCAGCCTGGATTGGGGAGCCACCTAAATCACCTAAGCGCTTCAAAACCATGTGTCCAGTCATTTATGAAAGGGTGGGTAAGGACATTGATTAAGTAAAGTTTTTGAGAATAAGTCTGATATCTAGAGAAGATCCTAATTGGCCCCTTAATATATATTTGGTAAAATGAAACTTAAAATAAATGCAATTATTTAGACACTTTTTAAGTTTGTATCTAATGCAATGCATGCTGTTGACTCGATTAATGCTTAAATCAGGATGAAGTAGTTTTAAAAAGGTTTAAAAATAATTTTATCCTAGAGATTACACAGATTCCCCTTTATAGAACTGC
Organism: Dendrobium chrysotoxum; assembly: GCA_019925795.1. Taxonomy (NCBI): domain Eukaryota; kingdom Viridiplantae; phylum Streptophyta; class Magnoliopsida; order Asparagales; family Orchidaceae; genus Dendrobium; species Dendrobium chrysotoxum. Next base: position 54,079,435 of record CM034312.1, read on the forward strand.
ACCCTCATAGGTCGTGTGGTCTGCCAGAACCCACAGGCGGGAATGTGCCTAATAATTGGAAAGAAAATATAATAATTATGCTTCCTTCTTAAAATGTTAGAGTTGCTACATTATCTTTAAATTTTTTAATTTAATTAAGATAGAAAAAGTTTATTCGTACCCTCACAAGGTTCCGATCATTTCAAGCTAAAATAAAATTGACATGCAAGATCGTCAAAAAATTATGAAAAATAGGCAATCCTAATATTATAATCAACATAAAATAATTAATTAAATAATTAAAATAAATAAATAAATAAATAAAATATCCATAGGCAAGTGCCTTTTAATATTATAACCCAGGGTATACAGGAAAAGTAAAGTGGCTGGGTACCACTAACTATAACTCGGGTTCTATTCCTAAGACATAAGTGATTTTAAGAATGGGTCTTCTCATTCTTCACTTACTCATCCTTTTATGAGCTCCTTGAATATGTTAGGTCCAGTTATCCAAATGAAAAGAAACTCCCCCTTGAAAGGGGTATTTTCTTTTCTCTTTGGATATTTGAAATTATCCTAACTTAGTCTTCTAAATAGAGGAGAACCCTCCCCTAAGGGATGTTCTCTCTTCTTTGGAATCTAAGTTGGATACTTTTGTATCCCCTCTCAAATGTCACTTTGAATTACAACTCAATAAATTTGAATTACATTTAATGAAAATTGAAAATCTAGACTCGAATAACCTGCAGTGTTATCCTAAGTAGTTAGTATTAAGTCATCCCAAGTAGTTGATATAATGAAATTTGAAATGCTAAAACCAGTCACACTTGGCTATGCTCTTTTAATTTTTAAAGGGGGACTTAACATTCTAGAGCACATTTAGAAATTTGATAAATTTAAATTTAGTTCTGCCCCCTTTAATTTCAATGCCCTATATGAGCATTTAAATCGCCCCTAACCTAAGGGAAAATCTAACGCCCATAAATCCCATCATAGAGTGGAAAAATTAAATAATAAATCATATTAATATGAATAACTAGCATGCAGTGAAAGCTCAAAAATCCCAACAAAAAGCAGAAAAGTAAACACTGGCCTAGCCTAAATCTAGGAGTTGTGCCCTAGCAAACCATGTAAAGTGTGTGAGGCAGGCCGTGTGGCTGGGGTATATCCTAAACTAAGTTGTTTGCTATAGTTTTCTAAAGTTTAAGTTTGTTGAAGGCTAAGGGAAATATTCAAGTTAAAAGTTAAGTATCAGTGTATTGGAGTTTAACTTAAGAGTGGTTTTAAAGGTTATTTAATTAAATAAGTTTAATTAAAGAAAGATTAAGAGTTAATAAATTTTAATTAAATTGATTGTTGGTTGATTTTTAAGATTAAATTAAATTATGTTTTCTATCAATCGATTCATGGCGTTGTGCCACCAGGCTTAAGGAACTAGGCCTCCTTAAGATATGTAGCCCCAAAGCCCGGAGTAGTCCACTCTAAAAACATTATTGATGTAGTTAGATTAAAGATTTTAATTTGGTTATATAATCAACAATAATTTGATTTAAATTTTTACACCCTATTGAATTCATTCGTGGCGTTGTGCCACCAAGCTCGAGGAACCAGGCCTCCTTAAGACACGTAGCCCCGCAACCCCAAAGCCCAGAGTAGTCCATTCTAAAAACTTCATCTTTGGATTGGTTGTTGTGTATTAAAAGGTTAGTTGATTGATTTTACTAATTAAATTTATAATTTTTGGAATTTTGATTGATTATTGGCTTTTTGAATTTTGATTATTTTAATCATTAAATTAACTAGTCAAATTTTGACTTTTATATTAAGGTTAATTTCTAGAAAGTTAGTATTTTTATAAAATATTAGATCTTAAGAAGATGATAAATTGGACTGTAAGTTTGCTAGATTTAAATTTTTCTATATTTACTTATGAAGGTTTGAAGTTTTAACTTGATTTTGATTTAAGATTGATCGGATTGTTGACTTTTTGACTTTGACTGATTTTTGAAGATTTAAAGTTTTTAATAAATATTAAATTCTATTTTGAGTTGAATTCCTTTGAGTTTACTCAATTTTAAATTTTTTAAAATTAGTTATGATTTTTCAAAGTTTGTGTATTTATTTGAATTATTTAATTGGTTTAATTAAGGGCCATTTAATAATTTTGCTCCGAATGAACTCCCAACTTCTTGAAATCAACTTCAAAGGTCAAGAATGACCTAAGGAGAAATTCTCAAGTTTTTGGGAATTTTATGGAATATTAAATTATTTTTAATTAATTAAATTAATTAAATATTAATTTTTACGTAAAATTAAATTATCCTTAAAATTAAAGTCAAATTAAAGTGATTTTAATTTTTTTTAATTAAGGGTTGAATTTTGATTAATTTGATATTTATTTGAAATTTTTGGATTTAGTTTGAATTAATTATGAATTTTCAAAGTTTGTTTAATTAATGAATTTTTTAAATTATTTAATTAGGAATATTTTGATTGTTTAGATCTAAACTCATCCTAAACTGTATGAAATCACTCCCAAAGGTCGAGGATGACCAATAGGAGTGTTTTCAGGAGTTTAGAATTTATTTAAAATTGTTAATGATTTTTAATAATTTTATATATTTAATTATTATTTTTTACTAAAACTTAAATTAAAGTAAAATTAAAAGTCCAGTGATTGGGCTTTTATTTTTTCTAGATAGAGAATCAAATTATGGTCAATTTGATATAAGATTTTTAATTTTTGGATTTAATTTTGATTTATTATAATTTTTTAATATTTTTGGGTCCTAAAAAGGGTTGAATTTTGACTTGTTAAAATTTCTGACTTAATGACTTCCAAATCTAATGAAAATTGGTCCTAAGGTATAAAATATCACAAAATTTAATGTTCTGATGTTTCATTCCTATTGGGTGTGTGTATAATTTTCTAGAATTTCTCTAAGTTGGCTAGACCATTTCCTTAATTATTTTTCCTAGGTGTCTCTAGTATTCAAATGAGTTTGAAATTTTGGTCATCTAACCCTTGGGCATATGCAAGCACACCATAGAAATTAGACAACCTAAGTCTACCAACTGGGAGAGTTATAAATTTTTAAAGTTTTGGGTTCAAAATGGACTCATTAGTTTATAAATTCATGCCACAAAAATCCTTTGAGCATCTGGACCTAGGAAAAATGCAGGAGATGCCTAAGATGCTCATAAATATTTCACCAAAAGTTAGACTCAATTTGACCACTGGATTACAAGAAAATTATAAAATTTGGATATTAAACAAATTTAAATAACTTATTATATAGTGATCTAAAAACGTTTATTTGTTTTTAATAAATAGTAGGGCTCAAGAACTTTCTAATGGCCCAAGAACACTAAATTTGGTGAAATATTAGATTTTATATGAAATTTAGAAGTTCTAAGCATTTAATTAAATTATTGTTATTCAATTTGAGCAAAAATGGCAGTGGCACATTGATGGCAATATGTGGCACGATCAGCACCATTTGATCATGCTGAACGTGTGATCGGATGGCTCTGGTTAGCTGACTAAAACTTAGTTCAAAATGAACTAAAATATTCAATTGCCCATAACATTCAATCCAACCATTTGATTTTCATGAAATTTGAAACATAAGATTTATATACCCTAATCTTTCATCTCAAGGAATTTCAAGGCTCTAGGCATTGAGATTTGGGAGAAATTAAGGTTTGATCACATAATTTAAAGCGGGGATAACTTATAATCCAACTATCGGATTTTGATGTTCTTTAGCTTATTAGAAAGCTGGAGAAGTCCTCTATAACTTTGCTGAAGACCTCAAGAACGTTTAATGGTTTATTTTAAATTTGGTGTTGAAATTCTTCTTTCTCTCTCTTTCTCTCTCTCTCTCTCTTCTCAAAATGGGGTTCTTGAGCTTGGGAAAGGATGAGGAAAAGGTTTAAAAAGTCTTAGAAATTATTGGAGAGGTTGGATTGTGTATGTCATGGGCTGAAGGCTTTTAGACAAGAAGTATTGAGTGAAATGTGGTAAATCCAAGGCTTTGAGTTAAGTTTTGGTATTATCCCTTCATCCCCTTGGTTTGGATGGCTATGATTGATTGAGTCAGGCTTGGATGCTTTCCAAGTGTCCTTAGGATTGTTTAAAATCAGAGGAGATGGCTGGAGTTAAAAGAGATATGGATTGCCAAAGTGGCATGGCCACCTAAGCTCTCAGGAAAGCTAGTGTGACAATTTGACCATTCTTAACCCACTTGAATGTTTGTGTTGATTGGTTTGACCAGTCAACCAAACATATTGACTGGTGAGGTGGCATGGAGGGAAGGTTTGAGTGGTGGGATGGGTTGGAGAGGGTTTAAAGCTTAAGGGTTAGGATTTGAAATAGGAATATGAGAGCTTAAGTAACTTTGACCGAGTCTTTATGAGTTTACTTGGTCAAATTATATTTTGGTTTGGCTTGTAGTAAGTTTGGTTATTCTTAAAGTATCAAATGAAGTGAAGTTAAGAGTTTTGGGAAGATTTAAAGTTAGGGATTTAATGTTTGTATTCATGGAATGTATGACTTGACCAAATTTGATAGTTTGACCAGGTCAAATCAAATGTGATTTGACCATACATGAGCTTGGATATGTTTGAATCACCCTTTGGAATAGGTTTGAGGACTTGAGGAAGCTAATTTAGCCAAATAGGTTGGATTGACCTATTTAACCCTTAAAGGATTATTAGGTCAACCAAGTTGACCTAGAATGTGGGTTTATATTTAATAAGTTCGGTTTGAAATTTTGAATCTGTTGGAGGTGGTGCTAAGGTTTGGAGAGTTCAATTCATTCAAAACTGACTATTTGGGCCCTTAGAGGGCATTATGGTCAACCCTAGTTGACTTGGTCAACCAAGTTGACCCAAGGGTTGGGATTGGTTCCAATAGGTTTGTTTTAACATTTGGAGTTGAATGGAAGTGGTTCCATCGAAACATAGGGTCATTTCATTTAAAATGACTATTCATACCTCTAAGGGGTATTTTAGTCATTTGAGTAGACCTGGTCAACCAATCTCAACCAGGATCTGAGTTTGAGTCTAATGTACTCCTAATGATAATTAGGATGTATTGGAAGAGTTTCCAGGATTTGATTTGAAAAGGCTATGTAAGAGTTTAGAGAAAACTCCAAAATTTCCCTTTTGGGGCATTTTGGTCATTTTGACCCCTGGTCAACTGGGGGTCAAAATGGATCCACCAAAATGTAGTTTAGTGTTCAGCATATGATAATCAAGGGTCTATATGTGATGAAAAGGGTTTGGAGAAGGCTCCAAGGTCAAAATCGACTGGGTAGCAGGTCTAATGACATAGGCCGTAAATATTTGAAGGTTTTACAGCCTTTGGGTTTCAATTCAGTTTCTTGGTTTAGAGACCTCAGAATGAGTTAAAATTTAGAGGGTAAACCCTAGGGACATGCCTAATAAATATGTAATTGATAGGTCATGAATCGAGGGTCATTTAACTAGGGTTTGAAGTGTTTGAAAAAATCACTAAAAGGCTTTCAGGATAGGGCTTTTTACCCTTGGATTTTGGTTTGGAAATATGGATTTAAGTTGGATTTTAGATTGATTGCCTGAATTTGATTTATCCACATCACTCATAATTAATTATATGATTATAGATGGATGGATAGGATTAAGTCTTAGATTGGTTTAAGATCTAGATTGATCATAGGGTTTGGATTGTTCCTGGTGACCTCATACAAAAATGAGGTCAACAATCTTGAATTAAAAAGCTATGGTGAGAGTAGAACCATTCAATCATCATACACATTTGATTACATAGTTCATATCATGTCAGGCGACATCACTCATTGGACAGTTAATATAACTACATACGTTGTTTGAATCCCGAGCAATGTGGCATGATTATGTCTATTATATCCCATACGATTTGATCTGATGGCCTGATCTACTAATATGATGCGGATTGGTTATTTGACAGCCACAAAAAGGTTCCACCACCATACCAATGATTTCCAGTCATTGTTCATAGAGACACCAACTATTTTAATAATTTAAAAAAGAATTAAAATTAATTTAAATGCCCTAAAACTTTAAAAATTCATATAAAATCATTTTAAGTCCAAATTGAGTGTTCTTGGGCTTGTCAGAAAGTTCTTGAGCTCTACATTATTTGAAAATAATTCTAAGAGATTTTGACCAAAAACTTTTGAGAAAAATATAGAAGACTATTTTTTAATTTTATTAAATTTTGCAAAATCCAATTGTCAAAATGAGCTCAAATTTGGATGACACATATTAGAAGGTATCATTGACCTACCTTAATTTTCTTGAGTATTGATTCTTGATTTGAACAGGATTTCTATGACTTATATTTTCATGTGTATGGGTCTATTTTGTACCCTTTACTCTAAAAATTCATAATTCTTTATGTTATTAGAATTAGATGTTGATTTTTCTGTGGTGTGTTTTTATTTTTTATTTTATTTTTTGATGGAAAAGCAAAGCTTCATTTATGAAAAGGAAAACAACGAACTACAATCATCCCAAACAAACTAACAAAGGAAGGAGGAATCTTATTGGAGCTAAAGTCATCCCAAACAAAATTAGAACTAAGAGCAAAGTTAGCACACATGTCAGCTATGTTATTACAACTTCTATCTATACATTTGAAAAGAACAAAATTAAAATTATTGAAGAAGTCCAAATCAACATTTCCCTTGAATTCTTTTGTTAGCGCAAGCTGAAGAGCCATAATGACATTGGAGTTATCACTCTCCATAATAACACCTTTGAATTTAAACATCCAATCTTTAAGAACCTCCTTTAGAGCTCTGAAAGCCATCATTTCCAATTGGGAAATATCCCAATGAATGCAGGAATAACCAAAAGCCAACAAAAATCTGCCATAAGAGTCATGAATGACACCTCCCACTCCAGCTCTATAAGAGGACTCAAGAGAAGCATCAACATTAACTTTTAAACAATCGGGTGGACGGCGATACCATGAATTAGATAGTCTTGACAACTGAGTAGCATCCCTATGGGCCGATTTGCAACAATCAAACAACTTAGAAGAGGAGGAGTAGCTCACAGCATTAGCAGCGATCAAAAATGCTTTTTCTTCCACTTTATCATGAGTAAACTTGTTCCTTGCCTTCCATGATAAGAAGACCACATTGCAAAAAAGATTGAGTAGAAAATGGTTATGCTGAACTAAATGCTCCATCCAAGTTCAACAATTAGCCATATTATCAAACAAGGAGATACCAAAACCCCATTTATTCAAGAGCAAGAAAACTTCTCTTATTTTAGCACACCTCAAAGCAATGTGCTCCATAGTTTCATCCTCGGCACAGCCTCTAGGACAAAGATTATTATACTACAGCCTTCTATCAGTAAGAAACTAAAAAAGAGGGAATCTCATTCCTAAGAAGCCTCCACCAAAAGATCTCAACCCGAGGCATCAGCTTGGCCTCCTTTAACCGCTTACAAAATCTCGGATCAGGCTGATGGTTTTGCATTCCCTCATATACTAACGAAGCAATGGTCCAACTAGAATTTTGGTATAACAACTCAAACGAATCTTCAGGAGCTGTATGATTAATGTTGATTTGCACAATGAGCTAAACCAAATCATTTTTGAAAAACCTGAGAAGTTCATTCACATTCCAGCCACCATTTAAAATAAAAAATCCAATAAAATAACTTAATCCTCTTGAGGAACCACAAAGGTAGGCCACATATTAATGCATTTGTCCAAGATCCAAATATCCCTATAAACATCAATGGAAGATCCATTTGTAATACACAACCTTACCACAAATTTTAGAGGTTTACCTCCGTCACATATAAGTTTCTAGGCTGCAGAGCAAGTGGCCTTCTTCTTGTTGACATCAATCCTCTTCCCATATTTAGGAACAAGTGCCTTGTGAACCAAGCTGTCTTCATCCCGTAGGTAGTGCCACGCCAATTTCGTTCTAAGAGCACCAGATCTATTAGAAGAAGAACACAGACCTCGACCACCATTCCTAAGAGATTTGCATAACTCACTCCATTTAACATAATGTATACCCATTCTTCCACTTGATTTATTCCAAAGAAAACCTCTACAAAGTTTTTCAATTTCTTCTAAGACACGAGTGGGAATCAGAGAAAGAGTACTTTGAAATAAAGGATAAGACTGCAAAACAGATTTGACTAGAGTTAATTTTCTAGCTAGCAAAATAAGTTTGGTTCCCCAAACATTAAGCCTTCTCAATGATTTCTCCACAATACCCTGGAAGTCAGCCGCAACTAACCTTCTAAGAGCAATCTTAATACCAAGATATTCAAAATCTTTAACAACATTGAAGCCCATAATGCGAGCAATGAAGTTCTTACATATCCTATTAACAAATTTACCAAACTACATGGCAAATTTGTTGGTGTTGATGCACTGGCCTGTCCATCTGCAAAGATCCGCTAGCACTCCCTTTATTTTCCTTGCGGCCTTCCTAGTTACAACCGAGAAGAGCATCACATCATCCACATAAAGAAGGTGAGAAATCAGTGGGCTACCCGAACTGATTTTGATACCAATATCAGTTTGGTTAAGAGCATTGGTAAGGAGTTGAGAACAAAGAATGTATAATAAAGGAGAAAGTGGACAACCTTAACGGAACCCACTTTTAGAATTGATCCAAGCAGATAAATTTCCATTAATACACAAAGTAAACTGAGGATCTTCCACACATTCAAAAACAAGTTTAGAGAAATTAGGAGGAAAACCAAAGTATTCAAAAACTTTCCTAAGAGTTTGCCAACTCATTGAATCATACGCTTTTTCCATGTCAACTTTAAAAGAAATAAGACCTTTAGAATTTTTGGAATACCTAAATTTATGGAAGATTTCCAGAGCAACAAGAACATGATTCGAGAGAGATCTTCCCTTGATGAACACCGCTTGCTCCATTGAAACTAACTTAGGGATAACCATAATCAACCTATTCAATAACACTCTTTCTGCCACCTTGTTGACTGAGTTGCAAAGACTGATTGGACGATAATTAGAAGGAACCAAAGGGTTACTCACTTTAGGAATTAGAACAATTAAAGTATCTTTCTAGCTCCTATCCAACTCACCTTTACATAAGAAGTGATTAAAAGCATTCAGGAAATCATTCTTGATAATGTTCCAATATCCCTTGATAAAGGAATAAGAAATTCCGTCCAAACCAGGAGCAATGTTGCTTTCAGTATGCTCAATAACTCATACAATTTCTACCTCAGAGAAATCTGCCTCCAACAGGTTCCTTTCAGCCTCACTCAAAAGGAAGTGAGATTTAGGCCAGCTGAAAGACTAATAATCTCTATGTTTCTACTTCTGGTTAAAGAACTGAAGAAGAACCTCCTCAACTTGCTTTTGTTCTTCCAATATATTACCAAATTCATCTTTGATTTTGAGAATATAGTTGTGAAAGTTCGAAAGGGATGTTAAGCCCTAGTGAACTAGTACCAAGGCTAACCAAGAGGGGGGTGAATTAGATATTTAAAATAAAATAAAAATCTTTTTATAACGTGCAGCGGAAATGATTTAAAATAACGATTAAAATATCAATCACAGATATCACCCAAGCAGATAATCGCAACAAAATAAAGAGTGGAAAAATAATAAGAAAGAACACACCAGATTTATAGTGGTTCGGTCCAACCTGACCTATGTCCACTCCTCGGAGGCACCCTCCAAGTATTGCACTAAACTAAATAGTGTCTCTCCTTCAGCTCCCACTGCTAGGCGGAGAAGCCCTTACAAAATCACTTCCACCTTCCCCGGTGTGGCGGAGTAGCCGGGTCCTTTGACACCAAAGAGATCTTCTTCTTCCCAAAACCTCCCTCGAGACGACCCTTAAATCCGATGGTACTTAGGTGCAAGCTTGCCGGAGCAACCGTGTGAACCCCCTCACACTCCCTCGAGAATCCCTCTTCCCAGGCTCTTCTCCCTCTCAAACTCTGCCCTTTCCTCTCTCCCTTTCAAGCTCTCTCTTCAAGTTTTCTTCAAAAGAACGAAGCCTCAATGGCTGCCAAAGACACCTATCAAGTGCCTTGAGAAAGCTTAAATAAAGAGCTCCAAAAACCCTTCCAAATTAGTTCAGACAGCAAAGATCGTCCAGGACGATCGCCGGATCGTCCAGGACGATGTGCTCCAAAAGATGGCTTTAGAAAACCCTAAAAACTCAATTTTGCCACCAAAGATCATCCAGGACGATCGCAGGATCGTCCAGGATGATGTGCTCCAAAAGATGGCTTCAGAAAACCCTAAAAACTCAATTCTGTCACCAAAGATCGTCCAAGACGATCGTAGGATCGTCCAGGATGATGTGCAGAATTTGTCCTGATAGTCGTGGACGATCCCAGGATAGTCTAGGACGACCAGTACAAATTTTGCACAAATCATCCCGTACGATATATAGATCATCCAGGACGATTAGAACTAATTTTGACTGTTAAATTCTTATCGAAATTATCATGGCGATTAGGGTTTTGAGATCATATTGGATCATCCAGGATCATATAAATATCGTCCAGGATGATTAGTTCAATGAACAGATCATCCTGGATGATCAGAAATTGTCCAGTATGATTTGTTCAAAAGTTAAACTTCTGGTGTTGACAAGATCTCACTCCCCCTGAGTATGTGTACACATGGTCATAAATATACATATACCATTACAGGACTTGACTCAAGGAATTAAAAAGTACATCAATGAGAAATACAATAAGGCCTATTCTACTCATTCTTGAGTCTTGAATCTTTCTTGTATTGATGCATGCTGTTCCTGAAATGTTAGTACACACATAAATAAATATACATTCCAAATATTAGAAGATGTGAGCCATAATGTTTGTTATCATCAAAATAGAAACTTGTGAGCCTGAGTCATAACAATCTCCCCCTTTTTGATGATGACAAACATTACTGGTTGAACTTACAAAAAGATATTTTCTCCTAATCTCCCCCTCACTAAGGAAAAATCTTTTAAAAATAGGGAGAAATAGTTTCTTCTCTCTTTTTAATTTTTTTTTAAATAACTACAACAATAATACGATGTAAAACAAACAACACAAATAAAATAAACAATATGATGTAAAAAATATCACAAATACAACAGTACATTCTCCCCCTTTGACATTATCAAAAAAAGAGGAGGAGCAAAAATTTGAAAAAGTCACCTTTTGAGGTTCTTCAAAAAGTTAGTAAGACATGAATTGACTTCTTTGAACCAAGAAAGGTTAGAGAATCAGAAAATGTTAATCCACACTCAGGATTTTTTAAAAAGGCGAAAAAACTTTTTAAGCCAGTATCTAAATCAAGGAACAAATTAGATAAGGAAACAAAAATCTTTCAAAACTCCTTTCATGAAATACATCTAATAGAAGATTGATGCAAAGTAATGAATCAAAAAATCTTGATTTTCAAACTCAAGTAACGAATCTATCAAAAAGTCATAAGAGTTTTCTAAACTTTAGAGATTTATAAGAATGGAATCAGCTTTTATGGGCTAATTTTGTGCCTCTTTTTCAATTTGTTTGGCGCTTTGCACATCTTTTGATTTTTGATACACTTTGTGTATTCAATTTGGCAATTTCGCATCTTTTTAGTTTTGGGCTCATTTTGTGCCTCTTTTTAATTTGTTTGGCACACTGTGCATCTTTTTATTGCCTCCTTTTTATATCTTTAAAATCAGCAAACCTTATTCTTATTATAAAGACGAATAACCTGAATAAGATAATCTTGAAGTTGGTTCAATAATTTGCAAAAGATTCCTACGAGATAGACAAAATGTTGGGAGATGAAAAAAGTTTTAATTTCAAAAACTAATTTATAATCTAAAATAGATTTTGACTGAAAAGTAAGATAGCCTTATTCAAAGAAATGAGATAGAGAGACAAAATCATGAGTTTCCTTCCTTTACTTGATTTTAGAGAAATCAACCTCAACTAACAAAGTATTTAGAAAATACATGAGATAAATTTTCTATTTTTAGAAAATAAGATCTTAAAAAAATGATTTAAAATAAGAGGTCTTATATGTGTGCTTGATCAGAGGAACAATAAAAAACATCAAAAATTTTAAAAGGAAAAACAAAAATACTAAAATACATAAAACACAATGAATAAACAATAGTAACAGAAAAATAAAACAAAAAATATAAACACACAAAAAGAACATTAATCTACATCAGCTTGCTCCTGATCAAATAATTCAGAAGCTAGATCTGCCCAGTGACAGTTCGAAAGGGATGTTAAGCCCTAGTGAACTAGTCCCGAGGCTAACCAAGAGGGGGGGTGAATTGGTTATTTAAAAATTTCACGATAACTACAAAAATCTTTTCGATACTTAGCAGCGGAAACAAGTAAACAATAACGAAAAGATCAACCAACGATATTCAGCCAAGCAGTTTATATTGAAAAGTAAAATGCAAAACTGAATCAGAAAAGCAAACCAGATTTTATAGTGGTTCGGTTAACTTGACCTACGTCCACTCCCCGGAGCCTCCCCTCCGGGTATTGCACTAAACGAAAGTGACTCTCCTTTTGCTCCCACAGCAAGGCGGAGAAGCCTGTACAAAACACCTCCTTTTCACCACACGGTGAGGCAGAGAATCTAACCTCCTTTCGCTTCCTCCTGAAGCAGGCAGAGAACCTTCGAACTCCTTTTGCTTCCACCTGAAGCGGGCAGAGAACCCATGAACTCCTTTCGCTTCCTCCTAAAGCGGGCAGAGAACCCGGATCTTCTTGCGAACGATCCTCCCACGAAGAACACCGACTAGACGACAGACAACGAGCGGAGAAGACGACTCTGATCCGTGCTTGGAGCAACCTTAGTGAATCCCTCACTAACTCCCCCTCACAAGATCTCTTCTCTCTCTCCCAACTCTCTCTCTCTCTAGGATTTCTCAGGGAAGGAAGGCAACAAAAGATTTTTCCAAAAATTGGAAAAAGTTCTTTTAAAGGAGGGCTTAAAATTTGCCCTAAATCTCAACTTGTCGGCCAAGATCGTCCAGGACGATCGGTAGATCGTCCTGTACGATCAGTTCAAATTCAGTTGTTTCAGCCTGGACGATCTGGCTCTTCTGGACGATCAGTAGAAAAAGTTGTTCATATCGTCCCGTACGATCCTGCGATCGTCCGGGACGATTAGTTCAAATTGAAGGAAATCATCCAGAAGAGAGTTCTGGTAGTCTAGAGAAATCTGTGCTGGACGACCAAAAAATGACTTGATCGTCCCGGACGATAGGGTAATCGTCCGGTACGATTAGTTCAAAAAGGCCCCCAAATCGTCCTGTATATAGTTCTGGACGTACAGCTGAAATGCACAAGACGATCATGATCGTCCAGGACGATGTGATCGTATCAATTAAACATTAATTGCTTTCCTTAATTACCAGACTAATTTAGGCATGATTGTAGTGAATCGTCCAGGACGATACACGTATCGTCCGGGACGATCAGACCAAAATACTTAAAATAAAACTTGCCTAACTTAATCTGGCGGCTGGGAATTTCTGATTTGAGAATATCGTCTCGTACGATCCAAAGATCGTCCAGGACGATCTTCTTAATCAGACCTTCTTAACTTAGTCGCCCTAATTAGGGTTTCTATTTTAACTGGATCGTCCAGGACGATGTGGATATCGTCCAGGACGATCTGAACAAATTTTCAACAGAAACTCTAATTCACTTAATCTCTCTCCCTGAGTGTGTGTGTGCAAGGTTACTTAGCTAGGGAATCAGTTACATTACAATTGACTCAATAAAAGGAAAAATCATACATTTGACACACTTGGACCCGATCTTGAGTTGGCTTGAGTGGCTCGCGGTCTTTTGTGCCTGAAACAGATTAGCCAAGCAAAACACACTGGAAACATGTTTGTCATCATCAAAACTAGATTTGCAATAATCTCCCCCTTTTTGATGATGGCAAATATTTGTAAAGTAGTCTGACAGTAAAAGTAAACTAGGAGATCAAACAAACAAATATTTTTTAAATTTTCATTTAACAGTTAAAACAATACAGGAAACATTGACTCAGAAAACAGAAACAGACACGACACGACTACAACTGACTCCCCCTTTTGACATCACAAAAAGGAGGAGGGAAAAACATAAACACGGAAATAAAACATAATATATAACATACATAGAACAACAACACGACAGAAAACTAAAACTGAGGCGGATACTGATCGGCAGAAGAAGGTGGCGGTGGAGGGTAGAAGTAATGGTGAATGGCCTGAAAGTGAGCTCCAAACCAGGCCATGTCCTGGTCGTGCTGCTGCTGCTGCTGCGCAGCATAGTCCGCGAAGCGTTGGAGGTCCTCGTTGTGCTGCTGCTCCTGGGCAACCACGTAGGAGTCAAAATGGGCCTCCCACTGGTCGAAGCGCTGCACCAGGTGGTCAAGGGGAGAGGCAATGCGAAGGGGTGCAGGTGCCTCTGGTGCAGCAGGAACTGGAGCAGCCTCTTCCTCTTCTTCCTCAACATCCGGGGCAGGCTCCGGATATAGGCGGGTGCTGTGTAGGACGTGGAATGAGTTGTTTGTGAAGAAGGAAGGAGGGACATCAGGAGGGACAGGATACTGAAGGTCATATTTTGTCTCTAAGGCATAGTGAATAAGATGACCTAAAGCTAGATTTGGGCGACGCCTGTGGCCCGGATCTCTAATGGTGGTGAGATGTTCTATGTATCGGATGGTCAAATCAGAGGCATTAAATTCTCGACGGGCCATGATGTAGTAGGTGGTCAAGGACAGGAGCGGGGTAATGTGAATCCGATCCCCCACCTTTGGAATGACGGAGGAACGATGGACGTGCTGAATGATCCGGGCGTCCTTGAGAAGGGAAGTGCAAGCATTGTCATGATAAGGTGCGTTGATATGGCGAAGGAAGTGATTGGCGACACTCCAATCATAGTCAGGATCGGTGATGATCGTGTGGATCTTGTCGCCAGAGACAGACAAGTTGAGGATATTGTGAAAATCGTCGGTCGTGAGTTCCACGGGACATTGATTTACGTAGGAACGAAGAGTGGAGTAGTCCGCGGAAATGCGTAAGTTGGCAAAGAAGATTCGAAGGAGTTCCAGATTGAAGGGAAAGGCTAAGGTCAGAATGAAGGTGAGGGAGGTGTGTGTGAACAAATCTAAGATGGGATACGTGAGAGTGCGAGGATTGACAATCTTGGAGTGCGTGATACCAACATTACGATAGCATTCGAAAGCCGCCTGATCGGCGGCATTCGGGAAGCGAGGATCTACATGTCCCCGGGACGAACTGGCCCCCTTTTGACGAGATCTTTTGCCACCAGCCATTAGGAAACCAAAGAGGAGGAAAGGAGAAGGAAAGTGGAGGAAAAACGGAGTGAAAAACATGAAGAAAACCGCTGTTTAAATAGAGAACGGATTGATCGTCCCGTACGATCGCGGGATCGTCCGGGACGATGTGGTCATTTATGACGTTCTGGACGATTGGTCAAAAAGGCGGTCCGATCGTCCAGGACGATCAGAGATCGTCCAGGACGATTAGACACAGGCGATCGTCCCGAGGAGTCAGGCTGGATGACCGTTGACGAAAAGTATCGTCCAGGACGATTAGGTGGATCGTCCGGGACGATATGCAATAAATATGTCGGACGGGCCGAATTCCAACCGTCCAGTGGCTGACACGTGGATCGTCCAGGACGATGAGGTGGATCGTCCAGGACGATGGGCAATAATTGGTGCAATGTCAGTCGTTTGCTCGTATCAGGAAGATATGGATCATATCGTCCGGGACGATGTAAGGATCGTCCAGGACGATCACCAATAATTGGGGTAGTTTCAGCAGCAGGAGCAGTGGGAATGATTTTGAATGAATCATCCAGGATGATTTTTTGGATCGTCCAGGACAAAGAGGATCGTCCAGGACAATAGGTGTATCGTCTAGGATGATGTGAAGAAAAGCAGAAAAGAATGGAGGATGAAGATGATCGATCAGGATCCAAAAAACACAACCATGAAATCAAAATAACAAAAAGACGAATAAAACTTACGTCAAAAACACATAGACGTATTTTTTTTTATTTAAAATTTTTGATTAAACTGCACTTAGAAAATCAGAATTTTTCCTTGACTTTAGATTCGAAAACCAATGACAGGACGATTGACAGCGCTGAAATCCAGAAAAGGTTGGAAATAATCAACGTTCGTAGCGCCGACCCCGGGCACCTTATCGATGCAAACCCCTTTCAAAACAAAAATCCGATTCAGAATAAAAGACATTAGATTTGAAAAGAAATCCTTTCAAGCCTCGTTCCAGAAAAATATCTGATATAATAGTGTTACAAAGTAAAAAATCAGAAATCAGGATTTTCAAGACACAAGCTTTTGAAAATATTAAGTGGCGCACAGATTTTTCTAAGACATTTAATAATCTGAAAGGAAAGAAAGCTTGTGTTGGGCTCATTTTGTGCCTCTTTCTCAAATTGGTTGGCGCTTTGCGCATCTTTTGATTTTTGATACACTTTGTGTATCCAATTTGGCAATTTCGCATTTTTTTCAGTTTTGGGCTCATTTTATGCCTCTTTTTCAAATTATCTGGCGCACTGCGCATCTTTTATAAGCTTTCGCCTTTTCATAATCATTAAAGAGTCTCAGCTGTGAGATTATCTTCCAGACATAGGAGATGACTCTCCGTAGTAAGGAAGAACGATTCACAAAACAAAATCCATACAACATATGATAAATGCAATCACTTGGTTTAGAAAATCAAACTAGTGACTCAAGACTTTGAAAAACACTATTGATATGAGACAGATTACTGTAGGAAGATAAAATAATCTCTATTTCAAAAACTAACATTTTAATTTTGAGAAGGATTTTTATTCAAAAGAAACTACACACCAGTAAAGGAGTTAGAGGAAGAGAAACAATTATCAATGTTTCTTCCCTTTAACAGATTCAGCGAAGTCAATCACTGCTTATCAGCTTCCAAACCAAAACAAGGTAAAAACTCCCAGTCAAAAATTCAGATCACCAGAAGTAGTGAGCGGTGATCAGATCTTGAAAAGCATAAAACAGTAAGTGCAAGATATGAACCCGTAAATAAATAAAAACAGGTAGAAAATCATAGCAAAGTAAATACTCAAATCAAACTAACAAAAAAAAGGGTAACACAGAAATCAGCAGAAGAAATAAAATCAACTGAAAGCAAATAATCAAACCAAAACTAACTAACAGAAATCAGAAATCAGAATACAAAAACTAACTAACAGAAATCAGAAAACAGAATACAAAAAAACTAACTAACAGAAATCAGAATATAAATCATAACAGTCATAAATCAGCAGTCATCAGAATCAAGCATTTATATCAATCACTCCTAATCTGGTTCTCAAAATACTGAATGAGTCAAAGGCCAGTGGTTTAGTGAATATGTCAGCCAGCTGATTTTCAGTTGCTATATGATGTAGCTCAATATCCCCTTTTGTAACATGGTCCCTAATGAAGTGATGCCTAATGTCAATGTGTTTGGTCCTAGAATGTTGGATTGGATTCTTAGAGATACAGATGGCACTGGTATTATCACACAGAACAGAAATTATGCCAACGGGTACTCCTAAATCCAAGACTTGCTGCTTCAACCAAAGAACTTGGGCCACACAACTCCCTAAGGCAATGTACTCAGCTTCAGCAGTGGAAAGTGCAACTGAGTTCTATTTTCTACTGGACCAGGAGACTAACGACTGTCCTATGAATTGACAAGTCCCAGAGGTACTCTTCCTATCCACCCTACACCCTGCAAAGTCAGAGTCAGAATATCCAATGATCTCAAAAGAGGTGCTGTGCCTAGGGTACCAAATTCCTAGGTTTGGGGTCCCTAAAAGATATCTAAGAATTCTCTTAACAGCAGTCAGGTGGGACTCTTTAGGATCAGCCTGAAACCTAGCACAAAGACAAACACTAAACATGATATCAGGTCGGCTAGCAGTCAGGTAAAGCAGTGACCCTATTATCCCTCTATACTTCTTCTGATCAACAGATTTTCCATTTGAATCCTTATCTAACTGAACTGAGGAGGGCATGGGAGTATTGATTGGCTTGGCTTTGTCCATTTCATATTTCTTCAAAATGTCCTTAGTGTATTTTGATTGATTGAGAAAGGTTCCATCATCCGTTTGCCTTATGCTAAACCCCAAAAAGTAGGACAATTCTCCCATCATACTCATCTCAAACTCTTTACTCATTGTTTTAGAAAACTCTTCACATAAGTATTTATCAGAAGATCCAAAAATTATATCATCAACATAGATCTGGACAATGAGTAAGTCATCTCCTAATCTCCTCAGAAAAAGGGTGGTGTCTACGCTCCCCTTAACAAGCTCTCTTTCTAACAGGAATGTGCTAAGCCTCTCATACCAAGCTCTGGGTGCCTGTTTCAATCCATATAAGGCCTTTTTTAATTTATAGACATGACTTGGATATTGGGAACTCTCAAAACCTGGGAGTTGTTCTACAAAAACATCTTCTTTAATTACCCCATTTAAAAAGGCACTCTTGACATCCATTTGAAACAGCTAAAATCCCTTGTAACAGGCAAAGGCTAGTAGCACTCTAATGGCTTCCAATCTAGCTACAGGGGCAAAAGTTTCCTCAAAATCTATCCCTTCTATCTGATTATACCCCTTAGCCACCAATCTTGCCTTATTTCTCACCACCACACCAGAATCATTCATCTTATTCTTAAAGACCCACTTGGTTCCCACAATACTTTGGTTTCTAGGTCTTTCTACTAACTCCCAAACATCATTCCTTACAAATTGATTCAATTCTTCCTGCATAGCTAAAATCCAAAACTCATCCGACAAGGCTTGATTGATGTTGGTGGGTTCAGTCATTGAGATAAAGGCAGAATGGTTTACTTCCTTCCTAAGTCCATGCCTAGTCCTAACACCTTCAGAAGGGTCTCCTAAGATCAGTTCTATAGGATGACTCGAAGAATATCTCCAATCTCTAGGCAGTGTGGTTTGAGGTTCTACCCTTTCCTCCAAATTTGTATTTCCAACTCCTTGGGTAACCTCAATAATCTCTTCATCTTCTACTTCAGATCTAGACTCCTTAGGATCAGATTCATCAAACACTACATGGGTTGTTTCTTCCACCACCAAAGTCCTCCTATTGAACACCCTAAAGGATTTCCCCACACTTGAATATCCTAAGAACACTCCTTCATCAGATTTGGGGTCAAATTTTCCTAAGGGTGACTTCCCGTTGTTCAGAATGAAAACCTTACAGCCAAAGACATGGAGGTGGGACAGATTTGGTGTTTTACCCTTAATGATCTCATAAGGTGTCTTGTTCAGTTTGACTCTCACATTCACCCTATTCAGCACATAACAGGCAGTGTTCACCGCTTCAGCCCAAAAGTATTTTGGAAGTGAATACTCGGCAAGCATGGCTCTAGCGGCTTCTACTAAGGTCCTGTTCTTCCTTTCAGCTACCCCGTTCTGCTGAGGGGTCCTAGGAGCTGAAAAATTGTGACTAATCCCATGGTTCTCACAAAAACTTCCAAATCTTTCATTTTCAAACTCCCCTCCGTGATCACTATGGATGGTAATAATCTCACATCTTAACTTCTTCTGAATCCAAGTAGAGAAAGATCTAAACTCATCAAATGACTCAGATTTGTGTGACAAAAACTTAACCCAAGTGAACCTTGAATAATCATCAACAATCACAAAACCATAGACTCTCCCCCCTAAGCTGGCAGTGCTAATGGGTCCAAAGAGGTCCATGTGGAGAACTTCTAAAGGTCTAGAGGTGCTAATATCCTTAACAGAGTGAAAAGAGGACAGGACTTGCTTCCCCAACTGACAGGCATCACACAGGTGATCCTTAGTGAACTTAAGCTTGGGCACACCTCTAACTAAGTCCTTTTGGGTGACTCTCCTAAGGGTTTTCATACTGGCATGACACAATCTCCTATGCCATAATCAAGACTCATCAGCAGCAGTTTTTAAGCAAATTGAATTATCAGATTTAATGCTACTTACATCCAGCTTGTAGACGTTGTTGATCCTTTGCCCCTGCAAAACAACTTCATCATTTAAGCTTAAAATGCAGCCAGTGGGCAGGAATTTGATGCTGTATCCCTTATCACAGAATTGACTAATGCTCAGCAAGTTGTGTTTCAGTCCATCTACAAGCAAAACATTATCAATCACAAAATTCTTTGAATCACCAATCAAACCTGTGCCTACCACCTTCCTGGTGGTGTTATCTCCAAGTGTAACCTTGCCTCCAGCTCTAGCCTCCAGCGAAATGAACTGATTTGCATCTCCAGTCATATGTCTAGAACATCCGCTATCCAGGTACCACATGCTCTCACGAGGTCTTATGTGAGAGCACACCTACAAAATCATCAAATGTCAGTCTTAGGAACCCAAACAGGTTTGGGTTCCTTCTTATGAAAAGAAGAATGCGATGCATGCGTGCTGTGCTGTGAAACAGGCAGTTTGGGTCTCCGCACCCAATGTGTACTACAGTGAATAGTATAAGTGTGTGATATGTGTCCTAACATGTCACATGAAAAACATCTAACACCAGGAAAAGGATTAACTAAACGTCGTGATTGATAGTGCCTCTTCCTAATAGTGTATGAAACATTCTTTGATGAACTTGCAACAGAATTTTTAAAAGGTGGCGGTGCATAAAATTGTTCAAAAGTAGGCGGTGTTTTGTTATTTTCAAAAGCACTGATTTTCACTTTCAAAAACTCAATGTGTTTGTTTAAACTTCCAATTTCAAACGTTTTTGCACTTTCAATACTTTCTAACTCAGATGCCAAATCATTCACTTTCTTAAAAGAAAGTTCTAATTCACGATGCGATGTTTTTAACAAGTTATGCTCAACAATTAAATCAGAATGCTTTTTATTCAGTTCATCAAACCCATCTAGTAAAGACATGTGATTGCTATCAATGGTGGAATGATCCTTAATCAACACTTCATGCTCTTTTTGCAAAGTCAGATAATCTAGTTTCAAACTAGCATGGGTTTTCTTAAGCTTCCTATACGATGTATGAATCTTTTCAGAAACTTCAAATAACTGATCGTAAGTAAGCTCACATACCTCTTCCTAGTCCGACTGACCAGGGTGATCATCCGCCATCAGACACAAGTTTGTTTCCTCCTCTTCAGCTTCAGTCTCAGAAGAGTCGGATGCAGAGTCTGCCCAGAACGCCTTCTGAATCCGCTTCTTATCCTTTCTGAACTTTGGTTTCTCCTCATCCTTCTCCTTGCTTGGGTGAGCTTTAAGTGTTGGACAATCAGCCTTAATGTGTCCAGGCTTCCTACATTCAAAACAAACCGATTCAGATGAACCCTTAAAGTTTTTATTGAACTTACCCTTGTTCCACTTCTGATAGTTCTTGTGTTTCTTCCTTAGAAAGCTTTTGAATTGCCTTGTGATTAAGGCAACTTCATCGCTATCAGACCCGGAAGTGCTAGCATCTGAATCTTTGGCCTTTAGTGCCACGGTCTTCTCTTTCTTGCGTTCTCCTGCATCAAGTTGCCTTTGGTTCACCCCTTGCTCGTAAGCAATGAGTGATCCAAGTAAGCTGTCAGTAGAGTAAGTATTTAAATCTTTGGATTCAGTAATAACAGTAATCTTAGCATCATAAGAAGCAGGCAAACATCTAAGAATCTTGTTCACTCTTTCGTAGTTGGTAAGTTCTCTACCTAAAGCATGCAAAGAGGTAACAATCTGAGTGAACCTTGTGTACATTTCTGAAATAGTCTCACTAGGTTTCATGCGAAAAAGTTCGTAATCATGTAACAAGATGTTTAACCTAGATTGTTTGACTTCAGTTGTACCTTCGTATGTTATACATAACCTATCCCAGATTTCCTTTCCCGTTGTACAAGTAGAAACACGCATATAGTCTTCAGATTTCAAAGCACAAAAGAAACAGTTCAAACATTTTGCATTCAACTGTGCTAAATCACGATCATCAAACGTCCAATCAGCAAACGGCAATTCAGTTTTCACATTGTTAATCATTCGAAAAGGTGGTTCGTATCCGTCCTTAACTAACATCCACATGCGATAATCAATAGATTGCAGAAAAGTAGACATGCGTGTTTTCCAAAAATCAAAAGGAATATTGTCAAACAACGGTGGTCTAGTAATAGAATAACCTTCAGTAGTATTACGATTGTTACAGTTAGCCATTGGATCAAATTCAAAAGTTTTTAAACAGAAATTTTGAATCCCGCTCTGATATCACTTGAAAGTTCGAAAGGGATGTTAAGCCCTAGTGAATTAGTCCCGAGGCTAACCAAGAGGGGGGGTGAATTGGTTATTTAAAAATTTCACGATAACTACAAAAATCTTTTCGATACTTAGCAGCGGAAACAAGTAAACAATAACGAAAAGATCAACCAACGATATTCACCCAAGCAGTTTATATTGAAAAGTAAAATGCAAAATTGAATCAGAAAAGCAAACCAGATTTTATAGTGGTTCGGTCAACTTGACCTACATCCACTCCCCAGAGCCTCCCCTCCGGGTATTGCACTAAACGAAAGTGACTCTCCTTTTGCTCCCACAGCAAGGCGGAGAAGCCTGTACAAAACACCTCCTTTTCACCACACGGTGAGGCAGAGAACCTGACCTCCTTTCGCTTCCTCCTGAAGCAGGCAGAGAACCTTCGAACTCCTTTTGCTTCCACCTGAAGCGGGCAGAGAACCCACGAACTTCTTTCGCTTCCTCCTGAAGCAGGTAGAGAACCCAGATCTTCTTGCGAACGATCCTCCCATGAAGAACACCGACTAGACGACAGACGACGAGCGGAGAAGACGACTCTGATCCGTGCTTGGAGCAACCTTAGTGAATCCCTCACTAACTCCCCCTCACAAGATCTCTTCTCTCTCTCCCAACTCTCTCTCTCTCTAGGATTTCTCAGGGAAGGAAGGCAGCAAAAGATTTTTCCAAAAATTGGAAAAAGTTCTTTTAAAGGAGGGCTTAAAATTTACCCTAAATCTCAACTTGTCGGCCAAGATCATCGAGGACGATCGGTAGATTGTCCTGTACGATCAGTTCAAATTCAGCTGTTTCAGCCTGGATGATCTGGCTCTTCTGGACGATCAGTAGAAAAAGTTGTTCATATCGTCCCGTACGATCCTGCGATCGTCCGGGACGATTAGTTCAAATTGAAGGAAATCGTCCAGAAGACAGTTCGGGTCGTCCAGACAAATCTGTGCTGGACGACCAAAAAATGACTTGATCGTCCCGGACGATAGGGTAATCGTCCGGTACGATTAGTTCAAAAAGGCCCCCAAATCGTCCTGTACATAGTTCTGGACGTACAGCTGAAATGCACAAGACGATCACGATCGTCCGGGACGATCCTGCGATCGTCCAAGACGATGTGATCGTATCAATTAAACATTAATTGCTTTCCTTAATTACCAGACTAATTTAGGCATGATTGTAGTGAATCGTCCAGGACGATACACGTATCGTCCGGGACGATCAGAACAAAATACTTAAAGTAAAACTTGCCTAACTTAATCTGGCGGCTGGGAATTTCTGATTTGAGAATATCGTCCCGTACGATCCAAAGATCGTCCAGGACGATCTGCTTAATCAGACCTTCTTAACTTAGTCACCATAATTAGGGTTTCTATTTTAACTGGATCGTCCAGGACGATGTGGATATCGTCTAGGATGATCTGAACAAATTTTAAACAGAAACTCTAATTCACTTAATCTCTCTCCCTTAGTGTGTGTGTGCAAGGTTACTTAGCTAGGGAATCAGTTACATTACAATTGACTCAATAAAAGGAAAAATCATACATTTGACACACTTGGACCCGATCTTGAGTTGGCTTGAGTGGCTCGCGGTCTTTTGTGCCTGAAACAGATTAGCCAAGCAAAACACACTGGAAACATGTTTGTCATCATCAAAACCAGATTTGCAACACCCAGGACATTTTTCATTTTGCATTTTCAGCCCTTATTATAATTTGCTTAGCTTTACCCTTTTCCTTTTCAGGAAGGGTTCTTAAGTTCGGGCACTGATTTTTCATATGTCCAGGCTTCCTACATCCAAAACAGATAACATCAGAAGAGAACTTTACATTCTTACCATTTTTATCTTTGTTCCACTTTTGATGTTGATGTTTGTGCTTTAGTAGATTTTTCAATTTTTTTGTTGCTGATGGTAACTCTTCACTTTCATCACTTTCTGAGTTGCTTTTTTCAATGTCTTTAGTTTTCAGGACTACCGTTTCACCTGCATCCAAAAGCTTTTGACCCAAACCTTGCTCGTAGGCAATGAGTGAGCCAATCAAATTATCAATAGAATATTCGTTCAAATTTTTTGATTCAGAAATTGTAATGACTTTGGAATCAAATTTAGCAAGTAGAGAACATAAGAGTTTATTAACTTTTTCAAAATTTGAAAGTTCTTTTCCTAAAGCATGTAATGATGTCACAATTTGAGAAAACCTAGTAAACATGTCCCAGATCATTTCATGAGGTTTCATGCTAAAAAGTTCATAATCATGCATTAATATATTTAGCCTAGATTGCTTGATTTCACAAGTACCTTCATATCTAGTGCATAATTTATCCCAAATTTTTTTGCCAGAAGTACATGCAGATATTAACATACAATCATCAGAATTCAAAGCACAGAAAAAATAATTCAAATATTTAGCATTCAATTGAGCATTGATCTGATCTATTTTACTTTATTCAGAAAAGGGAATATCAATTTTAATTTCATTTACAATACGTGACGGTGCAGAATTACCAATTTGAATCATATGCCACATGCGATAATCAATAGATTGCAAGAAAGTATACATACGGATTTTCCAAAAAATCAAAAGTAACATTTTCAAATAACGGTGGTCGTGTGATTGAATATCCTTCTACAACATTACGATTACAAAAATTAGCCATGGATCGAATTAAAAAGTTTTTAAACTTAAATTTTGAATCCCGCTCTGATACCACTTGAAAGTTTGAAAGGGATGTTAAGCCGTAGTGAACTAGTCCCGAGGCTAACCAAGAGGGGGGGGGTTGAATTGGATATTTGAAATAAAACAAAAATCTTTTTATAACGTGCAGCGGAAATGAATTTAAACAATGATAAAAAGATCAATCACAGATATCACCCAAGCAGATAATCGCAACAAAATAAAGTGCGAAAAAATAATAAGAAAGAACACACCGGATTTATAGTGGTTTGGTCCAACCTAACCTATGTCCACTCCTCGGAGGCACCCTCCAAGTATTGCACTAAACCAAATAGTGTCTCTCCTTCAGCTCCCACAACTAGGCGGAGAAGCCCTTACAAAATCACTTCCACCTTCCCCGGTGTGGCGGAGTAGCCGGATCCTTTGACACCAAAGAGATCTTCTTCTTCCCAAAACCTCCCTCGAGACGACCCTTGAATGCGATGGTACTTAGGTGCAAGCTTGCCGGAGCAACCGTGTGAACCCCCTCACACTCCCTCGAGAATCCCCCTTCCCAGGCTCTTCTCCCTCTCAAACTCCACCCTTTCCTCTCTACCTTTCAAGCTCTCTCTTCAAGTTTTCTTCAAAAGAACGAAGCCTCAATGGCTGCCAAAGACACCTATCAAGTGCCTTGAGAAAGCTTAAATAAAGAGCTCCAAAAACCCTTCCAAATTAGTTCTAGCGGCAAAAGATCATCCAGGATGATCGTCGGATCTTCCAGGACGATGTGCTCCAAAAGACAGCTTCAGAAAACCCTAAAAACTCAATTCTACCAC
Source organism: Dendrobium chrysotoxum (assembly GCA_019925795.1). Classification (NCBI taxonomy): domain Eukaryota; kingdom Viridiplantae; phylum Streptophyta; class Magnoliopsida; order Asparagales; family Orchidaceae; genus Dendrobium; species Dendrobium chrysotoxum. The sequence goes on from CM034312.1 coordinate 54,105,220, forward strand.
CAAAGATCGTCCAGGACGATCACAGGATCGTCCAGGACGATGAGCTCCAAAAGACGGCATCAGAATATCCTAAAAACTCAATTCTGTCGCCAAGGATCATCCAGGACGATCACAGGATCATCCAGGACGATGTGCAGAATTTGACCTGATAGTCCTGGACGATCCCAGGATAGTCCAGGACAATTAGTACAAATTTTGCACAAATCATCCCGTACGATATATAGATCGTCCAGGACGATTAGAATAAATTTTGACTCTTAAATCCTTGCCTAAATTATCGTGGCGACTAGGGTTTTGAGATCATATTGGATCGTCCAAGATGATGTAAATATCGTCCAGGATGATTAGTTCAATGAACAGATCGTCCTGGATGATCAGAAATCGTCCAATACGATTTGTTCAAAAGTTGAACTTCTGGTTTTGACAAGATCTCACTCCCCCTGAGTATGTGTACACATGGTCATAAATAAACATATACCATTACAGGACTTGACTCAAGGAATTAAAAAGTACATCAATGAGAAATACAATAAGGCATATTCTACTCATTCTTGAGTATTGAATCTTTCTTGTATTGATGCATACTGTTCCTGAAATGTTAGTACACACACAAATAAATATACATTTCAAATATTAGAAGATGTGAGCCATAATGTTTGTTATCATCAAAATAGAAACTTGGGATCCCGAGTCGTAACAAGTTGGAGTTTCTACGAGCACTAGCATAAGAATGGAAAAACTTGGTGTTACTATCACCATCAACTAGCCACTTCACTTTGGCTCGCTGCTTCCACCAGTCATTCAGCCGAGCCATAGTAGAGTTAAGTTCATTAACTTTGCATTTCAACGTCCAGCAGTCCTCCTCCGTTAATAGGCTAGAATTGGATTCCTTCATTTGGAGATCCCAGATCTCCTCTAACAGACGGTCTTTAGAGAGCTTAAGATCTTTATGCTTCATGATAATTATTTGAAGCTAAAAATGAGCTCATCTCCTTAGGACCAAGGGAGAACTTAAACCTACGGCCACCCCTTTTATCCTCTCTAGAAGTAAGACAATTAAAATCCCCTCCCACCACCATAGGCAATAAGGCCAAAGAGTGCAGCTCCAACAACTTCCAAAGCTCTCTCCTTTTATACAAGTCTTTACTACCATACACAATAGCAATTCTCCAAATGCTATTGTTGTTAATTTTCAAATAACCAACAACGCTTTGAGAAGAAGAATCCACAAGTTGGAAATCAACAAAAGAAGAATCCCATAAATTAATAATACCTCCAGACAACCCATCAGACGGTATAATGAAAAAATTCTAACCATCCCCAATAAGCAACTTGACATCCTTACTATCCAAGGAAGATAACTTGGTTTCAACCAAACCCAAAAAGAAAACTCCATACATTTTAACAAACTCCTTGATGTATAGAGAAGCACTTTTCTTTCTAGCTCCTCTACAGTTCCAAAAGGCTATTGAAGACATTAACGAGAAATGGGGGGAGAGGTCCCCTGACCACCTTTGATTTCCCTTCTAGTGACCGAGCGGATGTGACCAAGATCCTTTAACTGTTTGGAATTCTTCTTTTCAACAAAAGAAACGCTAGTTCCTTTAATCACCTCCTCCGATCCCTCAAAAGTGACAGCATTACCACTGACAACCTATTCAGCAGAGGGTTGATCCTCCAACTTATTATCTTTCACCATAACATCTTCTTCAATAGCATCTACCAGAGCATTGAACCTGTTACTCATGAGGTTTAAAGGTTTGGAAACCTTTAGATTACCTTGCATTTTAGGAGGAGACAAAATAACATCATGAGGAGATGATGCAGTTGGTGAGACTGGAGCTTTGGCTAAATTTCCTTGTGCTGGAGTTACCTGCTTCTTAACACCAATCTCCTTCCAGGCAGAGTGCAGACTAGCATTAAGCAAAGGCTTTTTTAAAAGTCTAAAATTTTTTTAATGGTGATTGACCACTAACCAAGGCCCGTAGCCCAAATCTTCAATCGGGTTATCTTCATTTATCTTGTCATGATTGATGGCTCCTGATGAAGGCATAACAGGATTTGTGAGTTGCTCATTCCTAGAAACCACCTTATTCACTGAGCATCCTTCTTTATTATGTCCGATCATCCCACAATTATAACAAAAAATAGGAAGTCTTTCATATTCAGTTTTTTGAAAAAATTTCCCTGTGCTACCCTCCACCCAAACACATAGAGGCAGCTTGCTATCCAATTTAATTCGAACACAAACACGCTTGAATTCCCTACGCCCCCAGTGGAACATGTTACCATCAACAAGATAAGGCTTCCCTACCATAGAAGCAATACGACAAACGTTGATTTCATCCCAACATTGAAGAGGGAGGTTAGGCAAACGAATCAAAATAGGAGCCGTTAGGCCTTTCAAAGTGGTTGGAGAAAAATCTTGCGACCACCTATCGATTCCAATGATCTGACCTCTAACAAATTAAGGTCCATTTGAAAGCACAGCCTCCAAGTGTTCTTGCTCAAAAAAAGAGCAGAGAACCCACCCCTTCCCAAGCAGTGTAAGATGAAACTTGCCAAATTGAGACCATTGTCTCCTGAGTTCTGAGCTAATATTTGTTAACGGAGCTTCACCACCAGTGAATTAGAAAGTTTATTTGAGTTTTCTATTTCATTTTGCACGTGCAAGTTGATAGAACAACCGTCATCTGCAACAAAATTGCCCAAATCCAAATCTGAAATGTTGATATTACCCTTCTTTTTCTATGCATTGGGTGGAGGGATGATGCCAAAACAACGAGGAACTGGAGGAGATTCCACATAAGCACCCAATTCTATAGAAACATAATTGTAGACATTTAGCAAATCGAAAGAGATGCTCTCAGGCAAATTCACATAAACATGATCAGCAATGCAAGCGGATAAAACAGTGGTATTCTCCAGATCAACAGGCGACTGAATAGAGTTATGAACACTTTTGTCAACCGAACTTAAAGAACTCACATTTATCTTACTGTCAAGGATAGGGATTGCATTTGAATTCCCAAATCGGTTAACAAAAATCTTCATCCCAGACGAAGAAGCACGCGGGTCAGGAGAAAAGCCGTTGGATTTTGAAGTACCAGGAAGCTTGCAATCACCAATCAAAACAACATCTTTACCTTTTCCTTCGACATGAATTACCTTTTTTAGATGAAAATCACTTCTCTCAGAAATCACAAGATTGCCTCTAGCTCTGTGTCGACGAGCTTCTTCAGGCTCACGATCTTGACCAACATTAAGACGGCGATGTTCCACCTTCGAATGAATAGATGGATGAATTGAGGAGGATTGAGATGGCCGGCGGCCTCCCGCCGCCATAGCCTGACGACCTTCCGAAGAACCAGAAGAAAATTTCACGAAAAGGAAAATTTGAAAATTTTGCAACTTCTCTCTCTAATTCCGTAACTTCTCTCTCACATTTGGAAGGTTGAGAGAACTACAGGTTGAACATGTGTGTTTTTATTTGTACATGGGTTAGTTAGCAACTGATTTCACCATATTCTAGTGAGTTTAGTTCCTAAAATAAATCACCAAACCTATATTTGCATTTAGGTTTGGTAGTTGATATCCCAATCTAGGAAGTATTTGATGAGCTCAAATTTAATGGGATTGAAGCACATATATTTATATACAGGTTTCAAATTTCACTACATTTGGAGGTCATTTGGTCTATTATTTAGCAAACCTAAGAATCATGTATATAATTGACTTAGGATATTTGAAAATTCATAAAAATTCTAAATTTAATCCAAGAATTATAAATAATATATCAAAATGGTCAAAATTAAAATTGCAACAGAAGTAAAATAAAATCCCTATCAGATTCATCAAAAATAAAAAGAAAATTCAAAAATAAAAAATAATTTATTAAAATAAATATTTAAAAATTTTTAAATATTACCAAAATAAATTTAAACACTTGAAATCATCTCCAAAGGTCATTTTTTATCTTTAGGGGAGATTTTAAAAGGTTCAGAGTTGATTTGGTATACAAATAAGAAAATAGCTCTAATTAAATAATTAAATAAATACAAAAATACATCAAACTTAAAAAATTCATAACTAATTTTTAAAAACTTCTAATTGAGGAAACTCAAAGTCATTGCACTCATTTATGAGTCTAATATTTATGAAAGATATAAAAAATTTAGAATTCACTGTAAATTAAAAGCCAACATTTGGATCAAACTTAGTCTATAAAATACACTAAATTTATAAAATTAATAACTAATTCTTGAAAATTTTAAATTGCACAAACTCAAAGGCATTTGAATTATCACTAGGTTTTGTATTCATAAAAAAATTTGAAAACTCAAAAATTCACTATAAATAAAAAAGTCAATATTTGAGTCAAACTTCATTTATAAAATAAACTAAAATTATAGAATTCATAACTAATTCTAGAAACATCCAAATTTAGTAAACGCAATGGCATTTTACTCATCCTTGGGTCTAGTATTTATGAAAATATAAAAATTATTAATACTTACATTAATAAAAATGTTAAGAAATGGTTGACAAAGACCACCCAAAATAATCCTTGGACACGCACAGACCCAAACGGACTCAAGGTTGACCTTAATTAACCATGATTGTTCAGTTTAACCATATGGAACCCATTTGATCCAAAAAGCCAAAAAAATGTGTTCAAGGTAAATTGAACTCTAGCATTGCATCCTAAACCTTCCAATCTCTCATTCATACATGATTGAATTTTTTGGTGACCATGTTGACACATGGTTGACAAAGGCCATTATTAAACCTAAATTTGACCTAAAGGACCCCTTCATGCAATTCATTGAATATAGGTGTTTCCATTCCCTAAAACACCTTCAAATAAACTTCATATAATCATTTAGAATCCATTAAACCCGTCCCTTGGGTTTGGTTAACCCTTATAAACCAAATATTCCATAAGGTTTCCTATATCAATTAAACCAACCAAGGTGAACTCATGGCCTCCAAATCAATTAAACTAGTCTATTGGATGCCCAAGGGCCTTCCTAAGCAAGCCCATACCCTGGGCCCACCTAATTTAGTCATTTAAGCTAAGACAAGTGAACCCAAGTAGGTATCCTTGAGCCAACTCAAACCTAGAAAGCATTTATCCATGCCAATGCATATTTTAGGTGCCTATAGGTTCCTTGCACTTAACTTAGTCAACTTAGCCCATGAGTTAACCCAGATTAGCCAACTTGGCAACCAAAGGATCAAAATCCAATGTTTCATGAGCCATTTTCAAATCTAGTTCAAATTGACAGAAATTAGCTATTGCATTATCTTCTCTTAGGTCCAAAACACTTGCCCAATCAAGCCCATCTTATGGCCAAGCCTGAGGTTACTGAAAACTTCTAAAAACTTGATTGAAATAACTTGCTCAGTCATAACAACTCCCTAACTAACCAAATGCCCTACATCTTCAAAAATACTTACTGGAACCTTAATAAACCATCCATAATTTTCCTTACTACCTAGCTAGCTCTACCATGTATAGAATTCCAGATGTATTCAATTCCAAACACTTTATAAATACTCAAAAATTTCTTAAGGATATGTTTTGGATTTTGGTCTCTAACCTTCCAAGTGTCTTCCCTAGTAAATCCCCAGTTTCCCTAGTCTTCTAGAGTCATTCCTGATCAAGTTCAAGTGAAAATTCGGCGATCGCCTTCTAGCAAAACATTAAATTCTTGAACATTTGCTCATCAACTCTTGGAGTCTGAAGAAGAGTTATACTCTAGGTCATTTTTAGTGTCAAGAAGGCAAAGGCCCATTAAATGAACCACTATAAAGAGGTGATGCATACATATGAAATGTCATGCAAGAGGTTAACATTAAAATAATAGTCATCCATGCCATTTGAGTTCATAAGAAGGATTTTATTGAGTTAGATTAAGATCCTTCAATCATGCAATTTTAATTCATTATATCCCAACCATTTGATCTGTGATGAAATGGATTAAACTAATGCTATACTATTTTAGGGGTCCACCACTATTTAAGTGGCCAATAAGATGGAGACGCATGTTAAAGTGCATGCTGATTGTGTACATCCAATGAATTAAATATAAGGAAATTGCTTAAACTTTGAAAATAAGAACTCCAAAAATTTTTAAATAACTGGCTTGAATAAATGTTTTATGTATTTAGTATGAGGTGCCATTTTAAAAGCATATAAATAATAGTTTCATATGAAGTAGATATACAATAATTTAATAAATATAGTCCACTATATTTATTAAATTAATTAACGTAAAAGCCTGATGCAAGATTTGTGCATGTTTGTTATGGTTTGACTTATGCTTATGCTTTATTTGATATAAATCCCCACTAAAAATGCATGTGTATGTGTCGATCAAGTAATAAAAGTGATATGAGAAAGTGTTGATCCCATGAGGAAGTGATATGCTTTTATGCAATTCTTTTTGTACTTTTTACTCAAACTGCACAATTTATCTTATGCAAAAGAAATCAGGTTTGACGCTCCCTAGAATGAGAATTGCAAAAAAAAATGAAGATATCAATAGATAATGTGTTCTGGACTAATAATAGCAAAATATCCTAAGCTTTACTAAGTAGACTCTCCTAAATTAGTTTTGAATTAGAGCATATATATCCTTAGATATCTATCAAGCTTGCAAGGATGTAAAGAAAGGTTATGACCTTCCTATAGTTTCTTTATCTCCTTAGACCCTAGAAGACTAGACATCCTATGTCTAGGCATGCAAGAATTCCATTCCAATTCTCCTAAATTTTTTAATATTCCTCCCTCAGGGCAATAAATTGCCCTAGGTTTTAATTCTACATATGGCCTTTGTATATATTAAATTAAAAGTAAGAGATAATGAAAAAAATAATTCATATTTAAAAGAATAAGAGTTTATATTAATAATTACTTAGGTTATCATAGCATAAGTGCAAAACTTTGGGTTTTTCCAGCCATAGAATAAAGACAAAACTGCCTGATTTCCATTACTTAAGAAAGATATCACCCATAATGAAGGATCCCAAACTGAGTCGGTAGATTAATCTTTCCCAAAGTGAATCTTACCTTAAAACTTTTTTCTCCACATTTCTTTCCTCTCCTAATGATTACTTTATCATTATAATATTATATAGCCACTCTAAAGTATCTATCTTTCTCTCCTCTAGCCTATCCTCTTAGAAAGCTATTCAAAACTACATCAAACTCACACATAAAAATAAAAAATTATTTATTCTAACTATAGAATGTCACAGGTTGTAAGGTGCTTAACAAGGTGGAACCCTAGTGTTATAATATGAACTAGCACCTCAACACTGCTAAGTAGGCTCCAATGGGATGCTAAAATGACTCAGCATGACTATTAGTTTAACTGGCATGTCGCTTAGCTAATTCAATGTGGCTCCATATTTTGTCAACTACTCTACTATGGTGTTCGAAAAATGAGCTATATAGTACTTGCCTTTATCATCTAGTGCTGTAGCATTATATAGTTTAGTACTCCAACACTAAAATTCTTGAGATTATAGCACTGCAATTCAAATTTATGGTGCTGCGGCATTATGAAGTAAAATGGCTCTGTTAGGGTGCTAAACTAATTATTATTTTCTCCTAGCTCTAGCACTACAATGTCTTGATATGGCACCTGGGTGTTACAGTCATTGTGGTGCTAATTATTTGGGCACTATGGCACTGGGTCATCACTTGTGAACTTTAATCCATTTACTGAGTCTTTCCTATAGAACATCAACTAATAAAAAAACACTTTTACTTGAATTTAATATAACAAAACACTACATAATTTTTATTTAACAAATTCCCTCGAGCTTAAGCTCTTGCTTGTCCTTAAGTAACAGTGTGCTCACCTATTGATCAGCTTCATTAACCCAAACAAAAATTTGGCAATTTAAAATTAAAGAAAATATAAGACAATCCACTACCATTTATATGTTAATTGGAATGATCAAGGTGTTCCAGTTTTAATTTAAATAATCATAAGCAATTATACTAATAATCATCCTTATAAATATTTAAATTTAAATCATCTACTATAAGTATAAGTGCATGGTTGACTATTGATTTTATAGCTGAATAGTATTTCATTTTTAAATTATTTATGCCTATAGTTAAATTAGAAATTTATTTTGAAACCTTCATATGTATTAGTTTACTTACACTTTGAGAGCATTATTTTTTTGGAACAAATCAAAACATCAAAATCTAAAGATCTTGAAGGAGGAATTGAAGAAGGAAATCCTTGAACTTCAAGTGAAGAAGCTGAGGTTGGCGGACTGTGTGATGCGAAGCTGCTGTTGCTGAAATCCAAGGTGCATGAGCTTAATACTACCCTTGGATGCCTTAATACGTTTTGGAGGCAAAGAGCCAAAGAAAAATGGTTAACTAACGGTGACACCAATTCTAAGTTTTTTCATGCTTTTGCTTCTGGTAGACGTAATGCTAATTGGATTCATCAGGTTAAAGACAATAGAGGGAATTTGGTTGAGGACAAAATCTGATTTTAGAAGTTTTTTATGACTTTTTTAAAGGCCAATGGGAGGATAGGACATGTAAGCTGAGGAATTGGCCATCCCCCTCTCATGTGCTGAATAATAGTGACAAAGAAATCCTCTTAGCTAATTTTATTAATGAGGAGCTGGAAAGAGTGATAACTCATTTGGAAGCCAATATTTCTCCATGTACTGACAATATTTCATATTCCTTCATTAAAACTTATTGGCATATAATGAAAGAAGATGTGTGGAATGTTGTTTCTTCATTTCTTTCAATTGGTTCTATGAGTTCAAGTTGGAAAGAAACTTTAGTGGTCCTTATCCCTAAAGTTAAAAATCCTGTGACCCCCTCAAGTTATAGACCTATTAGCCTCTATTTGTCGATTTACAAGATAGTGGCTAGGTTGTTATTGAATAGAATGACTAACTTTGTTCCTATGCTTATTTCTAAGGAATAGGCGGCTTTTGTAAAAGGTCATTCTATTTCTGATAATATTTTACTTGCCCAAGAAGTGTTCAACAAGTTTAGATTTTCTAAATCCAAAAAAGGGTTAATGGAAATCAAAGTAGATATGGAACAAGCTTATGATAGTATGGGGTAGTTAACTCTTAAGCAAGTATTGAAGTACTTGGGCTTTCCAGATAAGTTTTCTAATCTTCTTCTCCAATGTGTTATTGACCCAAAATTTTTTATATTAATTAATGGTGATAACTCAAGTTGGATTGAGGCTAGGAGCTGGTTCAGGCAAAGTTGTCCCTTGTCTCCCTATTTTTTTATACTTTTCTCTCAATTACTATCTGATGCTTTTTCCTAGAGAGGGAAAGGTTTGGGTATTAAAGTGGCTCCGAATACAGAGAAATTTTCCCATTTGTTCTACACTGACGATATTATTATGTTTTTGGAGGCCAAGTATAGAGGTGTGAAGAAGGCTAGCAAGATCTTAGAGGATTATTGTAAATGGTCAAGTTAGAAGGTGAATTTTTAGAAGTCTTCTAATCTCTTTGGCAAATCTGTCAGAAGATCTTGAAGGAGTTCTCTAGCAAGAATCAAGGGTTTCAAAGTGGTAGAAAAATTCATGTATCTTGGCACCACGATTGCTATAAGGAGATTGACTAGTTTAGATTTCCATAATCTTTTGGAAAAGGCTAACCATTATTTTAATGTTTGGGGTAACCATTTTATTTCTCTTACAGGAAAGTTGCTCCTTCTAAAATATGTTTTCTCTTCTCTACCTACTTTCTTTCTACTCATTCTTTAGTTCCTTTGGGAGTGCTGAATGATTTGGATAGAATGAGTAGGGATTTTTTGTGGAACAAGAAAGATGGGAGTAAGGGTCTCCATTATGTTTCTTGGGAAGTTTTATGCAAGCCTACAAGAATGGGTGGTCAAGGTGTACAATCGATTGCTACCAGAGTAGGTCCTTTGCGAGCTAAATTTGCTTGGAATCTCATCTCAAAGCCTTATTCCTTTCTTAACAGGGTTATTAGTGCTAAGTATGGTAATCAGGTGTGGAACATTCAGCCAAAGAGGAATAGCTCTGCTACGTTGAAAATCATTTTGAGTGGATTCAAATCTTTGGTGGAAATTGTTAGGTGGAAGGTATCTTCGGGTGATTTTATTAATACCTTAGAAGATGTTTGGATTTTTGATAAATCTATTGCTAAATGGTCAACTTTTGTTGCGGAAATGGATGAGGATATGCAAAATCTGGGAAGTTTTGTTACTGATGGTGAATGGAATGAAGGCAAACTGCTTCAGTATTTCGGACAGCAATTGGTGGAGGTCATAAAGAATGTTCCTATTTTTCCTGATCTATGTGGTGACCAGCTGGAGCTCATTTCCAAATGTTCGGGTAAGTCGTTATCTGCTCTTGTTTTCCAAAATTTAAATGGGAATGGAGTTGAAGATACTGGTTGGCACTGGAGAAGAAGAATGAAGCTTAGACCTCGGGTAGATCTATTTTAGTGGCGCCTATCTATTAATGCTATTCTTTCAAGTGATTTCTTGGTGTATAGAAGGCTGTTGGACTGTAATGAGTATCCTAGAGGTTGTAAGGATGTGGAGAATTCTTATCATATTGCTGTCAGTTGCTGGAAGCTTATTCAAGTGTTCAACATTCTTAGAAGTTGGGGGATATGAATTCTGGTTTTCTCCCCCATTCAAGAGTGTTTTTTGTGGCTGGAAAGCATTGCAGAATTTGCTCCTTTGATTGGAAAATTCGATTGTTCTGCGGCTTTCTTCAGTTGGAAGAGCAAGAATAAGGTTATGCATAGTGGAATTGAGGATAGCTTAGTTGTCATTGCTTCTAATGCTACTAGCTTTGCTGTGGCATTTTTTTTCTTTAATTGAAGTACAGACTACTGGGATTCCAAGCAGCTCTTGCAGCTATCTTCTTATTGGAATCCTCTTCAACCTGAATCGATTAAGCTTAACATTGATGCTTCTTTAGGAAGAAATTATTATGATGGGATAGGAGGTGTCTTCAGGGATCATAGAGGCAGAGTTTTGTGTGCATTTGGTGTTAAACATTTGCACTGGGATTCAGCATAGTTGGAGCTCTTTTCCATCATGTTGATAAGGAAGTTTGTCCAAGATTGGATGTATGAATATAAGTGGATCATAATTGAGGGGTGATAATCAGAATGTTATTGATTTTGTTCATAAGGTTTTTAATAAGGAGCCAGTCAGAGAGGAAGGTCCAAAGAAAGAAGATTTTTCTTTTCTCATTGAGTTTAATCAAGTTTTATTTCATTTTGTTAGTAGAAATTGTAATAAGTTAGCTACTTTTATGCTAACTTTGCTCGTACTACAAATTTCCTTTGGGATGATTTAAGTAGTAATAAGGTTCCTCCTCTTTTTATCTCTTTACATGAGGAGGATTGTGATTGTGGATCAACCACTTAGTTGCTTTGTAATTTTTCTTCTTAATAAAATTGCTTTAAGCATTTCTTCAAAAAAAAAAAAAGTTTACTTACACTCTCCTATTTGATTAAGTATTAGAGTTCTTATAGGACTATAGTTACATTAGATAACATTTTTTTATTTATGAAGTACTTATTTTCTTTTCATTTCTTTCTTTTGATTTGCTTATTTTTTTTACTTTTTTCTTAAACATAGTTGAGTACCATAATAATGATTTTGAATATCAATTTGCATCTTTCCTTCAAGAAATCCTAAATTAAATTAATGTAATAATTATTATAATTTCATATTGCAGTTTATAATGGCTTTTATAATTTAATCTACACACTCCTTTTTATTAAACTTAATTATTCAATCTTGAAACCATTAATTAGTGCTTAAGTGTAAGTCATTTGAAGTTCAAGATGAGATATTTACTTAGATGCTTTGTTTGGTTTGTTATTTTCAAAATAAAAATTATTATCCTTTGTTAATTTAATTTAGCACCTATGGTTTATATTATACTTAATTCTAAATAATTTATAATTGCACTTTTATTTTAGCTAACTTAGAGAGCAAAGTGCAATAGTTATGGACAGGACAATTTTAATAGTTAGGCTTGTGTAAATTTCATTAAATGAAAATTTAACTAACAACAATAATTATTATTATCAATAATAAATAACAAACATAATTAACCAAAAAGGACATAATTAAATTTTGCAAAGAAACTAAAACATGCCTTTTCTTTGAGGATGATAATAACTACACAAGCAACGAAAACTATATTAGTACATAACACTACACATATTGCATAATGCACTAACCTCATCCAACCTGCATAGTGCCACACCAAGGGGTCGTGTGTAATGGTGAAAGGAAACTTTATATAATAGGGGTTCTCAACAAAAAGACTCCTCCTATAAATCCTAACTAATGCTTCAATGAAATATGAAGTGTAGTTTTATACCCTTTCTTGCATGTCCATAAAATGTGCAAACCACTGAGATAACTCCTATTGCCACAACCTACTATCCTAAAAAAAGAAGTAACCCCACTTTTTTCTCTCTCATATTGGCCACTTGATAACTTAAAGATCTTAAGGTCTTATCACTTTTCTTACTACTACTAATCTGGCTAGCTAACCAGAGCTTACTTTGTCCTTCCTCCTCCTCATCTCATTTCCTTTTAAAACTATATATATATATTTTAACTTTGTGAAAGCATAATTAGGAAATAGTTACTCCTCACTTGACTCACCTCTCACAACAGTGGAGACACAAAGGGCATAAATAATAGAATGATTATTTAAACCAATAAAAGTGGAACCCTTAATGATGTACATAATAGAGGAATGAATCAACTTTCCAACATCTATGGAGTTACCAACCTAAATAGTATAATTGAAAATGATGCTATCTCTAGTCACTTCACTAATATTTTTGCTTGGCAGAAAGTATACATAAATAAAATAGCGCCATGATTTAAAATGTTGGGTCAAACAAGATGAATGAAAATTGATTACCTTACCATCCCTCTCCTTCTAGATGGCTCCGCTCTTATGCTCACCAAGAAATTTCAATAACTCCTAAAGAATAATAGGTGCATTGCTAAAGGCAAAGTAATCATCAAACTCTATATCCCTATGTTCAAGACTTGGTTAATACTAGAGGGATCTATGACACCCACTTACCCCTCACAAAATATTTATTGCCCTAAGATGTTGCAAATCAGGGCCTAAGCTTTGTGATTTTGATGATAACAAATAGTATTGTTTTGCTTACCTTGCTAATTCCTATTATTTGAGTTTTTTACATACTTATTTTTCTTTGCTACAGGCTAACATTTCAGGATCACAAGCTCACTTACAAGCCAGCTCAAGATTGGGTAGATTAGGACTAAGTTAGTCTGTAATTTTAATTCCAATTCATTTTTTACCTTTGTTTGAGTCAAATGTAATGTGGTGGATCCTAAAGATAAGTAACCTTACATACACTCAAACACTCAAGGGGGGGAGTAAGTCAATTAGGGAAATTTTTAATTTTTTGAACAAATCATACATTATAATTATGTATCATACCGCATGATCTGTTAGCTCAAAACCCTAATTAAGTCAAATAAGCTTGATTAAACCAATCATCTTGGATGATCCTATCATTATACAAAATGATATGCATCAATCAAAAAATCTAACCACCAGACATGATTTAGGTAAGATTTGATAATTAAAATTTTTTTTCTAATTATATAGGATGATTCTGATCATCCTGGATGATGGGTAGCAATCATGCCTAAAATAATCCTATAATTAGGGATCTAAGTATGGTTAGATTGAATGATCATATCATATAGGATGATCATCTAGGATCAGACAGGATGATCCATGATTTTTCTTCTAAATGTACTAGACGTCCCAAACGTTTGTTAGGATGATATTCTTAATTTAAACTAATCATATAGGATGATCAAAAGATCATCCAGGATGATCAGTACATTTTTCTTCTAATTATCTTGGACATCCTGAATGATTTTTCAGGATGATATTCTTGATTTGAACTAATTATACAGGATGATTGCAAGATCGTCCAGAATGATCAGTCCATTTTCTTATAACATCCTAGACATCTCGAACGATCTGCCAGATGATAAATCATGTTTAGAACTAATCGTACAGAATGATATACTAATCGTCCTGGACGATCAGTACAAATTTGTTATTTTGATCATACAAGCAACTCAGATTGTCCTGTCTGGATGGGCTGATTTACACTAATCGTACAGGATGATCTTTAACGGAAAGTTAAAAATAGGGCACTTTTTGATGCCTCTTACTTAAGCTCTCTTAATTGCTGATGATTAAATATTTTGCTATTGTTCTAACCTGAGAGAGCTTAGAGAAAGAGAAGGAGAGTTTAGGAGAGAGAGAGAGGATCTTGTGAGGGGGAGTTTATGTGGGGATTCATAAAGGTTGCTCCAAGCAAGGATTTGATTGTCTTCTGCCTTCTTTGCCCTTAGTTCCTTGGTGGCTCTGGGAGACGATCATAAGCATCAGATCCATATTCTCTGCCTACTACAGGTGGGAGTAAAATGATTGTCAAGTTCTCTGCCTACTCCAAAAGGGAGTAAAGGATTCTGTGGTTCTCTACCAACTCCTGGTGGGAGTATAAGGATTCCGGGTTCTTTGCCTTCACCAGCAGGGTAAAAAAGGATTCAAGGTTCTCTACCTAACCCGATTGGTGGAAAGATTTCGTAAGGGATTCTCCGGCTTGTTTTTTTTTTTTTGATGAAGTGCATAAAGCAATTTTATTATTGAAATGAAAGATACAAACAGCTACGTGAGTGGTCCATAATCACAATCCTCCCAAAGAAAAGAAAAAACAACGGAGGAACATTATTACAATGTAAGTCTTCCCAGAAAAAATCAAATGAGCAAGCTAAGTTGGCGCAAAAATCTGCCAACTTATTACACTTCCTATCAACAGAATTAAATAAGACTTGATTGAAGTCTAGTAGAAAAGAAAAATGATGCCTGAAAAGAGCATCTCCTTTGAATGACTTATTCTTGAACAACATACGAATGTGTTCTATTACATTCTTATTATCACCTTCAATGATAATGCCTTTGTACTCCATCATCCATTCTTGAACATACTTACGAAAATTGAAAACTGAAGAGTATTCCATTTGAGCTGGGTCCCAATGCACTCCTTTAATTCCGAAGGCAATTAGAAATCTTCCTCTATCATCGTGGCAGACTCCTCCTACACCAGCTTGGTAGTTGCTCTTGAGAGAAGCATCAATGTTAAGCTTAATCCATCCGGGTGGAGGGGAAAACCAATAAGAAAATAGCGAAAGCTGGTTGGAATCCCAGTCATCCGAATGAATATTAAGACAAAAAGATGTTGTAGCCAAGCTGATTGCATTAGTTGCAATAATCACAAAACTGTCCTCCTTACCTCCATGAGATGTTTTATTTCTACTCTTCCAACACTCACTGACTACCGAACAATAAAGATTACCAATAAATGGATGAGTAACAGACAACGATTGCAAATTTAAATAGCATTCAGATAATGAGGAGAATATCGGGATCTTAAAACCCCAAGATCTAAGAGTTCTGAGCACTTGAATCAACTTACAGCAGCTGACAGCTATATGCTCAGCACTCTCCACCGTCTCACAGCCTCATGGACAATCACCACAATCCAGTAATCTTTTGTACCTTCAAAATGCGTTCGAAGGAATGGCAATAATAAGAAGTCTCCAGCAGAACTTGTCCACACGAGGGCTGAGTTTAAGATTTCTCCTCCAATGCCAACTACTAACTTCCTCTCCGTTGCCTCTCATTTTATCCATCACTAAAGCAGCTAAAGACTTTCCAGAATTCTTCTAAATCAGTTCCAGCTAATCTCCACCTATTTCAGTTAGAATAGGTACCTGTTTGATGACATCTACAAGATGCTGACCAAAAACCTGTAGCAACTTGTCTTCAACCCAATCACCTTCACTTATAAACCAGTCCAAACCTTACAATTCACCTTCCATATTTACAACAAAAGTTGGTCATCTGCTGATAGAATTGTCCCAAATCCATATATCCTCCAATGTGTTTATAAGGTCTCCAGAAGAAACTTTCCACCTTACAATTTCTTTCAGACATTTGAAACCATTAACAATGATTTTAAGCGTAGGTGAGTTGTATCTTCTAGTCTGAATGTTCCAAAGAAGAAATCCATACTTATTAATAAGAATTCTATTAAGAAAAGAGTTAGACTTCATAATAATATTCCAAGCAAATTTGGCCCTCAAAGGACCAACCTTAGAAGCCACAGACTGAACTCCTTGACCACCAAACCTTTTAGGCAAACAAATAACATCTCGAGAGACATAGTGAAGACCTTTCCTTCCATTTTGTTTATTCCACAAAAATTCCCTGCTCATTCTGTCTAGCTCGTATAGTACACCCTTAGGGATTAAAGAGTGTGTAGCACTATAAGTGGAAAGAGAAGAGAAAACCGTCTTTACAAGAAGGATCTTCCCTGGCAGTGAAATAAACCAATTACCCCAGATGTTTAATATGTTATGAGCTTTACCAATTAGCAAACTAAAATCAGAACCATTCAACCTTCTCAGAGCAATGCCAAGATAATTAAATTCCTTCAACACTTTGTAACCCAAAGTTCTAGCAAGAGATCTCTTCCTGGATTTTGTAATTGACTTTCCAAAAAGAATGGCAGATTTTTGAACATTCACTCTCTGGCCTGACCAATTACAATAGTCCTTCAAAATCTTCTTAACCTTCATCACCTTACTCCAATTGGCTTCCAAAAATACCACAATATCATCTGCATATAACAAATGAGAAATTCTATCTACATCTGGAGCAATTTTGATGCCTAGACTTGTCCCCCTTTGAGTAAAAGCATCCGAAAGCAATTGAGAGCATAGAAAAAATAGATAAGGAGAAAGGGGGCACCCTTGCCTAAATGCACATTTCCCCTCAATCCAATCCGATCTGCTATCATTAATAAGAATGGAGAAATTCGGAAAGGAAACACATTGGTGCAAAAGATTTGAGAATTTACCAGGAAATTTAAAAGTATCCAACACTTGCTTAAGAGTTTGCCAACTCATACTTTCATAAGCTTGCTCCCTGTCTACTTTGATTGCCATCAGCCCATTCTTAGATTTAGATAATCTAAACTTATTGAACACTTCTTGAGCAAGTTAGACATTGTCAGAAATCGATCTTCCTTTAATAAATGCCACCTGGTCTTCCAAGATTAGCTTAGGAAGGAGATTAACCATTCTGTTCATCAACATCCCCGCCACTATCTTATAAATAGACTGACACAAGCTTATGGGTCTACAATTTGCAGGAAGCAAGGGATCTTTAACTTTTTGAATAAGTATCACAAGAGTTTCCTTCTAGGTTGGACACATCGAACCCGAGGTAAAAAAAAGGCTAACAGTGTCCCACACATCAACTTTAATGATATTCCAAAAAGACTTAATAAAGGAATAGAAAATACCGTCAGTACCTGGAGAGACATTGGATTCAAGATGTGCCACCACCCTTTCGAGCTCCTCCATAGAGAAATCGGCCAGCAACAGTTCTCTACCACATTCATTCAGCATCTCACGAGTGGAAGGCCAGCCATTCAGCTTGCTGATCCGAGCTCCCCATTTTTTTTTTAAAATTCTCATAAAAAACCTTCTCAATCTCCAATTGATCCTCAACTACTATCCCATTAAAATTCTTTACTTGATGGATACGGTTAACAGATCTCCTACTAGACGCATATGCATGAAAATATTTAGAATTAGAATCCCCATCAGTGTACCATTTCACCTTTGCACGTTGTCTCCACCAAGTGGTAAGCCGAGGAAGTGTGGAATTAAGCTCATTAACCTTGGCTTTAAGCAATATTGATTTTTCATCCGAGAGCCTGTCCACAACCGCTTCTTCCATCTGCAGTTCAAGAATATCCTACTTCAAAGAGTCTTTTAACTTTACCAGATTTTGATGTTTTACTTTGCTCCAAAAAAATAGAGCTCTCAAAGCTCTACGGAATTTCAAGTTCAGCAAACCAATTGCATCAATGCCTTGAACCTTCTTATTCCAGGAATTAGAAACAATGGAAAAGGAAGCCGGATAAGATGACCATTCCTCTTCATATCCAATCATTTTACTTCTTTGAACTACAGGAGAAGGAAACTTTATCAGAATAGGACAGTGATCCGATGCTAATCTAGTAATATGCCGAACCGAAGAAGTATGGAAGGTTTCAAGAGCTATAGAATTAAAAAGACATCGGTCCAGTCTTTCCAGGATACGAGCAGAACCCTTTTTATTATTGCACCATGTGAATTTGGGACCAACTATACCCAGCTCATGAAAGTCACAACTACTCATGAAACTACTCATGTCAAGAGAACCTTGAGAAGATACAAATCTTTTCCCTCCTCTCTTGTCTTCTTGAGACAAAATACAATTAAAATCACCACCAATAATAAAAGGAATTTTTCTACTAGCAAAATTACCAAGTTTGCTCCATAAATCCCTTCTTTTCGACGCCTCATTACTACCATACACTGCTGCAATAAGCCACAATCCTTTATTAACAATACTCAATTACCCAATAATCCCTTGAGGAAAAGAATCCAAAACCGTGAAAGTAGCTACAACCTTCCTCCAACAAGTCAAAATGCCACCAGAAAGACCATCAGAGGGATAAAGGAAAAAATCCCAATTGCTACCAATAAATTTAGAAAATTACTATAAAAAATATAGAGTTTTGTTTCTAATAACCCAACAAAAAGAACATCATGCTCCTTCGTAAAATCTTTAAGATAATGAGAGGCCACACTATTCCTAGCCCCCCTGTAATTCCAGAAAGCTAGGGAAGACAGTTAAGAAAGTGAAATGGGATTACACCCCTTCTTGCCTCTGAGAGTCCCTACTCCCTTTCTACCATGATTGATAATATTATCTTCCCCTAAGGAACGAAGCTCTTTTTGTAGACGAAAATTAGTTTTAAGATTGGGATTACCTGAGTTCGCAGGCAGTCTATTCGGACTTACTTGAGTTTGCAAGCATCCCTTCCCCTCATCTTCACTCGCTTCGGGATTGATATCACTCTGAATTAAAGCTTCAATACAAATCCCATCTTGACATTTCAAAAGTTTAGCAGGATCTTCCAAACCAGCCACTATAGAAGCAGTATCAACTTCTATAGTAACCTACTATTTCTCCTCGTATTCCTTTACAGAAGAATTCTAAATTGACTTTCCCACATCCAACTCAGCCTGCTCCTTCCCAGCCACATCGTGAGGTAGATTAATTTCCATACTTGAATTTCCCAACTCCATATTCCTAGGTAACTCTTTATCCAAAGAATTACCACCTTCAACACATTTCAGATTACTACCATTATTACTCTCAACCAACTTTTCCTTGAAATCATTAACCTGTGGAGTGAAAGTCGAATCCCCCCTGAACACCTTATACTGACCGGATTTGAATGGAGCAACCTTTGACTTATTCTTTTTCTTATAATTAACAAGAATCCATGGTCCATCAGACTCCTTCTCATCTACATCAATCTTCACCACATGATGCACCTCCTTCGATAAGCCAAAAGACACTTCCATCAAATTCAATTCAGATATACTACACTGACTTTTGTCATGGCCAATCATACCACATTCAAAATAAAATGAAGATATCTTTTCGTATTCCACCTTTTGAAAAAACCATCCCGCCATGCTTTCAACCCAAACACCTGTAGGAAGACTTTGATCAAACTTAACTCGAACACAGACCCTTGCAAATTCCCTTCTGCTCCACTGGAACATATTTCCATCTAACATTAAAGGAACACCTACCCTAGAGGCAATCCTCATTATATTGATCTCATCCCAGCACTGCAACTGCAAATGTGGCAGTCTGATCCAAATGGGAGAAGACAAACTTTTCAAGGACAGAGGAGAGAACTCCTGAGACCATTTATCCAGTCCAATTATATGGCTATTTACAAACCAAGGCCCCCAGTGAGGACCCTCTCCATAATTTCAATGCTTTGAAAAGAGCATAAAAACTAACCCCTACCAAGGGTAGTGAAATGAAACTGTCCAAAATGAGACCACTGTCTTCTTAGCTCCCATGCCACCAAATGAGAAGGCAATTCTTTTCCAAACACCTTAGTGACCAAAGATTTCTTCAGTAAACAAGAATTGGCAATTTCATTTGATTCAATTAGTTTAACAGCTCTACCATCCTCTGTTAAAACAAAACAATCACTCTCAAAGTTAACTCTAATATGATCCTTCTTAATCCAGGGATTGCTCCTTGCTTTCTCAATTCCAATCTTCTCAGGCAAATGATCATCAACTGAGTTTGCCATACCATCACTGATTGATATCGAATCTCCTAACCCAACACTAGCTATCTTTCTTTGATTATGAATAACTTTGTTAACTGGATTTATGGAATTCACATTTATCACACCGTTGCCGGGGATTGCATTTGAATTGCCAAACCTGTTAACATAGATCTTCAAACCAGAGGAAGAAGCTTCACTGTTAGGTTTAGAAGAAACATTAGCATGTCTAACCAGCGAACCGGGAGTAACACAGGAAAACTCTTCAATTATGCCTTTACCTTTATCTTCAATCAGAGATGAATTCTTTGGACTTGGCGCTACAGACTCCTTAAAAACAATACCTGATGACGATCCCCTCTCCAAATTTCAACAAAATTTCCTGTATCTTGAAGAGGACGGACAACATCGTCGCCACCATGAGAAATCAGCCTCCTTAAAGGACTCTGATGAGGAGGTGATGACCAATGAAGTCCGGTGGCCGTATGCCGCCATCACCTACCACCGTGCCGTAAGAAATGGAAGAAACCAGGAAAGGTGGAAATTTGAAAAAACTCTCTCTCTCGCGTGATTCCTCATTCTCCGGCTTGTTGTGGAGGCAAAAGGTGAGATACTAATTGTTTAGTATAATACCTAGAATAGGAGGTTCTGGGGTGTGGACGTAGGTCAGATTTGAGCTAACCACTATAAAATTTTGTGTGCTCTTTTTTATTATTTTTTTGCATTTTACTTTTACACTTCTTTGTGATTTGTTCTATGGTTAAAATCTTTGATTTTGATATCTACTTCCGCATAAGATTGTTTAGTTTTTAAAATATTTGAAATGACAAATTTTTTTTTCATTTTTGTTTAAGAATATTTTAAAAACACCAATTCACCCCCCTCTTATTTAGCATCGGGCTAGTTCTGTAGGGTTTAACCACCCTCATGAACTTTCAAGTGGTATCAGAGTGGGATTCATCAAATTAAGTTTTAGAAAACTTTTAAATTTTGATCAGTGGCTAACATTAATAATCGTGACATCGTGGAAGGCTATTCAATTACTCGACTACCTCTATTTGATAATATTTCTTTTGATTTTAGAAAACTCGCATGTTTGCTTTTTTACAATCAATTAATTATCTCATGTGGATGTTAGTTAAGGATGGATATTTTATACCTTTTAATCTTGTTAGTGGTGTTAAAGCTAAAATTCTTTTTGCTGAATGGATAAATAAAGATAGAGATTTAGCACAATTGAATGCCAAGTGTTTGAACTTTTTTTTCTGTGCATTAAAATTAGAAGATTATGTACGTATTTTTACTTGTTCTATTGGTAAAGAAATTTGGGACAAACATTGCATTACTTATGAAGGAATAAATAAAGTTAAACAATCTTGGATGAACATCTTACTTTATGACTACAAACCTTTTCGCATGTAACCTAGTGAAATAATTTCTAAAATGTATACTAAGTTTACACAAATTGTTTCATCTCTGCATGCCTTAGGAAGAGAACTCACAAATTATGAAAAAGTGAATAAGATTTTGAGATATTTACCTTCTTCCTATGATGCAAAAATTACTACCATCACTAAATCTAAGGATTTGAATATCTATTTAATTGATAACTTACTTGGATCACTAATTTCTTACAAGCAATGAGTGAACCAAAGGCAGCTTGATGCAGGTGAAAAGAAGAAGGAGAAAACTATAGCCTTGAAGGCTAATGATTCTGACACTGATGCTTCTAGTTCTGAAGATGATGATATTACTTTAATAACTACACAATTCAAAATTTTCTTGATGAAAAAGCAAAAGCATCATCAAAAGTGGAATAAAGGTAAAAATAATAAAAATTCTAAGACTTCATCTGATGTTATTTTTTTTGAATGTGGGAAGCTAGGGCATATGAAGTCTAAATGCCTAACTCTAAAAGCTCACCCAAACAAGAAAAAGGTTAAAGAAAAAACCTAAGTTCAATAAGGACAAGGAAAGGATCCAAAAGGCTATCTGGGCATACTCAGCATCAGACTCCTTTGAAACTAAAGCAGAAGAGGAGGTAACAAACTTGTGCTTAATGGCTAATGTTCACCTTGATCACTCTAATCAAGAAGAGGTACATGAGCTTACATATGATCAATTACTTAAAGTTTCTAAAAGTATTCATTCCTAATAAGAAAAGATCATTCCACTATGGATAGCAATCACATAGCTTTACTAGATAAATTTGATTCTTTAAACATAAATCATTTTGATTTAACTTCTGAGCATGATTCATTGAAAATATTACATGTTGAATTAGAAAAAGAATACAAGTACTTAGATTCTCTTGTATCTGATTTAGATAGTAGGGAGCATGCATTAAAAATAGAATATTTAATTCTTAAAAGTGAAAATAAGTTTTTAGAAGCTGAATTAACTGCCATCAAGGAAAATAAAAAACCACCTACACTTGAAGAATTTCATAAATAGTTAATAAAATATGCATCATTTAAATCTAGGAAGAGGCATTATAACCTAAATAGATTAGTAAACCCTTTACCTGGTGTTTGATATTTTTCATGTGGCATGCTAGGACATATCTCCCACACTTGTAGCATTTATCATAGAACACATTTAGTGTGGAGACCAAAATTATAAAATTCACAGCGTAGCATGCATTCATCTCACTCCACTTTCCATAAGATGGCACCCAAACCTGTTTGGGTTCCCAAATCTAACAACTGATGATTTTGTAGGTGTGCTCTCACAAATGGCCTTGTGAGAGTATATGGAACCTGGATAATAGATGTTCAAGGCACATGATTAGAGATATAAATCAATTCATTTCACTGGAGGCTAGGGCAGGAGGTAAGGTAACACTTAGAGATAACACCACCAGAAGAGTGGTGGGCTCAGGTATAATTGGTGATTCAAAAAATTTCATCATTAAAAATATTTTGCTTGTAGATTGACTGAAACACAACCAACTCAGCATCAGCCAGCTCTATGATAAAGGCTTTAGTATAAAATTTCTACCAATTAGCTGCATTATAAGGTTAAATGACAAAATTATTTTACAGGGAAAAAGGATCAGCAATATTTACATGCTGGATCTAAATTGCTTTAAAGATGATATTACTCTTTGCTTAAAAATAATTACTAATGAATCATGATTGTGGCATAGGAGATTATGTTATGCAAGCATGAAAAGCCATAGGAAGATCACCCAAAAAGACTTAGTGAGAGGTGTCTCCGAACTAGAGTTCACTAAGGATCCCTTATGTGATTCCTATCAGTTAGGGAAGCAAGTCAAATCCTCCTTCCACTCAATTAAAGACATTAACACTAGAAAACCCTTAGAAGTCCTTTACATGGATCTCTTTGGACCTATCAGCACTTCAAGCCTAGGAGGGAAAGTCTTAGGTATGTAATAGTTTATGATTATTCGAGGTTTACTTGGGTTAGATTTCTATCTCATAAAAGTGAATCATTTGAGGATTTTGGATCTTTTTCCACTTGGATTTAGAGGAAACTAGGTTGTGAAATCTTAACCATTCATAGTAACCATGGTGGAGAATTTGAGATTAAAAATTTTGAGTCTTTTTGTAAGGAGCAAGGGATAGATCATAATTTTTTAGCTCCTAAGACCCCTCAACAGAATGGGGTAGTTGAAAGGAAGAACAATACCCTGGTAGAAGCCCCTAGAGCCATAGTAACTGAATACTCACTTCCTAAATACTTCTGGGAAGAAGCAGTGAATACAGCCTATTATATTCTGAATAGAATAAATCTTAGATCTAATCTGAACAAGACACCCAATGAAATTCTTAAGGGTATGACACCCAACTTCTCTCTCCTTCATGTCCATGGATGTAAAAAATAATGGGAAGTCTCAACAAAGAAAGTTTAACCCAAAATCTGATGAAGAAGTGTTCCTAGGTTACTCATGTGTTGGCAAATCCTATAGAGTCTTCAATAAAAGAGCACTGGTAGTTGAGGAGACCACTCATGCTATATTTAATGAATCTAATAATTCTAGAGGGTCTAGGAAAGAAGAAGAAGAGTTTGTAGAAGTCACCGAAGGAGTAAAATCTACAAATCTGGAGGAAAGGGTGGAACCTAAAATTTCACTGCCTAGAGAATGAAGATATTCTTCAACTCGTCCCAAAGAATCGATCTTAGGAGACCCATCTGAAAGTGTTAGAACTAGGCATGGACTTAGAAAAGAACTAAACCACTTTACCTTTACCTCAATGACTGAACCCACTAACATCAACCAAGCCCTTTTTATTTAATTCTGGATCCTAGCCATGCAAGAAGAATTGAATCAATTTATTAGGAATGATGCTTGGGAACTAGTTAAAAGTCTTAAGGATCAAAGTGTTGTTGGAACTAAATGGGTGTTAAAAAACAAAATGAATGATTCTCGTGTGGTGATTAGAAATTGTTGCAAATCTGGATTCAAAATGTATAGTTTTGATGATGAAAAACATGTTTGTATTCTGTTTTGCTTAGCTAACCCATTTCAGGTACAAAAGATCAAAAGCAACTCAAGATAACTCAAGATCAGGTCCAAGTGTGTCTAAATGTAATGTTTTCCCTTTCTTGAGTCAAATGTAATGTAACTGATCTCCTAGCTAGGTAACCTTACACACACACACTCAGGGGGAGAGTTTAGTGAATTAGAGTTTCTATTTAATTTTTGTTCTGATCATCCTGGACGATATCCACATTGTCCTAGACGATCCAGTGAAAATAGAAACCCTAATTAGGGTGACTAAGTTAAGTCTATCAGATTAAGCCGATCATCCTGGATGATCCATTGGTTGTATGGGATGATAGGATAAAATTAGAAATTCTCAGCCGTCAGATCAAGTTAGGCAAGTTTTATTTTTAGAGATTTGATCTGATCGTCCCGGACGATACGTGTATCATCCTGGATGATCCAATACAATCATGCCTAAATTAGTCTGGTGATTAAGGAAAGTAATTAAGGTCTGATTGATTCGGTCATATCATCCCGGATGATCGTAAGATCGTACTAGATGATGCATTAAAAATCCTGACCAACCAGTGTCTTTCACCTGTACGTCCAGAGTTATATGTGAAATGATAATCCTGATTTTGAACTAATCGTACGGGATGATATCCATATCATCCCGAACGATCAAGTCATTTTGAAATCATCCTGTATGTTTCACCTGTACGTCCAGAGCGGTGGTCAGGATAATTTTGGCACTTTTTGAACTAATCATACAGGACATAGACATATCATCTTGGATGATCAAGTTATTTTGAGATCATCAAGCGCAAGTTCCTCTGGATGACTAGAGCGGTCTTCTGGATGAAATTTCTTATTTACACTAATCGTCCTGGACGATCGTAGAATCATATGGGACGATCAGAATAACTTTTTTTTACTAATCGTCCAGAAGAGCCAGATCATCCAGGCTGAAACAGGTGATTTTGAACTGATCGTACAGGATGATCTAGTGATTGTCCTGGGTGATATTGGTTGACCAATTGAGATTTAGGGCAAATTTTGAGCCCTCTTATAAAAGTTTTTTTTCTTCCAAAAAGAAAAATCTTTTGCCTCTTTCCTTTCTAGAGAACCTTAAGAGAGAGAGGGAGCTCAGGAGAGTGAGAGAGGATCTTGTGAGGGGGAGTTTATGAGGGATTCACAAAGGTTGCTCCAAGCAAGGATCAGAGTCATCTTTTCCATTCGTCGTCTCTCATCTTATCGGTATTTTTTATGGGGGGATCGTTCGCAAGAAGATTCGAGTTTTCTGCCCACTTCAGGAGGAAGCGAATGGAGTTCAGGTTCTCTACCTACTTCAGGAGGAAGCGAAAGGAGTCTGGTTTCTCTGCCCACTTCAGGAGGAAGTGAAAGGAGTTCAGGTTCTCTGCCTCATCAGGTTGTTCAAAAGGAGTTTTGTATAGGCTTCTCTACCTTACTGTGGGAGCAGAAGGAGAGTCACTTTTATGTTAGTGCAATACCCAGAGGGGAGGCTCTGTGGAGTGGATGTAGGTCAAGATGACCAAACCACTATAAAATCTGGTGTGCTCTTTTTGATTTTTTTCTGCACTTTATTTTTCTGTTATTATCTGCTTGGGTGAAATCTGTGTTTGATCTTTTCATTTCTATATTTACTTATTTTTGCTGCAAGATATAAAAAGATTTTTCCTGCTGCTCACGAAGTTTTTAAATAACCAATTCACCCCCCCTCTTGGTTAGCCTTGGGACTAGTTCATTAGGGCTTAACATCCCTATCAAACTTTCAGAAATAAGGTAAGATTGGTGGCTAAGAGGTATAATCAGATAAAAGGGATTGACTTTGAGGAGACTTTTGCCCCTGTAGCTAGATTAGAAGCCATTAGGGTGCTACTAACCTTTGCCTATTTTAATGGATTCGAACTATTTCAAATGGATATTAAGAGTTCCTTTCTAAATGGGGTGATTAAAGAAGATGTGTATGTTAAACAACCCTAGAATTTGAAACCTCACAATTTCCTAATTATGTGTTCAAATTAAAAAAAAAGGCTTTATATTGACTAAAATAAGTACCAAGGGCATGGTATGAAAGACTTAGCATATTTCTACGAAAAAACAACTTTGTTAAGGGGAGCGTAGAGACCACCCTATTTGTGAAAAAAGGAAAGAGACGAATTACTGATTATCCAAATCTATGTTGATAATATTCTATTTGAATCTTCTAAGGAAAACTTATGTGATGAATTTTAAAAAATAATGAGTAAGGAGTTTGAAATAAGTATGATGGGAGAACTAACTTACTTTCTTGAATTTAGCATAAGGTAGAAGGATGATGGAACTTTCCTAGTCAGTCAAAATACATTAAGGACATCCTTAAGAAATATGAGATGGATAAAGCAAAGCCAATCAACACTCCCATGAGTTCCAGTGTTCAGTTAGATAAGGATTCAAATGAAAATCTATTGATCAAAAGAAATATAGAGGAATAATTAGATCACTTCTTTACTTGGCTGCTAGAAGATCTGATATTATGTTTAGCCTTTGTCTTTATACTAGATTTCAGAATGATCCAAAGGAGTCCCACCTGACTGCTATTAAGAGAGTCCTTAGATATCTCTTAAGGACCCAAGACTTAGGATTTTAGTATCCTAGGAATAGCACCTCTTTTAAAATCATAGGTTATTATGATTCAAATTTTGCAGGATGTTGAGTTGATAGGAAAAGCACTTCTAGAATATGTTAATTTACAGGACAATCCTTAATCTCCTAGTATAGTAGAAAATAGAACTCAATTGCCCTGTCCACTATTGAAGTTGAGTACATAGCCTTAGGAAGTTGTGTGGCCCAAGTCCTTTGGTTAAAACAACAAATTTTATATTTAGGACTTCTTGTTGGCACAATTCCAGTCCTATGTGATAACACTAGTGCCATCTGTATTTCAAAGAACCCAATCCAACACTCCAGGACAAAACTCAATTACATAAGGTACCATTTTATTAGGGACCATGTTACTAAGGAAGAAATAGAACTGCAGTATGTAGCAACTGAAAATCAGCTTGCAGAGATCTTCAAAAAATTACTGGCCTTTGAAACCTTTAGCACCTTAAAAACCAGATTAGGTGTGATAGATATTCATGCATGAAAATGAAGCTTTCTGTTTATGTTTTTGCTCTTAGTGTTTTGTTTGATTTGTTTGTTGATTTTTTTCTATGTTTTTATTTTATGTTTTTTTTTATTTCCTGATATTTTTCTTTCGTTTCTTAAGAATCTGATCACTACTCACTTCTATTGATGAACTTATTTTTAAATGAGATGTTTGCCTTATTTTTATTTAGAAACTTGTAAGTAGTGATTGACTTCTCTAAAACAGTTAAAGGAGGCCTCTCTGTATCTTAGGGAGATTGTGAGGGACCATGATGTTTTTTTTATTGGGTTGATTGAGACTAAGTTAACAAATATTGATAGGAAGGATGTTGGTTGCTTCATTGGGAGTGACTGGGATTTTTTTCACCATCCTGCTGAAGGTACTGCTGGTGGGATTTTGGTTGTTTGGAATAGGAAGGTGGTGTCTTTTGTGGTTGTTGAGCATTCTTCTCAAATGGTGTGGTGTCCTCTTTACTCCTTCTATGGGATCTTGGAGGGTTTCTACTGTGTATGGGAACAAGTGTTATATTGAGAGAAGAAGATTGTGGGATAGGCTTGAGAAGTGTTTGGAGGCTGGTTTCCCATCCATTGTGGGAGGGGACTTTAATTGCATCTTGTGTAAGGAGGAAAAGAAAGGTGGAAAGAGATTTCTCTTTTATAGGGGACCAAGAGAGATGAGAGATTTTATGACTAACAATGATTTCATGATCTAGGGATTATTGGACCAAGCTATACTTGGTGTAACAATAAAGAAGGTGCTTCAAGAATTTGGGAAAGGCTCGATAGATGCTTGTTGAACTCTGCATCCTTACAATTGGTTCCTTCAGCAAAAGTTAGACATCTCACTAGGGTTGCTTTAGATCATAGTCCCATTTTGTTTAAATTGGAAGAAAAATAGTTCAACAAAGTCAAGATCATCATATTTGAAGATACTTGGAGATCTTACCCAACGGCTTGGAGTATTGTGCTTAATTCTTAGAAGAAATCTGATTTTGGCAATGAGAGGGATGTGCTTCATAGAAAGCTCCGAAGAGCTTTAAAGGATTTATACTTCTGGAATAAGAACAAATGCAAAGATTTATGCAAGGTAAAGGAAGAGTTGAAGAGGGAAATCCTGGAATTGCAGATGAAGGAATCCTCGGATGAAGGCATATCAGTGGAAGATCTTTTTTTACTTAGAAGAAAGGTGCTTGAACTTAATGTCACACTGAGGAGGCTTTCCACTTGGTGGAACCAAAGGGCTAAGGTAAGATGGCATGAGGAACGGGATACGAATTCTAAGTTCTTTCATAACTTTGCGTCGACAAGAAGAAATGGGAATTGGATTAGGCAAATCAAAGATGTTGATAATAATGTTATGGAGGAGGAAGATCAAATTGAGGAGGTTCTTCTGTTTAAGAATAAGTGGAAATCTAGAGATTGGACTCTTTCTGATTGGCCTTTGATTTCTGAAAATCAGAGGTTAGTAACTTCAGATTTGGATATGTTGAGTGCAGATTTTACCATGGATGAATGTAGGGATTCAGTTTTTCAACAAAGGAGTAATAAAGCACCTGGGGCAGATGGGGTGACTTCTTCTTTCTTTAAATATTATTGGAGCATTGTAAGAATAACTACTTGGAATGCTATCAATGGTTTCTTTAAATCTGGAGTTATGCATAAGGAGTGGAAAGAAACTTTGATTATCTTAATCCCCAAAGTGAAGAACCCTATCACCCCGTTCAATTATAGGCCTATTAGTATATGTCAAACCACTTACAAGATCTTTTCTACTATGCTGGTGAACAGATTGAAAAGATGTATGTCCAAGAAGATTTCTGAAGAGTAAGTGGCATTTATTCCAAGGAGATCAATGTCAGAACATTGTTTATTGGCTCAGGAGATTTTTAACAAGTTTAGGGTCTCCAAAAATAAAAAAGGCATGATGGCTATAAAGCTGGATATGGAGCAAGCATATGATAGCATGGGTTGGCCGACTCTGAAACAAATTCTTAAATGGTATGTTTTCCCCTCTATGTTTACAGATCTCATCATGGAGTGTGTGGTGAAGGCAAGGTTCTCAATTATCTTGAATGGGAAGAATTCAAGATGGATCAATGCTCATAGTGGATTTCGACATGGATGTCCACTTTCACCTTATTTGTTTATTATGTGCTCTCAACTTCTATCCAACTCAATTGAGCAAAGGGGATGGGAGTTGGGTATCTAGTTATCTCCTAGATGTCAGAAGGTAACACATCTTCTCTATGTTGATGATGTGCTTTTCTTTTCTCAAGAAACGACTACTATGGCAAGACTACTGAAGACTATTGTGGCGGATTTTTATAAATGGACAGGCAAAAGAGTCAACATCAACAAATCGTAAGTCATGTTTGGTAAGGCTGTCAAACGCTCCTTAAAAATAGAGTTACTAGAAGATTTGGTTTTAAGATTGTGAAGGAAATGCATTATTTGGGAATCAAAATTGTTTGAGAAGGTTGGGAGTGACAGACTTTCAAGATCTGTTGAATGAATGTGTTGGATAGGCTGAATGTGTGGGAAAGGAAGACATTATCTTTGGGAGGCAGAATAACTTTAGTTAAGTCCTCATTGTTATCAATGCCAAATTTTTTAATTACACATTCTTTGGTTCCTAGAAGAGTGCTGCACGAATTGGAGAAACTTTGTAGGGACTTTATTTGGCACAAATTGAATGGAAAGAAAGGTTTGCATCATGTTTCTTGGGAGGAGGTATGTAAACCGAGAAATGCTAGTGGGTTGGGGGTGCATTCAATTTTACTTAGAGGTGGCCCTCTTAGAGCAAGGCTATCATGGAATTTTGTTCAAAATTTTGATTCCTTACTCCACTGAAATTTAAGTGCAAAATATGGTGATAACATCTTCAAAGGTGTTTGCAAAAAGAATGCTTCTAGTGCTTGGCAAATTTTGATTGATCATGGGAAACATCTTAAAAATGTTGTCAAATGGAAAGTGGGTAGAGGTGGTAAAATTAATGTCTTAAATGACATTTGGTTGCTTGACAAATGTTTTAATGCTTGGACTACTTTTACTGATTGTGGGGCACTGGAGGGAATGGTGCATCAACATTTCATTTCAAGGGACGGTGACTGGGATGTGTTGGAGCTACAGAAGTATTTCCATAGAGAACTTATCATGATCATTATGCAAATACCTATTGATCCCATCAGGAATGAGGATCATGTGGAAGCTTTGTTCCAACACTCGGGTAGAACCATCTCTACATTGGCCTATGATTCGGTGATGCGAGGAAGATGCAAAGAGGATAATGGTGGTTTCTTCAAATGGCTTAAGAAGTTAAAACTCAATCCAAGGGTGGAACTTTTTTGGTGGCATTTAAGTAAGTAGGCTTTGTTTTGAAGATTTTTCTGTGAGAGGCTGTCAAGTGGTTAAAAGCTATGATCATATAGTGGTTCATTGCAAATATCTTATTGATGTGATTTCAAAGATTAGGGAATGGGGCTTTCCTATTCCTGTGTTTCAGTCCCTACTTAGTTGTTTAGAGGATATGAGAAGGATATAACTTTGGAATCCAAATAAGGTAAAGATGTATTGTGCTACAGTATATTTATTATGGAAAAACTGCAATAATGTGAAACATGGAAAGGTTGCTTTGTCCAGTTCAATGGTTTCAGCTTATGTTTTATCATTAGCTATGATAAAATCTAGTCCATTTCTAGATAGTTCGGGTGTTAATCTCCTTATGGAGTTTCATAGAACTTGGCACCCTCCACCGTTAGATTGGATCAAGATTAATGTGGATGCTGCTGTTTTGGAGTCAAATCTAGCTAGTATTGGGGGAGTTTTTAGAGACCACAAGGAAAGGCTTCTACTAGCATTTGGGAAGAATAGAATTCACTAGGACGTTGAACAATTATAGATGGAGGCGGTCTTAGCAACAAGGGACTTCATTCAAAGGTGGATGTTAGATAGCAAAGGTGTTATCATTAAAAGTGACAATCTCAATATTATTACATTCATTCAATATTCTATGAATAAGGCAAATTGGCAATTAGAAAATGGGGTGAATCAGCAGCTTTTCTTTCCGAATATCTTCAATAAAGTCATATTTCATCATGTCAATAGAGAATGTAATAAAGTAGCTGATTTGTGTGCTACTTTGGCTTTAGAGAATAGTTTTACTTATGATAGCTTTTCGTTTGGTAACATTCCTTCCTCTTTGTTTAATTTGTTAAAGGAGGAATGTAACCTGTTTATCAAGTGTAATTAATCTCCTTTATTTTTAATGCAAGTTGCATTTCTCAAAAAAAAAAACTCTTTTAATGGCATATTTTTCTTTTTGACTCAAAATCTATTTCAAGATTAAAAAGTTGGACTAATAAATAGAAATCTATTTTATCTTCCTATGTAATCTATCTTATATGAATAGTGTTCCAAATCATTGATTTACTTTTGTATTTTTTTTAATCAAGTGGTTACATTTATCATATGAGTATGATTCCATTTTGTGATTTACTCTTCGTTATATTAGAGAGTGAGTTTCTTCCTCTCTTATATCTCGAAGATAATCTCACAACTGAGAGTCTTTTTTTTTTTAGAAAGCAATTGGATTGCATTAACTAAAATAAGAAAACTATTACAAATTAGTACTTATGATAAGATGATTCCTCCTTTAACAATTAAACAAATGAAGGAGGAATCTAATTCGACGACAAGTCATACCAATAAAAGTTGCTAAAAAGAGCATAGTTAGCACACAAGTTTGCCAACTTAGTACAATCTTTATTTACCCAATTAAAAATAACATAACTATATTCCTTTAAGAAAACAAGCTCTTCCTTCCAATTACCACCCAATCCTTGTAAAAATTTTATGAAGTTATGGTTGTCACCTTCAATAATTATCCCTTTGTAACTTCGCATCGAAACTTTTGTGATATCCTTTATAACCTCCACTTCAATAAGCTCTAGGTGAGAAATATCCCAATGTACACAAGTGTAGCCACAAGCTAGAAGAAATCTCTCTTTGTTGTCTCAGATTACACCTCTAACTCCTGCTTTATACGATTACATCCATTCAGGTGGAGGAGGGTACAAACATTCCAACAGTCTATTTGGCTGATTAGTTCCCCAGTGGCCCGGTTTAACTTTATCAACCATAAACGAGATAGAAGCATAGCTTATAGAGTTAGTTGCAATCAGCATGGTGCTGTTCTCCTTCCCTCCATGTAGAAACTTGTTTCTCGCACACCAAGTAGGGTAGACTTAGTTACAGTAAATATTAATGATGAAACATTTTCCTTACTATGATTCTCCATCCAATTCTAGCATTCTTGAAATGAATCCAAAGTAGGGAATACAAATCCCCATATATTGAGACATTTTAAAGCCTCCATCAGCTTTACACATTTAACAGTGACATGATCAAGATCCTCCCTAGACTTGCAGCCCCTCGGACAACCAAACTCCTCTTGTAACGTTCTTTGATAGAGAAAATTGAATGTAGGAATCGCATTATTGAAAATGTGCCACCAAAACACTTCCACCCGAGGCCTAAGTTTAACTTTTTTAAGGCACTCCCAATACAAGCAGTAAGATTCTTCATGAACCATAGCCTTGTAAGTAAGAGCTGAGATATAACAAATAGATTTAGGATGAATAAGTTCCAAATAATCTTCCTCCCTATCTTGATGAATCAAAATTTTACAAGTTAAGCATATAAGTTCATTTCCAAAGAGAATTTTTAAAGCCTCTACATTCCATTCACCATCAGCTATTAGCTTATCCAGCATCATTTTTTCTTGTTCAGGAGTATCTAAAAAAGTAGGCCATTTGTTTAAACTTTTATCTAATATCCATATATCCTTATACACATCAATTGAGCACCCAGTTCCAATCTTCCATCTAACCACAGGACTCAGAAATTTGTGTCCATTTGTAATAATTTTTCAAGAAGAGCTACCTCTTCTACCACCAACCTCACCACCGACAACACCATACTTCAGTCCTAGCATTTTAAACAACAAGGATTCTTTGTTGTGTATAAACTTACATGCCAACTTATCCCTCAATGGCCCAACCATACTAACACAGGATCGAAGACTACGACCACCATAACTTAATGGTTTGCACAAATTATTCTAGTTCACATAATAAAGACAAGCATCCCATCCTTTTTGGTCCAAATGAAATTCCCACAAATCCTATCCAATTTGTTTAACACACCCTTTGGAATAAGAGCAAGCATATAATAGAATATAGGAATAGATAGGAAAATCAATTTGATAAGAGTTAACTTCCCTGCCAAAGAAATGAATTTGGACCCCTAAACATCAATTAACCTAAATGCTCTCTCAATAATGAAATGGAAGTCTGTTGCCATTAACCTCCTCAACGCCACTTTGACCCCAAGATAATTGAACTCCTTGACCACCTTAAAGCCCATAACTCTTTCAATGGATCTCATCTTCTTCTTCTTAACATGTTTCCCAAAAAGAATAACATATTTCTCCACATTAATCCTTTGCCTAGTCCAACCACAAAAATCTTATAAGATGTTTTTTATTTCCTACAGTACTTTGATCCTTGCTTGAGAGAAGATTAAAATATCATCTGCATAAAGCAGATGTGAAATTCTTGGACCATTTACGAATTCCCATAGTATCTTCTTTTGGTTTGAAAACATTGGAAATAAGCTGAGAGCAAAGAATAAAACGATAAGGGGATAGAGGGCACCCTTCTCGGAATCCACTTCTAGCATGTATCCATCTTGAAAGCCTTCCATTAATCAATAAAGAGAATTTTGGATGTTTGACACACTCTATAATCGAACCAGAGAAATCCAGAGGAAATCCAAAGTTCTCCAAAACATTCCTTAAGGTCTCCCAACACATATTATCATATGCTTGCTCCATATCAATTTTAAATGAGAGTAGTCTTTTGGCTGCTTTTAAAAACCTGAATTTATGAAACACCTCCTGAGCAACAAGAGTATGGTCCGCTAGGGACCTGCCTTTGAGAAAAGCCACTTACTCCTCTGAGATTAATTTATGAATAGCTGAATTCATCCTATTTAACAGGATCTTAGCCACCTATTTGTATATGGTCCTATAAAGGCTAATAGGCCTAAAGTATTTCAGAGTAGTTGGGTTGTCCACCTTAGGAATCATGCGGATTAAAGTTTCTTTCCAACCAACGTTCATGTTACCCGAATCAAAAAAATCATTAATTGCATTCAAATATCATCTCTAATGATACCCCAATAAGCTTTGAAGAAAGAGTAAGAGATACAATTATTCTCTGGTGTTATATAACCACCAGTTTGTTGAACAACAGCTTCCACCTCCTCCAAAGACAGTTTCTTATTTAAACACCTCTCATCATTGTCATCAAGAGAACAATTAGGACAAGGCGACCCATGCAAATTACAGCTTCTATTCTACCATTTATCCCCAAAGGATTGAAGAAATACGTCAGCAATTTGATCTTGATCTTCCACCATCATCCCATTACCATTATTTATTTAAAAGATCCAATTTGAGCTTCTTCTTACACTAGCAAAAGAATGGACAAACTTTGAGTTAGTGTCAACATCCGACAACCATTTTACCTTAGCTCTTTGCTTCCACCAAGTGTTCAACCGGCCCAAGACTGAATTCAGCTCGCCAACCATTGCCTTTAGATGCCAAGTGTCTTCCTCTGAAAGCCAGCCATCCTCAGCTTCCTTCGATTGCAACTCCAAGATTCCCTTCTTCAGCTCTTCCTTCTAATACACATAACTCTTATGCTTAGTTTGGCTCAAGAAAAATAAAGACTTTAATGTTCTTTTAAATTTTTTGTTCAATAGATCCGCAAAGCCTCCCTCAATTTTCTTGCTCCAAGCCAACTTCACTATAGCCATAGACACTGGATAAGAAGCCAATACTTCTTCAAACCTGATGATCCTATCCATAGTGAATCTATGCTCCAAGAAGTTTAACAAAATAGGACAATGGTCTGATGCCACCCTTGCAAGATGTCTCACCACCAAAGTAGAAGAAGAGTTCAAAGCAGCAGCATTTAAAAAGCATCTGTCAAGTCTTTCCAAGATCCGAGCTCCACCTACTTTGTTGTTGCACCAAGCAAATTTAGGCACAATAAAGCTAATATCATGAAAATCATTATTCACCAAGAAGGACTTCATCTCTTTGGAAGCTTGAGAGAAACAAAATCTCTTTCCTCCCCTTTTATCTTCATTAGACAACAAACAGTTAAAGTCTCCTCCTGCAGCTATAGGAATATTGTTTGAATTAGCCACTTCCAACTTCTCCCAAATGACCCTCCTCTGAACAAACTCTTTACTAGTATAAACAGTGGCAATCCTCCACAACCCTATATTCACAACAAGTAGGTCCCCTATCACCACCTAGTGAGAAAAGTCCACTATGGAAAACGATGCAACCTTTACTTTCCAAAGAATAAGAATTCCTCCAGACAAGCCATTTGAAGGAATTTGGAAGAAATCCCAATCCTCTCCAATAAGAGAATTGACATCCAACCTACTAAAAGTAGGAAATTTGTGTCTCTAACAACCCCACAAAAAACACTTTATGATCTCTCACAACTTCCTTGAGATATAGAGAAGCTTGCTTCTTCGTTGCTCTTCTATAACTCCAGAACATGATGGAACTCATTATAGAATTGGAGGGGAAGAGTTCCCCACCTTAAATTTCCCATCCCCATCTTTCTTTCTGATCTTAGAAGCCAACTTAATAGGACCAAGTCCTCTAAGCTCCTTTGCAAGTTTAACTTTTGTATTGGAGGAACACCCTTCCAAGGATTCCCCTACCATCTTAAACTCTATAACCTGAGCAATTGGAGAGCAATCACCCTCATTTATGACAGTAGAGATGCCAAGAAGAGCTAACTCTGCCTCCCTAAAAATAGCAGGCGGATTACTTATGTCCTCAGCAGCCGGAATAATCTGATCTTCCTCCAACTAATCATATTCCCCTTAAAAACCTCATCAAAATTTATTCTCAAATCATTCCCCACACCCCTTACTTCTTGATTAGCCAACGAAGAAGCTCCAAGACAGAATTTCATCATATTAAAGTTCTTGGGAAGTTTGAACTCACCACCTGTCATAACATTTTTACCTTCCCCAATATCTGGAATAAACTTCCTATCATTTGATTCTTGATTCTTTACTTTGCAATACTATTTTATCAGATATTTTTCTCGAACAAAGTTTGAAAGGATTACTTTTCTTATCTAATTTCTTCCTTTTTGAATTAGATTTTTATTTAAAAGGAACTTTAACCTGTAAGGTGTCCGAGGTAGGGTTAATAAAATTGAGTTTCTAACCTTTCTGGATTTGGCATTGCCGATTCATTTCTTTGAAGTTTTTAAATTTAAAATTAAGGTAAAATTATCATTTATTGGAGCTGATCAATTAAAAAAAAACCCTTTATTTTTGTTTTAATGGTTGGTTTTTATCGTATTTTTTATTTTGTTGTTGATTCTTAGTATTTTGAGTTGATTTTTTTTTTGGGACCTCTCCTGATCATCACTTTCCACCCTCAAAATTTTTAGAAATTAGTTTTCACATCATCCTGTACAATATCATCATTTCACTATTCAACCCATATCCAATGGCTAAGCTGAATCTATTATTGGTAATCATCCTAGATGATCCACCTGTTCATCCTAGATGATCCACATGGCATAAATAGTTGGACTATTTGAATAAAGGTTAGTACGATCCTTAATGACTCATTATCTTGGATGATCCATGTGTTCGTCCTAGACAATCGAGCCAGTCAATGATCGTACGGACTGACCCCTCGGGACAATCGTATGTGTCTAATCATCTTGGACGATACCGGATTGTCTTAGATTATACAACCACCTTTTTAACCAATCGTTCTGGATGAATTATTCCTCCTGATCATTCTGGATGATATCTCTATTATCCTAGATGATGTGGTTGACCCTATATAAATAAATGATTTCAATTATTTTGTTCATTCCAAAATCCTTCAATTCCTCCTCTCTTTCACTCAAACTCTCAAATCTTCAATATGGATGGTGGAAAATGATGTAGAATGCAAACAAGAAGTTCCTCCAGGGGAACTATTGACCCCCACTTTACTAAAGCAACATATCAAGCTACTTATGCTTGTTATGAGTCTGCAGGGATTACTCCTTCCAAAGTGGTCAATCCAAATGTTCTAACCTATAGGGTACTTGACCACTTCACCAATACAACTCCTATTTTTATTCTGACCCTCACTTTCCCCTGTAATTTTGAACTTCAATTTGAGTTATTTGCCAGTCTTAGAATTAACTCCTCTTATATTTTACTTCAATCCTATGTGAACAAATGGCCCATTGAAATCACATATCAGGACCTACATGAACTTCTTCACCTTTCCACCACTGGAGACAAGATTCACATCTTTCTCGTCGATCCTAACTTTAATGAGAGTCATGTTCATACCCTTCTTAGGAACACCAAGGCCCCTTTTCATGACTCTGCAACCAATTCTTTAGTAAAAGATGCCCGGACCATCCAGCATATTTTAGAACTTCTAGTATTCCTAAAGCTATGGATTGAATTCACATCACTCCTACCCTTTTCCTCACCACTTACTATATAATAGCTCATAGAGATTTTAATGTTGCCAATCTCGTAATCAGATATATTGAACACCTAACTAGCATTAGGGATCCCAGCTAAAAGAGAAAACTAAATCTAACTTTATGGCACATCATTGCTTATGTCCTAGAAACTAAGTATAACCTTCAATTTCTTAACCCACCTAACTACCAACCTACTTTCTATTCCAATAATTCCTTCATCATCATCCATAGTACTTGCCTTCATCTAAAGCATAGGGTGGCTATGAGAGAAGAGGAAGAACCTATTCCTGCTCCTGTTCCTATTCGCCAACAGTTCTAGATAGATCGGCTGGAATAGAGATTGATGAATATGTAGCTGCGTAGCAGTAGTAGCATGAGCCAGACATGACCTAGTTTAGAGAGCAGTTTTCCTCCATTACTCCCCTCTTTCAGCCACCGCCACCACCACCGCCTCCTTCTAATCTGGATTCCTTTAATTTTTAGTTTGTTTTCTTTTTGTTCTTGTATTACAATTTTTTGTTTCTTCTTGTTCTATTTTTGTTTTCCTGTTTTCTCTTTTTTATGATGTCAAAAGGGGGAGTAGGGTATTATTTGTAAAAGCTTATCTTCTATTCAGTAACTAGTTTATGAATGTGTTTAGTTTATTTCTTACTTAGTCCTTACTACTATTTTTCTATTTAGTGTTTTCTATTATTTTATTCTTTTTTTCACCTCCCTCAATTAAAAAAAATGAATTAACCTAGTAAAGGGGAGAATACAGAATAACAATACATTCTTGAAAAACTTTTAATAATAATATTTATCATCATAAAAAAGGGGGAGATTGTTGTAAATTGGGGCCTAAGCACTATGATTTTGATGATAATAAATAGTATTATTTTGCTTACCTTGCTAATTCCTATTATTTGAGTTTATTTCATACTTCTTTTTCTTTGCTACAAGCTAACATTTCAGGATCACAAGCTCACTTGCAAGCCAACTCAAGATTGGGTAGATTAGGACTAAGTCAGTTTGTAATTTTAATTCCAATTATTTTTTTACCTTTTCTTGAGTCAAATGTAATGTGGTGGATCTTAAAGCTAAGTAACCTTGCACACACACACTCAAGGGAGTGAGTAAGTTAGTTAGGGAAATTTTCAATTTTTTGAACAAGTACAGGACAATTATGTATCATCCTGGATGATCTATTTAGCTCTTAACCCTAATTAGGGCTTACGTGTCAAATAAGCTTAGTTAAACAAATCATCTTGGATGATCCTATCATCGTACAAAATGATATGCATCGACTAAAAAATCCAGCCGCTAGACATAATTTAGGCAAGCTTTCATATTTAAAATTTGGTTCAAATCGTACAGGACAATTCCAATTATCCTAGACGATGTGTAGCAATCATGCCTAAAATAATCCTATGATTAGGGATCTAAGAATTTTTAGATTGAACGATCATATCATATAGGACGATCGTCTATGATTATGTACAATGATCCATGATTTTTCTTCTAAATGTACTAGACGTCCTGAACGATTTATCAGGATGATATTCTTGATTTGAACTAATCATATAGGATGATCAAAAGATCATCCGAGATGATCAATACATTTTCCTTCTAATCATCCTAGACATCCCAAATGATTTGTCAGGATAATATTCTTGATTTGAACTAATCATACAGGATGATTAGTACATTTTTCATCTAATCATCTTGAACATCCCGAAAGATTTACCAGATGATAAATCATGTTTTAAACTAATCATACAGGATGATATACTAATCATCCTGGATGATATACTAATCATCTTGGATGATCTATATAAATTTTTTATTCTGATCGTACATGCAACTCAGATCATCCTGCCTGGATGGGATAATTTACACTGATCGTATAGGATGATCAATAGATCATCCTGGATGATCTTTGATAGCAAGTTGAAATTAGGGCACTTTTTGATGCCTCCTATTTAAGCTCTCTTACTTATTTATGATTAAATATTTTTCTACTGTTCTAACCTGAGAGTGCTTAGAGAAGGAGAATAAGAGTTTGGGAGAGAGAGAGAGGATCTTGTGAGGGGGAGTTTATGAGGGGTTTCTTAAAAGTTGCTCCAAGCTAGGATTCGATCATCTTCTCCCTTCTTCATCCTTAGTTCCTTGGTGGCTCTGGGAGATGATGATCAGCATAAGATCTAGGTTCTCTACTTAGTCTAGGTGGGAATAAAAGGATTGTCAGGTTCTCTGCCTACTCTAAGAGGGACTAAAAGGATTCCATGGCTTTAGAAACTCTAGGTGGGAGTAAAAGGATTCCAGGTTTTTTGCCTTCACCCAATCGGTGGAAAAATTTTGTAAGGGCCACTCCACCTTGTTGTGGGGGAAAAAGGAGAGACACAAACTGATTAGTGCAATACTTGGAACAAGAGGTTCTGGGAGTGGGCATAGGTCAGAATTGACCGAACCACTATAAAATTTTGTGTGCTTTTTCTTATTACTTTTTTGCATTTTATTTTCACACTTTTTTGTGATTTGTTCTATGGTTGAAATCTTGGATTTTGATATCTACTTCCACATAGGATTGTTTAGTTTTTAAAATATTTAAATAATTAAAA
The DNA here is from genome assembly GCA_019925795.1 of Dendrobium chrysotoxum. Lineage (NCBI taxonomy): Eukaryota > Viridiplantae > Streptophyta > Magnoliopsida > Asparagales > Orchidaceae > Dendrobium > Dendrobium chrysotoxum. Next base: position 54,146,322 of record CM034312.1, read on the forward strand.
AAATATATTTTTCATTTTGTTTTAAGATGTTTTTAAAAATACCAATTCACCCCCCCCCCCCTTTTAATTAGCCTTGGGCTAGTTCTACAAGGTTTAATCACCCTCACAAACTTTCCTAAGATTCTTTGGCATTAGTAAAAACTCCCTCACTATGTTCACTATAAAGGCATTAGGCTCCTCACATAGTGTTTCCCATCCCTTTTTTAAAATATTTAGCATTACCACTCCTCTAGTTTTTTGAAAACCCTGCTAAAAAATAGCTATTTTCTTACAAATAATTATGCATATCATTCTTTAGCCTTGGCAAAAATGAACCTCTTCCTATCATAGAAATAGGAAGATCTCTTCTTAGTATCCTATACTTTAGGGGCAATTTAAGAATAATTTGAGCAGGGGAACAGGAAATCACAAAATCATAACTCAAGATACTCAACATATAGTGAAAATAATAAAATTAGTCCTCCCTATTTATAAACTTGAAGAGCATGATAGCATTGAGATGATGAACACTATGGCACCAGAAAAGTACTAAATGACATACATTCAAACTAACAGAATGTTGTGGTTTGATAGGACACATGACACTATGACATTTGTATGGTAAAATGAATCATTACTTTTTAACCAATGGACCGCCATGGTGTTTGACACGTACGAGCACTACGATGCTTTGTAAAGACTATTTCCACAATGCTAGAACTACCAATTATGGATTTGGCGTAACACCGTTACACTAAAGCCAGAACCGTGTCACTCAATAAAAAGTCATTATAAAAAAGTTGCACCATACTACAACATTGAATATAATGCTGTAGCACTATAGAAAATAGAAGATTTAGCACCACAGGGCTACACATATAAGCTCTAAAGCACTGTGAAGGCAAGGTAGCACTACAGTGCTTAAATATACAATAACGTGGTATTATATTATACCAATTTTCTAAAAGTTTAATGGTGGGTGTCGAACTACCCACGGCACACCAAGATGGGGGCGGGGGGGGGGGGGGGTGAATTGAGGTCATAAAGATTTTCTTTTAAAAAAATCTTTTTGATATTTTAAAAAAATTAAATCATTCAATGAAGAAGCTAATAAATATAGCAACAATCATAATAATGATGTTATTAGTTCAAAAGATATAGGTTTCGTCTAGTACGACATCTGAAATTATCAAATTTCATCTTTGTCGATCATCCAACGTGATTTATATCATATAATATGATTTACCATATTTATTAAACCTTAATTTGATTGATTAATCATGAAAAATAATTTAAGTAAATTTTTAAATATCGTACAATATGATATGGATCATATAGTTCGATTAATTAATAAAACAAAATTTTAAAAACTTAAATCATTTGGGGCTAATGTTTCTATATTAAACTAATCATACAACACAATTTGAGTCTTATAGTATGATTATTTTAAATTTATTAATTAAAAAATAACTAATTTAAATCAATTTAGAATCAACTTATTGTACAGTATGATTAGGATCATATAATACCATTAGTTCAAAATTTTAAAACTTAGTTTCTCACTCCTCTATGAGTTTCTTCACAGTCCTCAGGTTTAGCATCCCCCTTAAATAAGACTTTAACTCAAGAAATATATAAATAAATAAAAAAATAATATAAACTCCTGAGAAAATATAACCTATTCAACCCAGTCTTGAGTTAATCCCTTTGCAAGGTGTACAGCAGACCTAAAATGCTAGTTTACAAAAAGAAATATCCAATAATAATAACATGAGAAAATATGGTAGATAAACTAATAATGTTTTTTATCATCAAAATCATAAGATCGGGGTCCATATTTGCAATGATCTCCCCCTTTTTAATGATGGAAAACTTTTTAGTTAAAGTTTCAAATTAATTTTGCTATCTCTTAAACTCTCCCTTACTAGATAAATTTTTAGAAAATTGGGAGAAATATTTTATTTTTATTTTTTTATGTATTTTCACTTTTCATTTTTTTAAGTTGGGCACATAGTTGGAGATACAAGCCTTTTTTTTATTAAAACAAAATGGATTAAAGAGAAAAATACAAAATACAACCAACTAACTACTCCCCCTTTTGACATCACCAAATAGGAGTTAAGAACATAAAGAACAAACACATCAAAGAATATAACACAAAATAATAGAAAGATTCCAAGCAAACTCATAATCTAGAAGTAAGATCCCCGATAAGATGGTGCTAGAGGTGGTGGTGGTTTGAAATAGTGGTGAATAATATCAAATTGCTTGTCGAACTATGCCATGTCAGTCTCAAATTATTGTTGTTGCTATTGAATATGGCTATCCAATTGGGACTCCACTCGATTAAAATTTTGTATCAACTCCTTACAGGGATAAGGCTACTATGCTAGGGTAGGTGGTGATATTGGTGCTAGTACAGGCTACGGTGTAGGTGCTGCTATAAAAGCTCCCCCTTTCTTATCAAAATTAGGATCTTCTTCTTACTCATGCTCCATGTACTGATGAAAAAGAACATGGAAGAAATTATGGATATAGAAGATTGGAAAATGATTAGTGGTAGCAGGATAGGTAAGCTAAAATTTTTTATCCAAAATGTTTGCAATGACATGACCAAGAGTAATATTTTTCTTCCTTTTGGTGGAAGGAAGGAAAATGGGAGTGAATTATGGTTGTAATCAATGATCATTTGGGCTTCATAAAATTTGGTTTTAAACATCATAATGTAGGTACCTAAGCATAGAAGTGGGGTAATACTTATGTGATCTTCATCTTTAGGAATGATTGAGATTTTAAGAACATGCTAGATAATACAAGCATTTTGCTTCGAAGAGTAGACCATGGGTTGATATTTATTTAGGGAAATATTTCTAATGGTTAAATTGATAGCACTCCTAGAAGACATTCAATGGAGTTGAGCTCCTTCTATGGATAGGTTATGATTTTCACCTAAATATTCCATAATTATTTCTATGGGTCGCTTATGGGCATTGGATCTAAGGATGGGAACAACAACACTAATCCTTAGTTTAAAGAAAAAATTATTAAGAATTTTAGAATTCAATGGAAAAGTGAGGGTAAGCAAGAATTGTAGAGTGGTGGATGCAAAATAAATTAGCACTTCATAGTGTAGGGCTTGTTGGTTCAGTAGTCCAGATGGGGTGATGTGAAAGTCATAAGGCTTGCTACCTCCAACCATTAGAACAATTGAAGATATTAGTCTAGGAGAAGAAAAGAATATAAGGGATTAAATGATAGAAGCCTTAGAAATCCTCTCCAAATTATAGATTTTCAACAAATTTTATAATACAATTTGACATCTTACAGTACGCTCAGATGAATTTAAATCATCTGGATGACTTGTCAAAAAAGTTATCAAATTGTATAGCATGATAGTTCAACAAAGATCATATAATCAACTTGAATGTATCCAAATACTTATAATGTGCATCATATAGTATAAATAGGGATTTGTATAGTATGATCACCAATAATTGATTAAATTAGAACCGGTTATTTAACAGACAGGCAAGATTGTGTAGATATATGAAGATTGTATAGTACAAATTAGGTTCATACCACATAACGAGAACATTTTTTTATTGGGTTGTTCTGTGTGTGAAAAGAATAAAAATAAGATGAATTATTATAAAGATTGGTTTAATTGTAAAAATTTTGATAATTGGGAAATATATAAAGAGGCTTGTAAGGAATCTATGAAAGTAATATGCGATGCAAAGAGCTAAGCTTTTAGTGATTTATATAATAAATTAGATACTAAGGAGGGAGATAGATATATGTATAAGTTAGCCAACAAAGAGATAGGAGTAGTAAGGATTTAGTTCAAGTGAAGTGTATTAAGGATGAAGATCAAAAAGTACTTTTCTTAGAAGATGATATTCAACAAAGGTGGATGATGAAAGTTCGATAGGGATGTTAAGCCCTAGTGAACTAGTCCCGAGGCTAACCAAGAGGGGGGGTGAATTGGATATTTGAAACAAAATAAAAATCTTTTTATAACGTGCAGCGGAAATGAATTAAAACAACGATAAAAAGATCAATCTTAGATATCACCCAAGCAGATAATTGCAACAAAATAAAGTGCAGAAAAATAATAAGAAAGAACACACCAGATTTATAGTGGTTCGGTCCAACCTGACCTACGTCCACTCCTCGGAGGCACCCTCCAAGTATTGCACTAAACCAAAAGTGTCTCTCCTTCAGCCCCCACAGCTAGGCGGAGAAGCCCTTACAAAATCACTTCCACCTTCCCCGGTGCGGCGGAGTAGCCGGGTCCTTTGACACCAAAGGGCACTTCTTCTTCCCAAAACTTCCTTCGAGACAAGCCTTGAATCCGACGGTACTTAGGTGCAAGCCTGCCGGAGCAACCGTGTGAACCCCCTCACACTCCCTCGAGAAACCCCCTTCCCAGGCTCTTCTCCCACTCAAACTCCACCCTTTCCTCTCTCCCTTTCAAGCTCTCTCTTCAAGTTTTCTCCAAAAGAACGAAGCCTCAATGGCTGCCAAAGACACATATCAAGTGTCTTGAGAAACCTTAAATAAAGAGCTCCAAAAACCCTTCCAAATTAGTTCTGGCGGCAAAGATCGTCCAGGACGATCGCCGGATCGTCCAGGACGATGTGCTCCAAAAGACGGCTTCAGAAAACCCTAAAAACTCAATTCTGTCGCCAAAGATCGTCCAGGACGATCGCAGGATCGTCCAGGACGATGTGCTCCAAAAGGTGGCTTCAGAAAACCCTAAAAACTCAATTCTGCCGCCAGAAATCGTCCAGGACGATCTCAGGATCGTCCAGGCCGATGTGCAGAATTTGACCTGATAGTCCCGTACGATCCTGGGATAGTCCAGGACGATCAGTACAAATTTTGCACAAATCGTCCAGTACGATATATAGATCGTCCAGGACGATTAGAACAAATTTTTACTCTTAAATCCTTACCTAAATTATCATGGCGGCTAGGGTTTTGAGATCATATTGGATCGTCCAGGACGATTAGTTCAATGAACAGATCGTCCTGGACGATCCGAAATCGTCCAGTACGATTTGTTCAAAAGTTGAACTTCTGGTTTTGACAGGATCTCACTCCCCCTAAGTATGTGTACACATGGTCATAAATAAGCATATACTATTACAGGACTTGACTCAAGGAATCAAAAAGTACATTAATGAGAAATACAATAAAGCCTTTTCTACTCATTCTTGAGTCTTGAATCTTTCTTGTATTGATGCATGCTGTTCCTGAAATGTTAGTACACACACAAATAAATATACATTCCAAATATTAGAAGATGTGAGCCATAATGTTTGTTATCATCAAAATAGGAACTCTTGAGCCCGAGTCGTAACAGATGAGATACTTTGCTAAACTTTTTAATGGAGAATGTGAAAATACAATTGACTGTAGTGACCTTAGTACCCCAAATGAGAATAGAGATTTCTATTTTTATCGACAAATTAGTAAATCTGAAGTTAGAAAGGCTTTAAAGAAAATGATTGGTGGAAAGCTGTTGGACCTGATGATATTCCAACAGAGGTGTGGAAATGCTTTGGAGATGAAGGAATTTCATGGCTTACTAAACTTTTTAATAATGTTTTCAAGAATTAAAAGATGCGAGATGAGTGGAGAATGTGTGTGTTAATCCCTATTTTTAAGAATAAAAGTGATGCACAAGATTATGCGAATTATAGAGGAATTAAGTTAATGTGACATGCTTTAAAACTATGGGAGCGAGTTATGGAGCGTAGGTTGCGGCGTGATACTAATGTTTCTCAAAATCAATTTGAATTCACATTGGGTAGGTCGACTATGGAAGCCATACATTTATTAAGAGGTTTAATGGAGAAATATAGAGAGAATAAGGAGGATTTAAATATGATATTTATTGACTTAGGAAAAGCATATGATAAAGTTCCAAGAGAAATACTATAGAGAGTTCTTGAAAAGAAAGGAGTTAATAATGCTTATATTTAAATCATTAAAGATATGTATGTAGGAGCTATAACTTGTGTTTAAATACAAGGTGGTTTGACCAAGTATTTCCCTATTTTTGTTGGATTACATCAAGGATCAGCCTTAAGCCCATTTAGTCATGGATGTTCTCACTAGACATTTGCAAGAGGATGTACCTTGGTGTATGCTTTTTGCTGATGATATTCTACTTGTTGATAAGACTAGAGAGGGAGTTCAAGGTAAACTTAAATTATGGAGGTCAACCATAGAGTCTAAAGGTTTTCACTTGAGTAGATCCAAAACAGAATATATGGAGTGTAGTTTTAGTAATAATAGACCTAGTAAGGGTCTTGTGACTTTGGGTGATCAAGTCATTTATAAGAGTACACATTTTAGATATCTTGGATCTATTGTTCAAAGTGATGCTGAAATAGATTGGGATATTATCACCAGAATTCAAGTTGGATGGTTGAAGTGGAGGAATGCATCGGGCTTACTGTGTGATAGAAATGTACCCCTCAAACTTAAGGGAAAATTCTATAAGATGGTGGTGAGACCTGCAATTCATTATGGTGCCAAATGTTGGACATTAAAAGAGAGACATAATACTAAGTAAAGTGTTGTAGAGATGAGGATGCTTAGGTGGATGAGTGGCTTTACCCTTAGAGATAAGATATGAAATGAGCATATACATGAAAAGGTTGGAGTAGCTCCAGTGGAAGATAAGATTAGAGAGAGTCACCTTAGATGATTTGGTCACATAAAACGGAGGCCTCCCGATAACCGGTTAGGAAAGTAGAGGTATTAGATTTGACTTATGTTAAGAAAGGTAGAGGTGGACCTAAAAAGACTTGGTTAGAAAATATTAGAAATGATATTTCTTTATTAGATTTCAATGAAAATTTGACTTTTAACCAGACACAATGGAGAAAAAGGATTCATGTAGCCGACCCCACGTAGTGGGATAAAGGATTGATGTTGTTGTTGTTGTGTGTGTTAAGATTAGGGAATGACTAACATCACAACATAAATAAAAACAAGCAAAATATAAAATAAAATAAATGAACAACTAGTCACAAATTTTAGTGTTAAACCTTATACATTTCAACACACATAAGAATAATTGATTTTAAATGATTGATGTGTTTAGCTTCATCCTGAATCAAGCATGAATCTCTATAACACCTAGTCTAGTCCTCAAGGTGCCAAAGGAGCCATAGGAAGGTGGTTTAGTGAAGATGTCTGATAATTAATCATCAGTTGCTGCATGATGCAATTCTATATCTCCCTTGGCTAGCTGATCTTTAATGAAATGATGTATAATGTCTATATGCTTAGTGCAGGAATATTGAATTAGATTCTTAGAGATATAAATGGAATGAATGTTATCACACATCATAGGTATGGTTCCTACAGATAATCAAAGATTTAAGATTTATTGCTTAAGCCATAAGACCTGAGCAATATAGCTTCCTATAACAATATATTTTGCCTCAATGGTAGATAGGGATACAGAGTTTAATTTTCTACTAGACTATAAAATTAAGGATTGTCCTATGAATTGATAGGTTCTAGAGGTGCTTTATTATCAATTTTATATCCTGCAAAGTTTGAGTCAAAGTATCCTATGATTTTGAAGGATGAGCTATGTCTAGGATACCAAATTTCTAGGTTTTCGGTTTGTAGAAGATATCTAAGAATTCTCTTAACGGTAGTTATATGGGAGTCCTTAGGATCAACTTGAAACCTAGTATAAAGATAAACTAAACATAATATATGGTCTACTAGCATTCAAATACATAAGAGATCCTATATTTCACTTGTACTTCTTTTAATCTATAGATTTTTCCCTTTGATCCTTATCTAATTGAATGGTTGAGCTCATGGGTGTATTTATTATTTTAGCATTTTCTATCTAGTATTTCTTTGAGATATCCTTGTTATACTTTCTTTGGCTAAGAAAGTTTTATTATCCTTTTTTTTCACACTAAATCCAAGAAAGAAAGTAAGCTCTCCCATCACACTCATATATAATTCCTCGCTTATTATTTTTGAAAAATCATTAAAAATATTTTTATTAGTTGACCCACATATCATCCACATAAATTTGAATAATGAGCAAATCATCTCATAATTTCTTTAGAAATAGGGTGGTATCAATGCTACTTTTAATAATAAAGGCTCTATCAAGGAGAAAAGTGCTAAGCCGCTCATACTAAGCTCTGGGTTCTTGATTTAATACATATAATCCCTTTTTTAATTGATAGAAATGATCAAGAAAGGTTAGATTTTCAAGGATTTTAGAAAAATTAAGGACATGCGCTCAACAGCTTTTTTGCTCTGGCGATTTGGAGGCAATCTAGGGTTCCATCTTCATGCTGCTGGTTTTGCCCTCCTGGCATGGATTTCTTGCAATTTTTTGCTTATTTTTTTCCATTGTTTCTTCTTGTTATTTTCCTGTGTTGGTTTTGAGGTTTCTTTATAGTTTTCGGGCATTAGGAGATGACCGTCATCATCCTTCTCTTCGACTTCCTCTCTTGCTGAGGTTAAATCTTATTCATTTAAGGATGTTTTGGCTGGTTCCTCTTCTTCTTCATCTAAGCTACAGTTATTCATACTTCATTTAAGGGTTGTTTGACTTTGATGTTTGAGGACTCTGTGGTTGCTCAGTTGGCTGCTCCATTTGCTTTAACGATGGTGGGCAAGTTTCTCTTAAGACGTTCGAACCTTGATGTTATATGAAAAGTTTTTGTTAACCTAAAACTATCGGGTTCTTTCCATATCAGTTTACTTAATCAAAGGCATGTTACGATTCAACTTTTTAATAATCTTGATTATAGATGTATATTTGCGAGGAGATCTTACTATATTCAAGCGTGTCAAATGTGTTTGCTCAAATGGACACCAAATTTTAATGTTAGGGAGGAATCCCTTATTGCTCCTGTGTGGATTTCTTTTCTGAATCTGAGACTTCACTTCTTTAATTCTCAAATCTTATTTGGATTTGCTTCAATTTTTGAAAGGCCTTTACAAATGGACCAAGCCACTGCTTCTATTTAACGGCTTTCCATGGCACAGGTTTTGGCTGAGTTGGATATTTCTAAGAAACATCCAAATGAAATTTGGATTGGTTCAGAGTTGAAAGGTTACTTCCAAAAAGTGGAATTTGGAAACTTGCCCATTTTTTGTTCTCATTGAAAAATGCATGGTCATGGTATAAATGAATGTTTTAGGAAGCATCCTCACCTTCTTAAGGAGAAGGATTCGTCAAAACAACTGCAAGGGAATGTTGTGAATTTGGCTTCTCATGAAATTATTATTCCTGATCTTGGAAACTTCGAGGGAAATACCCCTAAAACGATAGAAAATACTGAGGATCCTATGCAATTAGCTTGTGTTAATCTTGAACTAACTGTTACTAATGTGGATTGTTCGAGTCATGATCAGGGAGTAAATGTTAAATCTACCTTTATCGTTTCTTCTGGTTGTGAAAATATGGATGAGCTAATTTTGGCTAATACTTCTAACCAAAACATTACTAGTGCAGACTCTATTATTCCTTGCATTATTAAAAAAAATGTGTCTGAGATGAATGTTATGCTTTTATATAATATGCTTACTAATCCATTGGTTTTGAATGAGCTGGAGAAAGTGGTGGAAGCTAATGCGGGTGGTGAATTACTTAGTAATGACATTGCTATGAATGGTAACATGTTGGAGGAGGGTGAATTGGCTAGGGTGGAGGATAGCCTTTCTCTTGGGGAAGGCAATGTTGAGCTTGCTTTGAGGAACAAAGGTAATGTGGATGATGAGTTTATGGTGGATGAATGTCCTCAACATGTAAGTCAGGTGGCCCAACAAAATGATAGTAAGCATCCTTCAACCTCTTATTATAATAGTGATGTTTTTACTGATGCAGAGGATATGGAAATTGCTGCAAAATGTTATGCTAATGATGATACTAGTTTTACTAAATTTTAGAATAGAAGAGGTAGGAAAAGCAAAAACATCATTTGACATTCTCCTAGAACCACTCGTCGCTCACATACTAGTCATTAACCTGTTTCTTATGTTTAAAACTATTATTTGAAATGCTAAGGGCATTGGTTGCCCCTCTACTAGATTGAGAGTTAAGAATTTATGTCGTATTTACAATGTTTCTATTCTTATTTTACTTGAACCACTTATTTATGTATCTAAATTACCTTCTACAGCTAGAATCTTGGGTTTTAAGCATTATGTTTCTAACTTGGCCAATAAAATTTGGGTTTTTTGGAAGGCACCTGTTAGGATAGATATTATTGGTGACTTTACCCAAGTTTTACATTGTAGTCTTTAATGTTTAAATTTGAATTATTATGCTTCCTTTATCAATGCTACTTCTGCTCGTAATACCAAAAAAATTTTATGGAAGCAACTTAATAACTTTCGTAGTATTTACAACTTACCTTATTTTGTTGGTGGTGATTTTAATATGATTTTGAATCCTTCTGAGCATTTGGGGGGTTCTACTCCTAACTATCATTCGATGGAGGATTTTAACAATATGATTATGAATTATAATTTGATTGACATTGGTTTCTCTGGTAATAAATTCACTTGGAATCATGGTCATTTATGGCAATGTTTAGATCGTGTTTTATTTAATGACAATTGGCTTAATTCTTTTAAGGCTATTTTTGTTGAGCAACTTAGTAGAACTCTTTCTGACCATTCTCCTTTGCTTTTTATGCTTAAAGTTAGACAGATGAACTCTTTACCTTTATTTAGATTTCAAAATATGTGGTTGCTTCATGAGTCTTTCTTGAAGGTGGTTCAGGAAAATTGGCATGCCCCTTTGCACCTTGATAATTCTGTCCATGGCATAAAGAGGTTTTGGTTCAAGTTGAAAAGATTAAAAAAAATCCTTAATTGGTGGAATCACAACATTTTAAAAAATATTTTCACTTATATTGTGAATGCTGAAGACAAAGTTAATTCTTTTTTTTTGAAAGCTGCAAAAAGTAATTTTATTAATAACTAGAAAGAAACAATAAAACTAAGTGACTGCTCCACAATCATAATCCCCCTTGAGTAAAGAAAGAAAAGAGGGAGGAGCATTTTTAAAACTCAAGCTAACCCAAAAGAAATCTAAAGATTGAGCATAATTGGCACAAAAATCCGCCAACTTATTACTCTTCCTATTTACAGTATGAATTAATACTTGATGAAATCCATCTAGGAACGAAAATTCCTTGAGTTTCGGAAAAGCTGAACCAACTGGCTACTTGTTCAAAATTTTATTAACCGAATCAATTACATTCCGGTTGTCTCCTTCAATAATGATCCCCTTGTACTCATACATCCAATCTTGGACATATCTCCTTGCTGAAAATATAGCAAACAACTCCAAGTTTGATGAATCCCAGTGCATGCATTTCTTACCAAAAGCACATAAAAATCTAACTTGATGATCCCTGAAAACTCCCCCTACTCCAGCAATGTAATTACTTCCAAGTGAAGCATCAAGACTGAGTTTAATCCATCCGGGAGGAGGGGGGTGCCAATGATAAGACAGCTCAAAGAGCTGGTTAGAACCCCTGTGACCCGAATTTCCTTTAAAAGAAGCCGTAGCCATACACATTGCAGAACTTGCTATGAATGAGTTGTTATCCTCGTTGTCTCCTTGAATGACCTTATTCCTGCTAAGCCAAGTTAAGTAGACCATTGAATAGTACACATTACCTATAAAAGGACCCGCCTTAGCAGCACCATCCAAGCAAACAAAATAATCCTCAATAGAGGAAACAACCGGGATAGAAACACCCCATCTCCTAATAATATCAAAAACTTGGACAAGCTTGCTGCAGTTAACTGCAATGTGCTCTACATTCTCCTGATCCTCTCATCCTCTTGGGCAACTTGCAGATGATACTAACATCCTTTTCAGCAAGAAATCTTTGGAAGGCAATGCATTTTTTGCTAGACTCCACAAAAAAAGATCTACTCGAGGTCTCAGTTTTAAGCAATTTCTCCAACGCCAATGAAAGTCTTCATGATCATTCCCTCTACACTTTAGGGAGATTAAAGAAGAAATGGATTTACCTGAACAGAGAGACATTAGTTCAAGCTGATCACTCCCCTCCTCCGGAGCAATAGGAACTTGCATAATAGTATGAACCAGTTGATGACCAAAAAACTGATGCAGCTTGACTTCATCCCAACCTCCATTTGACAGAAAACTGTCTAGATGCAGCATTTGATCCTCCATATTACCCACAAAAGTAGGCCATTTAGCAATGGATTTGTCCAACAACCAGATATCATTCAAGGTGTTGATATGAACACCACCACTCACCCTCCACCTTACTACCTTCCCTAAGGATTTAAAGCCATTAACAATAATTCTCATAGTATTGGAGCTGTATCTGTTTAGCTAAAAATCCCATAATTGTTGCCCATATTTATGCCTTAATAATCTATACACCAATTAGAAGAGGTTGAATTAAAATTCCAAGCAAACTTGGCCCTCAAGCCGCCCTCCTTAGAAGCAACCGAAATGATTCCTTGTCCTCCCATCTTCTTCGGCCTGCACATTTCTTCCCAAGAAACATAATGAATCCCTCTACTCCCATCATGTTTGTTCCATAAGAAACCCCTACACATCCTATCCCAAGTTTGAAGCACACTCATTGGGACCATAGAATGAGTAGCAAGAAAAATCGGAATGGAAGACAAGGTTGTTCTTGCCAAAAGAACCTTTCCTGCAAGAGACAAGAATCGATTACCCCAAGCATTCAAAAATTTTGTTGCCTTCCCCAACAAATTGCTGTAGTCAGTAGCAGTACCCCTTTTTAAAGAGATCTTAACACCAAGATACGTGAACATCTTCACCATTTTGAATCCCCAAATTCTAGCCAGGGAGCTTCCTCTAGGTTTCCTGACAGATTTTCCAAAGAAAGTAGATGATTTCTGGATGTTGATCTTCAAACCCGTCCATTTACAGTACTCCAATAGGATACTGTTTGCCTTTTTTACCTTCCTGCTAATGTCTTCTACAAACAACAATATGTCATCGGCATAGAGCAAATGTGAAATCCTCTCACCACCAGGAGATATATTAATACCCAAATCATTCCCTTTTTGAGTAAAAGCATCTGAAAGTAGTTGGGAACATAAAATGAACAGAAAAGGAGACAGGGGACACCCCTGTCTAAATCCACTCTTAGCTTCAATCCAGGTAGATTCCTTGCCATTGATAATAATAGAGTACTTTGGGTCTAACACACATTGAAGAATTAGATTAGCAAACTTGTATGGAAACCAAAAATTGTCTAATACTTTTCTAAGAGTGGCCGAACCCATGCTATCATAAGCTTGCTCCATGTCAATTTTAATTGCCATGAGACCTTTCTTGGACTTAGAAAATCTGAATTTGTTACATACTTCTTGGGTTAAGAGAATATGGTCAGACATTGAGCGACCTTTAACAAAAGCCACTTGTTCCTCCGAAATCAGCTTAGGGATAATACCCATCATCCTTCTCAAAATTAACTTTGCAACCAACTTTTAAACCGACATATAAAGGCTGATGGGACAGAAGTTAGATGGGAACATGGGGTTCTCTACTTTAGGAATAAGTACAACCAAGGTATCCTTCTAATTAGGACTCAAAAAACTAGTCCTAAAAAAATTGTTCAAAGCCCTCCACACATCATCCTTAATAATACCCCAATAGGTTTTAATAAAAGAGTAGGAGATACCATCTATCCCAGGAGCAACATTTGTTTCCAATTGCTCCACCTCCATGTCCAACTCTTCCTTCTTAAAATTACCAAGAAGAGAAATCCTGTCTTGATCATCCAGCACATGCATAGGTCTCGGCCACCCATCCAACTTACAATGTTTCTCCCTCCAATTCCCACCAAAATATTCCAAAAAACCCCCTCGATCTGCTTCTGTTCTTCCACTATAACTCCATTCTTGTTCTTGACCTGATGAATCTAATTATTATTCCTCCTTCCTGAAGCATAAACATGAAAAAATCGGATGTTGGAGTCACTATCAGATAACCAATGGGCTTTAGCTCTTTGTCTCCACCAAGTGTTGAGCCGTCCTAGAGTAATATTCAATTCATCAACCTTTGATTGCAATAAAAGATATTTATCCTCAGATAGGCCTCCCTCATCAGATTCTTCCATTTGGAGAATCCTAATCTCCTCCTTTAAGCTATCTTTCAACTGATTCAAGTTCTTATGCTTAGCTCTACTCCAAAAAAATAGGGCCTTTAGAGTTCTTCTGAATTTCACGTTAAGAGACACTACCTCATCTTGATTCACCCTCTTCTCCCAAGTCTTTGAAACAATGGCAGCCGAAGCCGGGTAAGAGGACCATACATCCTCAAATCTCAAAAGGAGTCTCTTATGAAAATCAGAACAATTCAGCTTCAACAGAACTAGACAGTGGTCTGAAGCTATGCGAGGAAGATGACGCACAACAGGCATTTGAAGAACATCCAAGGCTGTCGAATTTAGAAGACATCTATCTAATCTTTCAAGGATCTGAGCACTTCCCTTTTTGTTGTTACACCATGTGAATTTAGGGCATATAACTCTTAAATCATATAGATCCATATTATTCATAAAGCAGCTCATATCTTGCACTCCATGGGACATGATAAACTTTTTACCTCCTAGCTTTTCCTCCTGTGACAATATGCAATTAATGTCCCCACCTATGATGAAAGGAAGATTTTGATTTAACATCCCTTCAAGGTCATTCCACAATGTTCTTCTCTTCATATGATCATTACTGCCATATGCTGACGCTATGATCCACTTCCCAAGAGTGGTGCTATTGAGTCCTCCAACCACAACTTGAGAAGAGTCACTTAGGACTTTATAAGAAACCAAATCCGTTCTCCAGAATACCATCATTCCTCCTGACAATCCCACCGCAGGATGAATAAAAAAATTCCAATTAGTTCCAATGAACCTATCACATTCCAACCTCCCAAAAGAATTGATTTTTGTCTCAAGAAGGCCTATAAACACCACATCATTTTCCTTAACAAAGACTTTTAGGTAATGAGAGGCTGCACTTTTCTTAGCCCCCCTAAAATTCCAAAACACAATGGAATACTTTATAGATAAGAATTGGGATTTCTCCCCTTCCTATCCTTAATCTTACTACCACCCTTCCTTCCATGAGTAATAATATTGTCCTTACCTAAGGATTGCAACTCCTTATGGAGTCAGAATTCAGACTTATGATAGGGAGAACTTGAGTTCGCAGATAATCCCAAAGGATTTACCTGAGTCCGCAAGCATCCCTTCCCAACCATACCAACAGAAGAGGTAGGCAATCCTTCCTTACTCGATTCAGGGTTAAAGCTCAACTTCTCAGAAATAGTTGATTGCAACAGAGGATCAATGCAACCATCCACCGCCTTATTCCCTTCAGCAGGTGCTACAAAAGATTATTCCTGAACCTCCAAGATCACTGCATTACCAGATGTATTTGGATTGACATCCACGACTCGTTCTCCCTCCTCAACATCAATCTCTTTCCAATTACTTTTGGCACTTCTCATTTTAATGACTTCATCAGGTTCCTTGGATACAACCAACTCCTCCTCCACTTGTCTGCTTAAACATTGAAATTTGTTATCCATTCGAATAAAAGAATTATCCAGGTCAAGAAGAACACCCCCAACATCTGAAATCTTATTATTTCCTTCAACACCATTATCCAAGTAGCTACCTTCATCCGAAGGCTCATCTCCCCCTACCTTTTGTAAGGGAACTTCCTCCACTAGTCGTCCATTTTTAACCTCATTCTTTTCCATGCCAATACAATGAATTGATTTCAGAGATACCTCAGCAATAGGCTGCTTGTTCAAATTTTGACGCCTCTCATTAATTTGCTTGTTGACAATCCTGTTCATTTTTTAATCCACGTGAATCCAAGGCCCATATGATTCAACATCATCAAACCCCCTAACTTTCAAATTTGGATCCATCTCTACAGGATTAGAAGGAGCTATACCATAATCAGTCACCTTCCCCCTCTTTAAACCACAACCACCACTAACATGGCCAACCATACCACAATCATAACAAAAGGTAGAAATTCTTTCATACTCAACTTTCTGAAAGAACTACCACCCATACCATCCACCCAGACTCCCAATGGAAGGGGTTTGTCCAACTCCACACGAACACAAACCCTTGCAAACTCCCTCCTCCCTCAATTAAACAAATTACCATCCATCATCAAAGGGACTCCAACCCTTGATGCAATCAAAGACACAGTTATAAGCAATTGAGACTAACTGTAAAGTTTTTCCTTCTGATGTGAATTTTAACTTGTTCAAGGAGGCTAAAGTTTGTCTATTTAAATTATAAGCTAAGGAGGGAGCATTTTGGAAGAAAAAAGCTGCTGCTAAACACCTGGTTGAGGGTGATAATAATACCAAATATTTTCATGCTTTGTTTAAGAGAAAAAGAGCCAAAAATTTCATTAATAAGATCATTTGTGATGATGGTTCCACTACTAAAGATGGGAAGGAAATTGCCAATTTAGCTGTTCAGCATTTTCAAAATTATCTTAATAAAGTTTTTACTCCGCTTAATATTGATAACCTTGATATTATCCCTAATCTTATTTCTTAAGAAGATAATGACTTACTTTCTAAACCCCCCTCTTTGGAGGAATTAAAAGAGATTGTTTGTGACATGAATGGGGATTCTGTGGCTGGTCCTGATGGTTTTACTACTAAGTTCATTCAAAAAGCATGGAATATTATTAGCTCAGATATTTTTTCGGCTATTTTGGATTTTTTGCTCGGAAATCTATCTCGAAATTTTTTACTTCCACTTTTATTATGCTCATCCCCAAGACCAACTTGATTAGTAGTTGGAATGATTTTAGACCTATTACTCTTTGTACCTTTTTTAGTAAGTTATTTTAAAAAATTTTTATGAGTAGGTTAAACTCTATTTTATCAAAAATTATATCTCCCTATCAAATGGGTTTTGTTAAGGACCGGGCTATTGCTGATAATATTCTTTTGGCTAAAGAATTTTGTCACGACCTGGATGTTAGGGTGATATATTGGGATAAATGTTGTGGGGTGTTAAATGAGGGTACTCTAGGGTGTAAGAGCATGTCTGATTCATCTTATTCTTTTTCTTACAAGCTGTGGTACACCTTTCATGCTAATAGGAGCCTTTGGGCTAAGTTTACGGTGGCTAAAAATTATGTGGGTAAACATCCTACTATTTTCTTTTTTAACCAAGGTGATTCTAAAGTTTGGAAGAGACTTTATAAGGTTCAATGGATGGTTGAACCGCATCTTGCTTGGGGGCTTGGTGGTGGTAATATTTTCTTTTGCCAAGATCATTGGTTAGGTTGGCATTCTATTGATTTTATCACTAATACCTCTTCTACAGTGGAGGTTAAGGTGAACTTTTTCATTACTGATAATTGTGGGATAATGATAAACTTGCGAATGTGATTCTTGACTCTATTATTCATCAAAATTTTAATCTTCCCCTGAACACTAAATCTGAGGATTTACTCTTATGTAATTGGTCCAAAGATGTTACTTTTAAATTAAAGGATGTTTGGAATGCCTTTAGAACCAAGAATGATATCTCTTTTATTTTCTCTATGATTTGGCATAAATGCATTCCTTCCACTATTGTTATTTTCATTTGGAGAATTTTGCATAGGTTCATTCCTACTAAAGATAATTTAATTAGAAGGGGTTTTATTATGCCTTCCAAATGCCAACGTTGTTAACATGTGGAGAATATGCATTATGCTTTCATTTCTAGTCATTTAGCTGTTAAAACTTGGACTTATTTTGATGATATTTTCAAATTAAATTATTTTAATTCCAACCTTTCTATTAATACTAATCTTAATTTTTTATTTGTCAAGTCTAAGGGGCATATTAGAAATGTTATTCCTTCCTTCATTCTTTGGTATTTATGGTTGGAACAGAACAAATCTTATTTTAATGGTGTTGGTATGAACCATTGTAGGATTATCAATAAGGTGAAAGACAAAGTCTTAGGGCTATTTTCCATTAACCTGCTTTCTTTTAAGAATTTTAAAAATTATGGCGTTGTGGCTGATGATTTAGGCATTAAGTTGGATGGTGATCTGCATCCTACTGGTTCTAGCATTGTTTACTGGATTAAGCCTCCCAATAACACTTATAAACTGAATGTAAAGGGCATTTTTAATCAACAATTTTTAGGATGTGGTGGGATTCTCAGGAACAATGATGGTAACATTGTTATGGCTTTTGCTGGTCCCTTACCTTTGCGTGATGAGAATTTTGCTGAGCACTCAGCTATTCTCTATGGGATTAAATTATGTATTTCTTTGGGTATTATCACTATCAGTATTGAAGTTGATTCTACTTATATTATTCAATGCTTAAATTATCTGGAGGATTTAGTTTTCAAAGCTAATCTTTTTTAGTTGTTGAGGGATATTATGCTATTAATGATATTCATTAATGCCTTCTTCTCTCATGAGTATAGGGAGGGGAATTCATGTGCGGCTTGGCTGGCTAATTGGGGATGTAATTTGGAGCATCTCACTGATTTTGCTACTAATAACTTACCTACTCATTTAAAAAGGCTTATTAGTTTGGATAAAATGGGTACCCCCTATGTTAGAATTTAATGTGCTTGGGTAGTTGGTCCTAGTTTTTGTCTTTGTGGTTTCCTCAGTTTTGGATTCCTAGCATTTTTTACTAGATTGGTCTTGCTGGAGTCGTGTAATTCTTGGCCCTTGTTTTGGTTGTAATAACCTCCAGGTGGGTGGTTGTCTGGGAATTTGTTTCATTCACTAGGTTTTCCTGGCCTCCTGGGGGTTTGGCATTACTTCTTTGTGCTGCTTGGTTTTTCTGTTGGGTCATCTTGGCCTGGTGATTTATATATTTTGGAGTTGTACCTAGTGGTTTATATGGTTAGGTATTGGTTTCTATTGTGACTTCCTAAAAGCTGGGGTTTAAGTGTTCATTAGTATTGGTTTCCATTTTTGCTTTATATCTATTTACTGGGTGTTGTTGTGCCTGTGGCTAGCAATGTGTTCCTTATCTTCAATATATTAGTTGGCCCTATTACTGGTCTTCTATTGGTTGATGGTTTGTTGTTGTGTTTTGGGGCGTCTGGCTTCTTTCTGTGCCAGCTGCTGAGCGTGGTTATTGGGGAGTTGGGAAATGATTGTTATTTTGGCTGGCAGACTTCTTTTTGTGGTTTCTAACTTGCTTGTGCTCTCTCTGTTTAGGTCAGAAGCCTGGCTTTTTCCAGTTCTTTTATGGAGGTTGTCATATTATTAGTTGGTTTGCTGTCTGGTTAACCAATAATTAGAGAATTTGGATCTGAAAGAGTACTCGGATTATATGGGCATTTATCAGGTGGTTAACTACTTGAACTATTATTAAGGTTGTTTAAGCTTTTACTTATGCTCCTTCCACTTTGGCAGGCAACGTATTTTGCAGGGACTATTTTGTGTAGGTGTTTGTTGTCCTATTTTGTTGGATGGGAAGATGAAGCTTGCTATAGGTTTTTTGATTTCATCCTCTTTTAGGTGCCCTTTCTTTTGCACCATAGAATGTGTTGCAAATATGGACTTAGGGATTAAAATTTTGATGATAACAAACATTTTTGTGCTCTAGTTTTTGGTCAACTAATATTTTAGGTACAAAAGATCAAATGCAATCCAAGCCAACTCAAGAACCAGTCCGTGTGTGTCTAAGTTGTAATTTTTCTCTTTCTTGAGTCAAATATAATGTACGTGATCCCCTAGCTAAGTAACCTTACATACACACACTCAGGGGGAGAGTTTTTAGTGAGTTAGAGTCTCTATTTTTAAGTTTTTTCATATCATCCTGGATGATATTCATATCATCTTGGACGATCTAGTGAAAATAGAAACCCTAATTAGGACGATCATGTTATGTTAGTTTGATTAAGCTGATCATCCTGGATAATACACATATCTTACAGGACGATATGCTTAAATAAAAAATTCTCTGCCGTCAGATTAAGTTAGGTAAGTTTTTATTTTTAGAGATTTGGTTTGATCATCCCGGATGATACGTGTATCATCCTAGATGATCCATTACAATCATGCCTAAATTAGTCTAATGATTAAGGAAAGTAATTAAGGTTTAATTGATTTGATCATATTATCCTGGACGATCGCAAGATCATATGGGATGATATGTTAAAAATTCTGACCGTCTAGTGCCTACCACCTATACATCCAAAGCTGTGTGAAGGAAGATATTGTCATTTTTAAACTAATCGTACAGGACGATGAATATATCATCATGGATGATCAAGTCATTTTGAAATGTCCAGCATGTTCTGACCTGTACGTCTAGAGCTACGTGCAGGATGATATTGTCATTTTTGAACTAATCGTACAGGATGATGGACATATCGTCCTGGACAATCATATCATTTTGAAATTATCTAGCATGTTCTAACCTGTACGTCTAGAGCTGTGTGCAAGATGATTTTGTCATTTTTAAACTAATCATACGGGACTATATCCATATCATCCTTGACGATCAAGTTATTTTGAGATCGTCTAGCTCAAGTTCCCCTAAATGACCTGAGCTATCTTCTGGACAAAATTCTTGATTTACACTAATCATCTTAGATGATCGCAGAATCATACAGGATGATATGAACAAATTTTGTATACTAATCGTCCAGAGGAACCAGATCGTCCAGGCTGATACATGTAATTTTGAACTGATCATACAGGACGATCGACCGATCGTCCTGGATGATCTTTAATGACCAGTTGAGATTTAGAGAAATTTTTGAGCCCTCCTATTTAAGATTTTATTCTTTCAATAAGGAAAATCTTTTTCCACTTTCCTTTCCAGAAAAACCTTGAGAGAGAGAGAGAGAGAGCTTGGGAGAGAGAGAGGATCTTGGGAGGGGGAGTTTTTGACAGATTCACAAGGGTTGCTCCAAGTAAGGATCTGAGTCATCTTCTCCATTCATCATCTCTTATCTTATCAGTGTCTCTGTGGGAGGATCATTCACAAGAAGATCCGGGTTCTCTGCCTGCTTCAGGAGGAAGCAAAATGAGTCAAGGTTCTCTGCCTGCTTCAAGAGGAAGCGAAAGGAGTCTAGGTTCTCTACCTGCTTCAGGAGGAAGAAAAAGGAGTTCAGGTTCTCTGCCTCATCATGTTGGTGGAAAGGAGTTTTTGTACAGGCTTCTCTGCCTTGCTATGGGAGGAGAAGGAGAGTCACTTAGTGTTAGTGCAATACCCGAAGGGGAGGCTCTGCGGAGTGGACGTAGGTCAAGTTGACCGAACCACTATAAAATCTGGTGTGTTCATTCTAATTATTTTTGCACTTTATTATTCTGTTATTATCTGCTTGGGTGAAATCTGTGATTGATCTTTTCATTACTATGTTTACTTGTGTCCGATGCAAATTATCAAAAGATCTTGCCTATTACTCACGAATTTTTAAAATAACTAATTCACCCCCCCTCTTGGTTAGCCTCGGGACTAGTTCATAAGGGCTTAACATCCCTATCGAACTTTCAAGTGGTATCAGAGAGGGATTGAAAAATTAAGTTTAAAAACTTTTCAATTTGATCCATGGCTAACTTCGATAATCATAATACTGCTGAATGTTATTTAATTACACGACCACCATTATTTGATAACATACCTTTTGATTTTTGGAAAACTCGCATGTTCACTTTTCTTCAATCTATAGATTATCGCATGTGGATGCTTGTTAAGGATGGCTATGAAGAACCTTTTGGCATGGTAAATAATGTTAAAACTTAACTGCCTTTCACTGAATGGACTTTTGATAATCGGAACTTAGCCCAACTGAATGCTAAATGTTTGAATTATTATTTCTGTGCTTTAAAATCTAAAGATTACATGTGTGTCTCCACTTACACTACTGGTAAAGAAATCTGGGATAGATTGTGCATCACTTATGAAGGTACACTGAAGTCAAATAGTCTAGGTTAAACATATTGCTTCATGACTACAAACAGTTCTACATGAAATCTAGTGAGTCTATATCTGAAATGTATACTAGGTTCACACAAATTGTAACATCCCAGCATTCCTTAGGAAGAGAACTCACCAACTATGAAAAAGTTAATAAAATCTTGAGATGCTTGCCCTCTTCCTATGATGCAAAAATAACTGCCATCACTGAATCTAAAGATTTTGATCCCTATTCTATTGATAACTTACTTGGATCACTCATTGCTTACGAGCAAGGGGTGAACCAAAGCAAGCTTGATGCAGGTGAGAAAAAGAAGGAGAAAATTATGGTGTTGAAGGCCAACGATACTGACACTGACTCTTCTAGGTCTGATAGCGATGATGTTTCCTTAATCACTAGGAAATTCAAAAGATTTCTAAAGAAGAAACACAAGAACTTTTAGAAGTGGAACAAAGGTAAGGGTAGTATAAATTTTAAAGGTTCATCTGATACTATCTGTTTTGAATGTAGGAAGCCTAGGCAAATAACGATTGATTGTCCTACACTTAAGGTTCACCCAAGCAAGCAGAAGGGTGAGGAGAAACCCAAGTTCAAGAAGGATAAGAAGCGGATTCAAAAGGCATTCTGGGCAGATTCTGAATCTAACTCCTCTAAGACTGAAGCTGAAGAGGAGACTACTAACTTGTGTCTGATGGTAGATGATCATCCTGGTCAGTCTGACTAAGAAGAGGTATATGAGCTTACTTATGATCAATTGCTTGATATTTCTAAGAAAATTCATTCATCGTATAGGAAACTTAAGAAAATACATGCTAGCCTAAAATTAGATTTATTGAATTTACAAAAAGAGCATGATATTTTGATTAAGGATCATTCTACTCTTGATAGCAATCACATGTCACTACTTGATGGATTTGATGAGTTAAATAAGAAGCATTCTAATTTAATTATTGAGCATGAGTTATTAAAAATATCATATGTTGAATTAGAAGCTGTATTTAAAGAATTAGAAACTCATACATCTAACATAGATAGTAGTGAACATCATCTGAAATTTGAAATTGGAAGTCTGAAGAAAGAAAATGAATTTTTGAGTGTGAAAATAAGTGCTTTTGAGAAAAATGAAATACCTCCTACTTTTGCATAATTTTATGAACCTCCATCTTTTGAAGAATCTATTTCAAAATCATCAAAGCATATTTCATTCAAACCAAGGAAGAGGTACTATCACTCACGTAGATTAGTTAATCCTTTTCTTAGTATTAGATGTTTTTCTTGTGTCATGTTAGGACACATCTCCCATACCTGCACTGTTCACTATAATACACATTGGGTGTGGAGGCCCAATCTGTATGCTTCACAACATAGCACATATGCATCGATTCTTCTTTTTATAAGAAGGAACCCAAACTTGTTTGGGTTCCTAAATTTGACATTTGATGATTTTATAGGTGTGCTCTCACAAAAGACCTTATGAGAGCATGTGGTACCTGGACAGCGGATGCTTAAGATATCTGATTGGAGATGCAAATCAATTCATTTTACTGGAGGCCAGGGATGGAGGCAAGGTTGCACTTACAGACAACACCACCAGGAGGGTGGTAGGAACAAGTATAATTGGTGATTCAAAGAATTTCATTATTAACAATATTTTGCTTGTAGATGGACTGAAACACAACTTACTGAACATCAGTCAACTCTGTGACAAAGGATACAACATCAAATTCCTGCCCACTTGCTGCATTATAAGCTTAAATGATAAAATTATTTTGCAGGGACAAAGGATCAATAATGTCTACATGCTGTATGTAAGTTGCTTTAAAACTAATGTTTGAATTTGCTTAAAAACTGCTGCTGATGAGTCTTGGTTGTGGCACATGAGATTATGTCATGCCAATATGAAAACCCTTAAGAGAGTCACCCAAAAGGACTCAGTTAGAGGTGTCCCCAAGCTTAAGTTCACTAAGGACCACCTGTGTGATGCCTGTCAATTAGGGAAGCAAGTCCAGTCCTCCTTCCACTCCATTAAGCACATCAACACCTCTATACCTTTAGAAGTCCTGCACATGGATCTCTTTGGACCCATTAGCACTGCCAGCTTAAGGGGGAAAGTCTACGAATTTGTGATTATTGATGATTACTCGAGGTTCACTTGGATTAAATTTCTGTCACTTAAATCTAAGTTAATTGATGAATTTAAAATCCTTCTTCACTTGAATTTGGAGGAAGTTAGGTTTTGAGATCTTGACTATTCATAGTGATCTTGGTGGAGAGTTAAAAAATGAGAAATTTGGAATTTTTTATGAGAAGCAAGGGATTAGTCATTATTTTTCAGCTCCTAGGACCCCTCAGAAGAATGGGGTATCTGAAAGGAAGAATAAGACCTTAGTGGAAGCCGCTAGAGCCATGCTTGCTGAGTATTCACTTCTAAAATACTTTTGGGCTGAAGCGATGAACACTGCCTGTTATGTGCAAAATAGGGTGAATGTTAGATCCAAATTGAATAAGACACCCTATGAGATCATTAAGGGTAGAACTCTAAACTTGTCCCACCTTTATGTCTTTGGCTGTAAGGTTTTCATTATGAATAATGAGAAATCATCCTTAGGAAAATTTGACCACAAATCTGGTGAAGGAGTGTTCTTAGGTTATTTTAGTGTGGGGAAATCCTTTAGGGTGTTTAATAAGAGGACTTTGGTGGTGGAGGAGACAACTCATGTGGTGTTTGATGAATCTGATCCTAAGGAGACTAGAGTTGAGGAAGAAGAAGATGTAGGAGAGATTACCCAAGGAGTTGAAAATGCAAATCTGGAGGAAAGAGTAGAACCTCAAAACACATTCCCTAGATATTGGAGATATTCTTCGAGTCATCCTAAAGAACTGATCTAAGGAGACCCTTCTAAAGGTGTTAGAACTAGGTATAGACTTAGGAAGGAAGTAAACCATTCTGCCTTTATCTCAATGATTGAACCCACCAACATTAATCAAGCCCTTTCTGATGAGTTTTGGATCTTAGCTATGCAAGAGGAATTAAATCAATTATAAGGAATGATGTTTGGGAGTTAGTTGAAAGACCTAGGAATCAAAGTGTAGTGGGAACCAAGTGGGTCTTTTAGAATAAGATGAATGATTCTGGTGTGGTGGTTAGGAATAAGGCAAGTTTAGTGGCTAACGGGTATAACCAAATTGAAGAGATTAATTTTGAGGAGACCTTTTCCCCTGTAGCTAGATTGGAAGCCATTAGAGTGCTACTAGCCTTTTCCTATTTTAAAGGATTTAAGTTATTTCAAATGGATGTCAAGAGTGCCTTTTTGAATGGGGTAATAAAGGAGAATATTTTTGTAGAACAACCCCCAAGTTTTGAGAGTTCTTAATATCCAAATCATATTTATAAATTAAAAAAGGCCTTATATGGATTGAAACAGGTACCTAGAGTTTAGTATGAGAGGCTTAGCACATTCCTGTTAGAAAGAGAGTTTGTTAAGGGAAGCGTACACCACCCTTTTTTTTGAGGAGAGTAGGGGATGATTTACTCATTGCCCAGAACTATGTTGATGACATACTTTTTGGATTTTCTGATTAAAATTTATGTGATGATTTTTCTAACACAATGAGTAAGGAGTTTGAGATGAGTATGATAGGAGAATTATCCTACTTTTTGGGATTTAGCATAAGGAAAATGAATGATGGAATCTTTCTCAATCAATCTAAATACACTAAGGACATTTTGAAGAAATATTAAATGGATAAAGCCAAGCCAATCAACACTCCCATGAGTTCCACTGTTCAGTTAGATAAGGATTCAAATGGAAAATCTATTGATCAGAAGAAATTTAGGGGAATAATTGGATCACAACTTTACCTGACTGCTAGCTGACCTGATATTATGTTTAGTCTCTATCTTTATGCTAGGTTTCAAGCTGATCCTAAAGAGTCCCACCTGACTTCTGTTAAGAAAATTCTTAGATATCTTTTAGGAACCCTAAACCTAAGAATCTGGTACCCTAGGCACAACACTTCTTTTGAGATTATTAGATATTCTGATTTTGACTTTGCAGGGTGTAGGGTGGATAGAAAGAGCACTTCTGGAACTTGCTAATTTATAGGACAGTCTTTAGTCTCCTGGTCCAACAGAAAATAGAACTCAGTTGCACTTTCTACTACTGAAGCTGAGTACATTTCCTTAGGAAGTTGTGTGGCCCAAGTCCTTTGGTTGAAGCAACAAGTTTTGAATTTAGACTACCTATTGGCATAATTTTAGTTCTACATGATAACACCAGTGCCATCTATATTTCTAAGAATCTAATCCAACATTCTAGAACCAAACACATTGATATAAGGCATCACTTCATTAGGGACCACGTTACAAAAGTGGACAATGAGCTACATCATGTAGCAATTGAAAATCAACTGGCTGACATCATTACTAAACCACTGGCCTTTGACTCATTCAGCATTTTATGGACCAGATTGGGTGTGATTGACATAAATGCATGATTTTGATGACTAATGATTTCTGAGTTTTTCTATTTTTTTTATTTCGATTAGTCTTTTAATTTGATTATCTATTTCCTATTTTATTTTTATTCAATGATGATTTCCTTTTATTGTTTATTATTTTTTTGATTTGAGTATTTATTTTGATATGATTTCCTACTTATTCTTAATTTATTATTTTATTCCTTTCAAAATCATATCACTACTCACTACTGCTGATAAACTAGATTTCTGACTAAGAGTTTTGCCTTATTTTTGTTTGGAAGCTTGTATGCAGTGATTGACTCCTCTAAATTTGTTAAAGGGAAGAAACATTGATGATTGTTTCTCTTCCTCTAACTCCCTTTAATGGTGTATTATTTCTTTTGGATAAAAATCTTCTTTAAAATTAAAAAGTTGGTTTTTAAAATAGAGAACTATTTTATCTTCCTACATTAATCTACCTCATATGAATAGTGTCTTCAAAGCTTTGAATCAGTGTTATATTTTTTTTAATCAAGTGACTAAACTTATCATATGATGTATGGTTTTATTTTGTGAATTACTCTTCCTTATTATAGAGAGTGAGTTTTTTCATCTCTTATGTCTGGAAGGTAATTTCACAGCTGAGATTCTTTAAAGATTATAGAAGGAAGCAAGCTTACAAAAGATGTGCAAAGAGCACCAAAATGAAAAGGAGTTTGAAAATCTCTTTTCAAATCTAATTCCTTTTCTTCTAAATTAGACTTTTGTTTGAAAGGAATTTGAACCTGTAAGGTGTCCAAGGTAGGAGTTACGAAAGTTAATTTTCCAACTTTTCTAGATTTCAGTGTTGTCAATTTTCTTCTTATTGGCTTTTGAATTAAAAATCAAGGGAAAATTTTGATTTACTGGAGTTGATCGATTAAAAAAAAAATAGTTCGCCACCATTCACAGCTACTTTCAGCCACCACCACCTCCTCCTTCTAATCAGGATCTGCCTCCTTATTAGTTTTCTGTGTTGTGATGTTTCTTATTTATGTTATTTTATCTGTTCCTCCTCCTTTTTGTGATGTCATAAGGGGGAGTTAGTTTTTTGAAAGTTTGATAGGGATGTTAAGCCTTGATGAACTAGTCTCGAGGCTAACCAAGAGGGGGGGTGAATTGAATATTTGAAACAAAACAAAAATCTTTTTATAACGTGCACCAGAAACGAATTAAAAAAATGATAAAAAGATCAATCACAGATATCACCCAAGCAGATAATCACAATAAAATAAAGTGCAGAAAATAATAAGAAAGAACACACCGAATTTATAGTGGTTCGGTCCAACCTGACCTACGTCCACTCCTCGGAGGCACCCTCCAAGTATTGCACTAAACCAAATAGTGTCTCTCCTTCAGCCCCCACAGCTAGGCGGAGAAGCCCTTACAAAATCACTTCCACCTTCCCCGGTGCGGCGGAGTAGCCGGGTCCTCTAACACCAAAGAGATCTTCTTCTTCCCAAAACCTCCCTCGAGACGATCCTTGAATCCGATAGTACTTAGGTGCAAGCTTGCCGGAGCAACTATGTGAACCCCCTCACACTCCCTCGAGAATCCCCCTTCCCAGGCTCTTCTCCCTCTCAAACTTCACCCTTTCCTCTCTCCCTTTCAAGCTCTCTCTTTAAGTTTTCTTCAAAAGAATGAAGCCTCAATGGATGCCAAAGACACCTATCAAGTGCCTTGAGAAAGCTTAAATAAAGAGCACCAAAAACCCTTCCAAATTAGTTCTGGCGGCAAAGATCATCCAGGACGATTGCCGGATCGTCCAGGATGATGTGCTCCAAAAGACGTCTTCAGAAAACCCTAAAAACTCAATTCTACCGCCGAAGATCGTCCAGAACGATCGCAGGATCGTCCAGGATGATGTGCTCCAAAAGACGGCTTCAAAAAATCCTAAAAACTCAATTCTGTCTCCAAACATCATCCCAGACAATTGTATGATCATCCTGGATGATGTGCAGAATTTGACCTGATAGTCCCGTACGATCCTAGGATAGTCCAGGACGATCAGTATAAATTTTGCACAAATCATCCAGTACAATATACATATCGTCCAGGACGATTAGAGCAAAATTTGACTCTTAAATCCTTGCCTAAATTATCATGGCGGCTAGGGTTTTGAGATCATATTGGATCATCCAGTACGATTTGTTCAAAAGTTAAACTTCTAGTTTTGACAGGATCTCACTCCCCCTGAGTATGTGTACACATAGTCACAAATAAGCATACACCCTTACAGGACTTGACTCAAGAAATCAAAAAGTACATCAATGAGAAATATAACAAAGTTTATTCTACTCATTCTTGAGTCTTGAATCTTTCTTGGATTGATGCATGCTATTCCTGAAATGTTAGTACATATAAACAAATATATATTTCAAATACTAGGAGATGAACCATAATATTTTTTATCATCAAAATAAGAACTCGTGAGCCCGAGTTGCAATAATCTCCCCCTTTTTTATGATGGCAAATATTTCTAGTTAGATTTGCAAATAACAGTATTTTCTCCTAATCTCCCCCTCACTAAGAAAATACTTTTAAAAATAGGGAGAAACACATTTTTTGATTTTTTTTTTATTATTAAAAAAAACTACATAGTAAATGTCACAAATAAAATAGTACAATTATAATACAAATAAACTTCACAAATACAACAAATACAACAGTACGTTCTCCCCCTTTGACATTACCAAAAAGAAGAGGTGCAGAAAAAAACAAAAGTAAAACAAAAATAGACTAAAAGATCGAAAACGGTCTCTGATCTTGTGAAATTTTTATAAAATCAAGAATTTTCTTGTAATGAGAAAGCTACCCCTAAATTTTATTCAAAAAGTTAATTAAGGCATGAATTGACTACTCATAACCCAGAAAGGATAGAAATTCAGAAATTGTTAAACCAAGCTCAGGTTTTAAAAAGGCTAAAAAACTTTTTAAGCTAATATCTAAATCAAGGAACAAATTAGATAAGGAAACAAAAATCTTTCAAAACTCCTTTCATGAAATACATCTAATAGAAGATTGATGGAAAGTAATGAATCAAAAAATCTTAATTTTCAAACTCAAGTAACGAATCCATTAAAAAGACGTAAGAGTTTTCTAAACTTTAGAGATTTATAAGAATGGAAGCAGCTTTTATGGGCTAATTTTGTGCCTCTTTTTCAATTTGTTTGGTGCTTTACGCATCTTTTGATTTTTGATACTCTTTGTGTATTCAATTTGGCAATTTTGCATCTTTTCAGTTTTGAGCTCATTTTGTGCCTCTTTTCAATTTATTTGGCGCATTGCGCATCTTTTGATTGCCTCCTTTCTAAATCTTTAAAATCAGCAAACCTTATTCTTATGATAAAGATGAATAACCTGAATAAGATAATCTTGAAGTTGGTTCAATAATTTGCAAAAGATTCCTATGAGATAGACAAAATGTTGGGAGATGAAAAAAGTTTTAATTTCAAAAAATAATTTATAATTTGAAACAGATTTTGACTCAAAAGTAAGATAGCCTTATTCAAAGAAATGAGATAGAGAGACAAAATCATGAGTTTTCTTTCTTTACTTGATTTTAGAGAAATCAACCACAACTAACAAAGTATTTAGAAAGTACAGGAGGTAAATTTTCTATTTTTAGAAAATAAGATCTAAAAAAAAATGATTTAAAATAAGAGGTGTTATGTGTGTGCTTGATCAGAGGAACAATAAAAAACATCAAAAATTTTAAAAGGAAAAACAAAAATACTAAAACACAGAAAACACAATGAATAAACAATAGTAACAGAAAAATAAAACAAAAAACATAAACACACAAAAAGAACATTAATTTACATCAGCTTGCTCCTGATCAGATGATTCAGAAGCTAGATCTGCCCAGGACATTTTTCATTTTACATTTTCAGCCCTTATTATAATTTGCTTAGCTTTACCCTTTTCCTTTTTAGGAAGGGTTCTTAAGTTTGGGCACTAATTTTTCATATGTCCAGGCTTCCTACATCCAAAACAGATAACATCAGAAGAGAACTTTACATTCTTACCATTTTTACCTTTATTCCACTTTTGATGTTTATATTTGTACTTTAGTAGATTTTTCAATTTGTTTGTTGCTGATGCTAACTCCATTCAAAAAAGGGAATATCAATTTTAATTTCATTTACAATACGTGACGGTGCAGAATAACCAATTTGAATCATATGCCACATGCGATAATCAATAGATTGCAAGAAAGTAGACATACGGATTTTCCAAAAATCAAAAGTAACATTTTCAAATAACGGTGGTCATGTGATTGAATATCCTTTCGCAACATTACGATTATAAAAATTAGCCGTGGATCGATTTCAAAAGTTTTTAAACTTAAATTTTGAATCCTGCTCTGATACCACTTAAAAGTTCGATAGGGATGTTAAGCCCTGATGAACTAGTCCCGAGGCTAACCAAGAGGGGGGGGGGGTGAAATGGATATTTAAAACAAAACAAAAAATTTTTTATAACGTACAGCGGAAACAAATTAAAACAATGATAAAAAGATCAATCACAGATATTACCCAAGCAGATAATCACAATAAAATAAAGTGCGAAAAATAATAAGAAAGAACACACCAGATTTATAGTGGTTCGGTCCAACCTGACCTACGTCCACTCCTCGAAGGCACCCTCCAAGCATTACACTAAACTAAAAGTGTCTCTCCTTCAGCCCCCCAAGCTAGGTAGAGAAACCCTTACAAAATCACTTCCACCTTCCCCGGTGCAGCGGAGTAGCCGGGTCCTCTGACACCAAAGAGATCTTCTTCTTCCCAAAACCTCTCTTGAGACGACCCTTGAATCTGATGGTACTTAGGTGCAAGCTTGCAGGAGCAACCGTGTGAACCCCCTCACACTCCCTCGAGAATCCCCCTTCCCAGGCTCTTCTCCCTCTCAAACTCCACCCTTTCCTCTCTCCCTTTCAAGCACTCTCTTCAAGTTTTCTTCAAAAGAATGAAGCCTCAATGGCTGCCAAAGACACCTATCAAGTGCCTTGATAAAGCTTAAATAAAGAGCTCCAAAAACCGTTCCAAATTAGTTCTGGCGGCAAAGATCGTCCAAGATGATCGTTGGATCATCCAGGATGATGTGCTCCAAAAGACGACTTCAGAAAACCCTAAAAACTCAATTCTGCTGCTAAAGATCGTCTAGAACGATCGCAGGATCGTCCAGGACGATGTGCTCCAAAAGACGGCTTCAGAAAATCCTAAAAACTCAATTCTGCCTCCAAACATCATCCCGGACGATCGTAGGATTGTCCTGGACGATGTGCAGAATTTGACCTGGTAGTCCCGTACGATCCTGGGATTGTCCAGGACGATCAGTACAAATTTTACACAAATCGTCCAGTACGATATACATATTGTTCAGGATAATTAGAGCAAATTTTGACTCTTAAATCCTTGCCTAAATTATCATGGCGGCTAGGGTTTTGAGATCATATTGGATCGTCCAGGATGATATAAATATCGTCCAGTACGATTTGTTCAAAAGTTGAACTTCTAATTTTGACAGGATCTCACTCCCCCTGAGTATGTGTACACATAGTCACAAATAAGCATACACCCTTATAGGACTTGACTCAAGAAATCAAAAAGTACATCAATGAGAAATATAACAAAGCCTATTCTATTCATTCTTGAGTCTTGAATCTTTCTTGGATTGATACATGCTGTTCCTGAAATGTTAGTACACACAAACAAATATATATTTCAAATATTAGGAGATGAACCATAATATTTGTTATCATCAAAATAAGAACTCGTGAGCCCGAGTTGCAACATTTTTTAGTTACTAGAAGTTTCTTTTACTATTTTGTGATGTAGTTGTTTCCTTATTGTATTTAGTGTGACTATTTGTCAATATTTAGTGAGCTTTGAAATGAAATTTTTTTTTCGTATGTGCGTTGATTACTCCTGTCTAATTTATTGGAAACTACTAAATAAATGTTTGCCATCATCAAAAAGGGGGAGATTATTGCAAATCTGGATTTAGAGATTACAATTTTGATGATAACAAACATTATTGTGCTCTATTATTTGGTCAACTAATATTTCAGGTAAAAAAGATCAAATACAATCCAAGCCAACATAAGAACGGGTCTGTGTGTGTCTAAGTTGTAATTTTTCCCTTTCTTGAGTCAAATATAATGTAAGTGATCCCCTAGCTAAGTAACCTTGCACACACACACTCAGGGGGAGAGTTTTTAGTGAGTTAGAGTCTCTATTTTCAAGTTTTATTCATGTCATCCTAGAAGATATTCATATTGTCCTAGACGATCCAGTGAT
Source organism: Dendrobium chrysotoxum (assembly GCA_019925795.1). NCBI lineage: Eukaryota > Viridiplantae > Streptophyta > Magnoliopsida > Asparagales > Orchidaceae > Dendrobium > Dendrobium chrysotoxum. The sequence goes on from CM034312.1 coordinate 54,179,074, forward strand.
AATAGAAACCCTAATTAGGACGATCATGTTAAGTCGGGTTGATTAAGCTGATCGTCTTGGATGATACACATATCATACAGGACGATAGGCTTAAATCATAAACTCTCTACCGCCAGATTAAGTTAGGCAAGTTTTTATTTTTAGAGATTTGGTTTGATTATCCCAGACGATACGTGTATCATCCTGAATGATCCATTACAATCATGCCTAAATTAGTCTAATGATTAAAGAAAGTAATTAAGGTTTAATTTATTCAATCATATCATCCTGGACAATCGTAAGATCGTACAGGACGATATGTTAAAAATCCTGACCGTCTAGTGCCTACCACGTGTACGTCCAGAGCTGTGTGCAGGACGATATTATCATTTTTAAACTAATCATATAGGACGATGGACATATCGTCCTAGACGATCAAATCTTTTTGAAATCATCTAGCATGTTCTAACCTGTACGTCTAGAGCTGTGTGCAGGACGATATTGTCATTTTTGAACTAATCGTACAGGATGATGGACATATCGTCCTGGAAGATCAAGTCATTTTGAAATCGTCCAACATGTTCTGACATATACATCTAGAGCTGTGTGGAGGATGATATTGTCATTTTTGTACTAATCATACAGGACGATGGACATATTATCCTGGATGATCAAGTCATTTTGAAATCGTCCAGCATGTTCTGACCTATACGTCCAAAGCTATGTGTAGGATGATTTTGTCATTTTTGAACTAACCATACGGGACAATACCCATATTGTCCGGAATGATCAAGTCATTTTGAGATCGTCCAGCACAAGTTCCCCTGAATGACCAGAGCTATCTTATGGATGAAATTCCTGATTTACACTAATCATCTCGGATGATCGCAGAATCGTACAGGATGATATGAACAAATTTTGCATACTAATCATCCAGAGGAATCAGATCTTCCAGGTTGATTCATGTGATTTTGGACTGATCGTACAGGATGATCGACTGATCGTCCTGGATGATCTTTGATGACCAGTTGAGATTTAGGAAAATTTTTGAGCCCTCTTATTTAAGATCTTGTTCTTTCAATAAGAAAATCTTTTGCCACTTTTTTCCAGAAAAACCTTGACAGAGAGAAAGAGAGCTTGGGAGAGAGAGAGAGAGGATCTTGTGAGGGGGAGTTTGTGAGAGATTCATAAAGGTTGCTCCAAGCAAGGATCTGAGTCATCTTCTTCATTCATCATCTCTTGTCTTGTCGGTGTCCCTGTTGGTGGATCATTCGCAAGAAGATCCGGGTTCTTTGCCTGCTTCAGGAGGAAGCGAAAGGAGTCTAAGTTCTCTTCCTACTTCAGGAGAAAGCGAAAGGAGTCTAGGTTCTCTGCCTGCTTCAGGCAGAAGCAAAAGGAGTTCAGGTTCCCTGCCTCACAGTGTTGGTGGAAAGGAGTTTTTGTACAGGCTTCTCCGCCTTGCTGTGGGAGCAGAAGGAGAGTCACTTAGTGTTAGTGCAATAGCCGGAGGGGAGGCTCCACGGAGTTGACGTAGGTCAAGTTGACCGAACCACTATAAAATCTGGTGTGTTCTTTTTGATTATTTTTTGAAATTTATTTTTCTGTTATTATTTGCTTGGGTGAAATCTGTGATTGATCTTTTCATTACTGTATTTACTTAAGTCCGCTACAAATTATCAAAAGAAATTTCCTGTTGATCACAAATTTTAAAATAACCAATTCACCCCCCTCTTGGTTAGCCTCGGGACTAGTTCATATGTGCATAACATTCCTATCAAACTTTTATAATGTACCTAGGATATTGTGTTATTTTAAGTAGTAGGGAACTCGAGCACCTTTGAATTTTTTTATTATTTTTGTATCTCTTTCGAGCATTAGTGAGCTTGAGATCCTTTTAAGGACCTTATACTTATTTTCTTATATTAATGCATAGGCCCGTTGGTGGGTTTCCAAAAAAAAAAAGGTTAGATTTTTAAATCCAAGGGGTTATTCTACATACACATCTTCTTTTATTACCCATTCAAGAAGGCACTTTTAACAACCATCTAATATAAGTTGAAGACTCTAAAGCAAGAAAATGCTAATAAAATTCTAATTACTTTTAACCTAGCTACAGGGGTAAGGGTTTCTTCAAAATCAAATCCTTTTATTTGATTATACCCCTTAGCTACTAACCTAGACTTATTCCTAACCACTATTCCAGAGTCATTCATTTTATTTTTAAAACCCAATGAATTCCTATAATACTTTGGTTCTTAGGTCTGCTAGCCAACTCCCAAACATCATTCTTAACAAATTGATTGAGTTTTTCTAACATAACTAGGATCCAAAATTTATTAGATAAATCTTGATCTATGTTTGAGGGTCCTAACATAAAAATGAAATTTGAATGACTAACCTCCTTTCTAAGTTCATGCCTAGTTCTAATTCCTATAGATGGATCTCTTATGATAAGCTCCTTACAATGACTAGATGTATATCTCCAATCTTTAGAAAATTTGTTTTAAGGCTCTATTATATTTTCTGGGTCAATAGACTCTATTCCTTAGGTTACTTCTACCACTTCTTGTTCTCTAACCTAGGCTTAACAATCTATCAGATTCATTAAATACTATATGGGTGGTATCCACTATCACTAAGGTTCTCCTATTGAAAATTTTATAGGCTTTACCTATAGATGAATATCCTAAAAAAACTCCTTCATCAGATTTAGGGATAAATTTTTCTAAATGAGATTTTCCATTATTAGACTGAACACCTTACAACCAAAGAAATGAAGGTGAGAAAGATTGGGTGTCTTATCTTTAAGTAACTGTATTGTGTTTGGATCTGATATTTACCCTATTAAGAACTTAGCAAGCAATTTTTATTGCTTCATCCCATAAATATCTTGGGAGTTAGTACTTAGAAAGCATGGCTCTAGTAGCTTATACCGGGGTTATATTCTTTGTTTTAGCAATCCCATTATATTGATGCATTTTAGGAGTTAAAAAATTATGTTTTATCCAAAGCTCCCTACAAAATGATTCTAACCTATCATTTTTAATTTCTCTACCATGATCACTATGAATAGTTAAAATTTCACTCTCTAATTTCTTCTAAATCCATGTAGAGAATATCCTAAATTTCTCAAATGATTAACTCTTATGAGATAGAAATCTAACCTAGGTAAATCTAGAGTAATCATCAATAATCACAAATCCATATGCTTCCTCACCTAAGCTAGCAGTGCTTATCGGTCCAGACAGGTCTATGTGAAGGATTTTTAGAGGTCTATAAGTGGTGGTTTCCTTAATGGGATGAAATGAAAATTGGATTTATTTTCCTAGTAAGCACGCATCACAAAGGTGGTCCTTAAAGAATTCTAGTTTGTGTATGCCTCTAATAAGGTCCTTTTGGGTTATATTTCTAATTTGATTAATGCTTGCATGACATAGTCTCCTATGCCATAGCCAAGATTTATTAGGAACCATTTACAGAAATAAAGAATTTGAATAATCAATATAATTTAAATAAACCATGCAAACATTATTAATTATTTTACCCTCTAAAACAAGTTTACCATTCAAGCTAATCAAGCATCAAGTAGAGAAAAAATTAATATCAAATCCTTTATCAGACAATTGTCTAATATTAAGTATGTATGTTTTGGCCCAACTATTAGCAAAACATTCTTAGTAATAAATTTTTTGGAATTTCTAGTCATACCAAAACCTACCACTTTTCTGGTATTATTGTCTTCCAGTGCAACTTTGCCTCTTCCGTAGCCTCCAACGAGATGAATTTCTTCATATCTCCAGTTTTATTTTGTTAGCATCAATTGTCCATCTACCACATGCTCTCACTAGGTCTTTTATGAGAGCACCCCTACAATATCAAATAGAGGTTAGAATTGAGAACCCAAGTGAGTTTGGGTTCCTCCTTATGCTTAAATAAATTATTTACATGTTTGTTATGCTATGATGCAAATGATTTTGACCTTCACACTAGATTTATTCTATAATTTTGACCTTCACAATTTATTTTTAAGGCATTAGTTGTACTTTTCTCAGCTGCCAGTTCTAATAAAAAGTCAAGTCTAGTAGTTTCTAGAACATCTACAACTAAATTTAATCTATCAAATGCATTATTCAGCTCAATAAGATCAAACTTCAAGGATTCATATACATTAGTTAAGTTAACATGATTCTTATTTAATACATCAAACTCATCGAGTAAAGACATGTGCTTTTTATCTAATATAGAATGCTCATTCCTAAGACTATCATACTACTTTTGTAAAGTACAAAAATAAAGTTCTATGTAGCATACATTTTCTTTAAATTCCTACATGAATCATAAAATTTTTTAGAAATAATAAATAATTCATCACAGGATAGCTGACATATCTCATTTTGATAAAAATGGTCAAGACTATCATTAGCCTTAAGACACAGATTAGTTACCTCCTCCTCTATTTTTGTTTCAATGATTTTGAGGAAGAGTTAGACCAACAAGCCATTTGTGTCCTATTCTTTCCTTCCCTGAAGTTTCCCTTTTCATCATCCTACTCCTTGCTTGTGTGAGTTTTTAGGTTGGGGCAATCAGATCTCAAATGCCCTGGCTTCCTCCATTCAAAATAGATTGTGTTAGATGAAGCTTTAAAATTTCTATTACTTTTATTATTTCTCTATTTCTAATGACGCTTCTGCTTTATTTATAAAAAGTTTTGGAACTATCGAGTCATCACTGCAATGTCTTCATCCTTCTTAGCTACAAAGCTATCACTGTCCGAGACATTATCTTTCAAACCCACAACTTTCTCTTTTCTACTTTCTCCTTCATCAAGTAATCTTTAACTCATGCATTGCTCATAGGCAATGAGTGAGCCAAGTAAGTTATCAATAAAATACACATTCAGATCTTTAGATTCAGAAATTACAGTAACTTTCACATCATAAGTACTAGGTAGACATAGAAGGTGTGGTTTTATAGAGAGAAGGTGCGGTTTTCTAGAGAGAGAAGGTGAGGTATTTTGAAATTTTTTCCTTGGTGGGTTCTTCTTCGAGGATTCTGGCTAGGTTGTGGGGATGGCGGCGGACTCTCGCCGGTCATCCACGCCGTTGACTTAAGAAGGTGCAACCAATTGTGAAAGGATTTTGAGGAATGATCATCTATCTTCTAGGTTTGAACGTGAAGAAGAAAATATTCGCCTTCGGAGAACTAAAGGTGAACTAGTAATTACTAAAAATAAGCATTTGCACATGGAAGTTGTTAAAAATGTTGATGGTAAAGGTAAGGAGATTTTTGTGTCAGCTGATTGCAAAACTCCCAAATGTTTTTCAAATGGCTCTTCTCCGCTTTTGCTCGATCCAAGAGCTTCGCCTTCTGGTAAGAAGATTTTTGTTAATCGATTTGGCAATTCAAATGTAATCCCTATCCTTGACAATAAGATAAATATGAATGCCATGAATGTGGTTAATGAAATAATCATATTTTGAGTAAGACGTCTCCAGCTATTTCAGAGAAGGCCTGCATGGAGAATGCTGTCATTGGCAGTTCAATTGATTGTGGAAATGCTCAACCTACGTTGATTCAAGGAAGTACTACTTAATCTGAGACGGTTATTGAAAGGAGTGGAAATCCTTGGGCTAGACGTCCCAACGTTATGATCAACTTTCAGAAGGATGAATCCTTTCTATCTTAAGATGGTCTTGCTGTGAAACTATTTGACCCAAATGTTAAATCCAGTTCAGAAAAACTTAGTAACTCAGTTGTGGTTAAAGTATTTGCAAATAAAATTCTGGCTTTTATTATTGCTGAGGAGCAGCGGCGTCAATGGATACATTTTGGGAAGTTTCACCTTACTAGCCTTGGGTCAGGCTGGGTTCTATGCTCATTTTCTTCACCAGAAGCTATGGAAGGAGTTCTTACTGGAGGTCCTTGGTTCGTTCGCAACCATATTGTGGGATTGGATAAATGGTCAGCAGAATTCTCTCCCACTTCTCTAAAGGGTTTATCTTCTCCTATATGGGAAAGACTTCCTCACTTACCACTTTATTATTGGGATAAGATTAATGTTGCTCGTATTGCTTCTACGGTGGGCACTCCACTGTTTTTGGATGGGAATATGTTCCAATGGAGTAGAAGGGAATTTGCTAGAGTTTGCGTTCGTGTGGAGCTTGACACACAACTTCCTTTGGGTGTGTGGGTAGAAGGATTGGATGGATGTTTCTTTCAAAAAATAGAATATGAAAGAATTTCTAATTTTTGTTTTAAATGTAGAAAGATTGGCCATCTAGTTGAAGAATGTGGTTTGGAGAAAAAGGTTGTTGCTCCTAATTTTCCAAGAGCTACAAATCGTACTAATAGCTGTGTTGCAAATTCTGAGGAAAGATGTGAAGACAAAATAAGTTCTTATGGCCCTTGGATACATGTCAGATATGGTAGAGGAAGGAAAGTTCATGCTCCTAGTAAAGGTGTTCAAAGTTTTCAAAATAGAAATACCTCTACTTATGTAAAAAGGAAACAACAAGACATTGAAAAACCAATAAATGCAGATACCATTAAAGTGTCTGCCAGGGTTATGAGACCTGCTAATGAAGAAAATATAACATTGTTGTCTGAAACCAATGTTGGGAATTGTTGTGTAGAGGAGCTGGTTGTGCATAATTTGGAGAAGAATGATGAATCATCAGCATTGGTGGGAAATTTTTTTGAAAAGCAACCTCTATCTCAGGTGCAACCATTGGAGAAGTCAGTTTTTACTCATACTAATCAGTTCAACATATTGGAAGTTGATGATGCTAAGGACAATTCTATCACTGGTGTAGAAGATGGTGAACTCAAAGGTGATAAAGAAGAAGGAGAACTAAGTGATGGTGCTTTAGAATGAAAGATTTCTTCTAATAAAATATATAATAGTGCAAAGGGGGCTGTCAAATTTAGACTTCAAAAGGAGTTACAATCACTTGGTAATAATAAGTTGCATTCTCGAAGTAGAAGACTAGAGATGTTAAAGAAAAGTGCTAATGGGATCAATCCCATTAACACCCACAAATGACTTCCATTATTTTTTTAGAATTGTAGAGGGGCTAGGAAGGTAGAAGCCTCTCTTTATTTAAGGGAAATTGTTAAACATCATGAAGCTTTATTTGTTGGTTTGGTTGAGACTAAAATCTTATCAATCGAGTCATTTGAATTTAAGAAGGTGATTGGAGAAAAATGGGATTTCTACTTGTTCCTTGCAGATGGACCTTCTGGTGGCATCTTAACATGTTGGAGATCGGACATTGCTATTTTTACTGTTAAAGAAGCAAATCCTCAAGTGGTGATTGGTGAACTCAACATAGCTAAGAAAGGCATATGCTACATTGCCACAGTTTATGGCAATAAAGACTGTTTCAAAAGATTGAAGCTTTGGAGCAGCCTTGAGATGATGAATGGTTTGAAATGTCCGGCTAGAGTAGGTGGTGATTTCAATTATTTGCTTTCCCAAGATGATAAGAAAGGGGGTAAAAAATTTTTAATGTCCAAAGGTAGTCAGGACATGTTTACCTTCATGAGCAATTGTGATTTTAATGAAGTGGGATTTGTGGGCCAAAAATTCACTTGGTGTAACAACAAGGTTGGTAAATCCAGTATTTTGGAAAGGTTAGATAACTGTCTTATTAATTTGGTTGCTTTGAAGACTATTAAGTTGACGGTTGTAAGACACTTGGCGAGGTTGGCTTCTAATAATTGTCCAATAATGATGAAGATTTTTTCTACAGGTTTGGGTAGAAATCTGGCAAATATGTTTGAGGATGTGTGGGCTTCATTTCCAGCTTCATATGCTATTGTTTCTAGTTCGTGGAAGAAACCAGTGAGAGGAAGCAATGTGGAGGCCTTGAATGTTAACCTCAAATGGGCATTGAAGGCTCTTTTTTTCTGGAGTAAAGCAAAACTTAAAGGCTTGTATGATTTGAAGGAAAGTCTCAAGAAAGAAACTCTAGATTTACAAATTGAGGAGTCTTTAGGAGATGGGCTCTCAGATCAAAGTCTGATGCTTTTAAAATCCAAAGTTTGTGAACTGAATTCTACTCTTGGTCGACTATGTACTTGGTGGAAACAGAGAGCAAAAGTTCATTGGATGAAGGATGGTGATTCTAGCTCCAAGTTCTTTCATGCTTATGCCTCGACAAGGATGAATGGAAATTGGATTAAACAACTTAAAAATTAAGAAGGAGAGTTCACTGAAGACCGTTATCAAATTGAGAGTATTTTTAATAACTATTTCAAAGCCAAATGGAGAGATCATAGATGTTTGCTGACTGGTTGGCCGTCATCTTCCAATAAACTAAATGAAGAAGACTCTTTGTTACTTCGAAAGCCTTTCACTTTTCATGAGCTGGAGCAAGTAATCAATAATCTAGATCTTAACAAATCCCCAAGTAATGATGGTATTACTCATTCATTTCTTAAAGTATATTGGCAATTTATTAAGCATGATGTGTGGATGGCTATAAGCTCCTTCTTCTCTTCTGGTTTTTTATGTTCTGATTAGAAAGAGACAAATGTTATTTTGATTCCAAAGGTGAAAAATCCTTTAAGTCCAGCTCATTTTCGTCCTATTAGCCTTTGTAGATCCATTTATAAGGTGGTGGCTAAAATGTTATTAAATAGGATGACTCCTTATTGCCAAAAATTTTTTCTAAAACACAATCTTCTTTTTTAAGAGGTAGATCCATGTCAGATCAGATTTTATTAGCCCAGGAGGTTTTTAACAAATTTGGATACTCTAAATCTAAGAAGGGGCTCATGGCTATTAAAATTGATATGGAGCAGGCCTATGATAATATGAGTTGGGCAACTCTAACTCAAATCTTGGATGAGTTTGGTTTTCCAAAAAAATTTCTAATCTAATTCCAGAATGTGTTGGAGAACCAAAATTTTCTATTTTAATTAATGGTAATTTCTCGGAATGGATTGAAGCTAGAAGTGGGTTTAGACAAGGTTGTCTTTTGTCTCCCTATCTTTTTATTATGTCCTCACAGTTGTTATCTGATGCATTTGCTCTTAGAGGTAAGAAGATAGGTATTAAGGTGGCTTCCAATGCCCCTTTAATATCTCATTTGATGTATGTAGATGATATTATTTGCTTTTTTCAAGCCAACCGTAGGTGTTTGAGGAAGGTGAAGTCTATTATGGATAACTATTGTCATTGGACTGGTCAAAAAATCAATGTGGTTAAGTTTTCTATCATGTTTGGGAAATCAGTGAAAAAGCATACAAGGAGAACTCTTTCCAAATTAATAGGGGTCAAAGAGGTGCATGGATTGGTATATCTGGGAGTTAAAATCAAGTTGGGGAGATTGGTTTTTGCTGATTTTCAAGATCTTTTGATTAAAACGGCTACTAGATTGAGCTCTTGGGGGAATAAGGGTATCTCTATTGCTGGAAAGTTACCCTCATCAATTTAGCTTGTCTTTCTATCCCCATTTTTTTGGTTACTCACTCTTTTGTCCCTATGGGTGTCTTGTATGACATTGAGAAGATATGCAGGAACTTCCTATGGAACAAAAATGAATCAACGAAGGGGCTGCATTATGTTGCGTGGGATGTTCTTTGTAAGTCCAAAAAGGAAGGTGGTTGGGGTATGCAATCTATTGTGAAGAAAGTAGGTCCTTTGAGGGCAAAATTTGCTTAGGATTTCATTACCAAGCCTCAGTCACTTTTGAATAAATCTTTGGCGGCAAGGTATGGTAGTGATGTGTGGTGTGTTGATTCCAGAAATAAGGCTTCATCTACTTGGAGAATTATTTTGAATGGTGTGGAATTTCTGCAGCCAATTATTAGATGGAGAGTGAATTCTGGTTTGAATATTAACACTATCAAGGACACTTGGATTTGTGATAAACCAATCAACAAATGGCCTACATTTGTTACAAATATGAGTGAAGAAACTAAACTTGTTTATGGTTTTATCAAGGAAGGGAGGTGGGATGAAAGAAAATTGAGGATTTTCTTTGGGAAGGAGCTTGCAGATGTTATTTTATCTGTCGCGATCGGTTCTGAGTTGGCGAAGGACAAGGTGGAACATAAATTCAAATTTTCTAGAAGAACAATTTTGTTTCTTACTTTGGAGGCTTCTTCTATGAATACAATGGAGATTGATGACTGGAGTTGGATGAAGAACACCAAGTTACGACCTTGAATTGCTCTGTTCTGGTGGAGGCTAAAGAAGAAGGCTCTTCCTTATAATTATTTTTTAAAATACAGAAAACTTTCTGATTTTGAACATTGCCTGAGAGGTTGCACATCTATGGAGAACCCGGAACATATTGAAGTTTTTTTGTAGTAAGTTAAAGGTTGTCTTCACCTGTCTTGCTAAATGGGGATTTAATTCTATATCATTTCAATCGTTGGAGGACTGTTTCTATGGGTTGAAGTCTCTTGTGAAAACTAATCCTTTTCAAGGGAATTTGTACTGCTCTGTGGTATTTTTCTGTTGGAAAAGTAGGAATAAATTGACTCATGGGGGAGTGGAGGATGGATCAGCATTCATAGCGGTCAATTCTGTTTGCCATGCTATTGCCTCTTTCAAGTTGAACTTCATCTGGGAGAACTGGGACATCAACCAGCTTTGTAAGCTGTCTTTACCTTCTTGGCGTCCTCCACCTCCTAAATGGCTCAAAGAGAATATTGGTGCCTCTATGTTACATACATATAGAGAAGGAATTGGAGGAATCTTTAAAGATTGTCAAGGAGGATTCTTGTGTGCGTTTGGTATCAATTGCCGGCATTGGGACTGCTCTCAACTTGAAATGTTATCTTTTCTTTCTTTGAAAATATTTGTACAGGATTGGATGTTTGATGCAGAAGGTATTATAGTTGAAGGTGATAACATTAATGTTATCAAATTCTTTCAAGATTTTATGAATAAGGTGGAGACCAAGGAGGACTATCCCAAGGAGTTAGAGTTCTTTTATCTGTTCAAACAAGTTTTGTTTCTTTATTCTAGTAGAAATTGTAATAAGTTAGCTGATTTATGTGCTAACTTAGCTCTTTTTTCTAATATTTTTTTTGATGACATTAGCTCTAATAAGATTCCTCATTCTTTCCTTCAATTGTTCAAGGAGGAATTTGATTGTTTATAGTCCTCTTTAATAAAATTTGCTGCTTGCATTTGCTTCAAAAAAAGTACTAGGTAGACTATGTAGGATTTTTTTGACCTTTGCAGAATTGGATTGTTCTCTACCTAGAGCATGTTGGGATGTCACTATCTAGGTAAACTTAGTGTACATGTCTGATATACTCTCACTAGGTTTCATACAAAAAAATTCATAGTCATGCAATAAAATATTTAATCTAAATTATTTCACCTCACTAGTACCCTCATATGTGATGCAAAGTATATCCCAAATTTAATTTCCAGTATTACATATAGATACTCTCATATAATCTTTAGATTTAAGAGCACATAAAAAGCAATTTAAACATTTAACATTCTGTTGTGTATATTCTCTATCTTCATTCCATTCAGTAAAGGGTATTTCTATTTTGATGCCATTAATTAATTTAAATAGTGTATCATACTCTTCCTTTACCATCAACCACATGTGAAAATCAATAAACTGAAGAAAAGATGACATGCGAATGTTTTAGAAATCAATGGTATGTTGTCAAATAACAGGGGATGGGTTATAAAATAACCCTCTACAGTATTCCTATTGCAAAATTGTTCCATTTAATCTTTTTTTAAAGATTTTTAAATCTATAATCCAAGACCCTCTCTGATACCAAGTGAAAGTTCAATGGAGGTTGTTAAACCTTTTTGAACTGTCCATAGCACACCAATAGAGATGGGGTGGGGGGGATTAATTGGGGTTTTAAAAAATTTCTTTAACATGAAAAATCTTTTTGATATTTTCAAAGAAATTAAATCTTCCAATATAGAAGCTAATGAACATAATAACAATTAGAATAATAATTTTAATTCTATCAAATCAATCTACTACCAACCAAAACATTCTCAACTTAAAATTTTTAAGAAAAATAAATGCATAGAAAATTAAAATACAAAAATAAAAGTGCATAAAAGATAAGTAAAACGAGCACACCTAAATTTTATAGTACTTTGACCAACCTTGACCTACATCCACTCCTTGGAGTCCTCCACTCCAAGTACTACAGTAAAAAACTATAGTGTCTCTCTATTAGCCCATATATCTTGGCAGAGAAGCCTTTACAATGTTTTCACCAACCCAGTGCAGTAGATAACCTAGGCTCATTTTTCACCCTCCTGGTGAAGGAAAAGAACATCAACTTTTTTTTCACCCTCCTCGTGAATGAAGAGAACCTAGCACTCCTTTTTCACCTTCATAGTGAAGGGTGAGAACCTTGACTCATTTTTCACCCTCCTAGTGAAGGCAAAGAACCTAGCACCATTTTCACTCTCCTGGTGAAGGCATAAAACCTTGAAGATATTTGGCCTTGAAGTACTTCTTCCTAGAGGCACTGAAGAAACCAAATAAGCCACTTAGAGGAAATAAGGTAGATGCTTACCAGGAGCAATCATGTGGAATCCCCTCACATTCCTTCTCCCTCATGCATAACCTATCCTTTATCCTTCCCAAAGCTCTCAAAGATCTTTCTCAAAGCTCTCTTTCCAGAAAACACAACCACCAAAGACTCTCCAAGAGTCTCTTAAGAAAGAATTTACATAAGGCTTCAAAAAATCCTATTTTTTAATTTGGCCATCACTGTTCGTACAATATGATCAAGGATCATATAGTATGATTAGTTCAAAAAATTGGGTTTGTTTGGTATAATGAAACAACTATGGAATGAATTATTCAATTTTTATGTACTGATAGTATGTTACAATCTGAAGATTGTACGAATGATTACTTTAATTCCTTTAATTTATGGAAGATAATCTCTTTTTTTTTTTTTGAAGAAATGCATTTAGCATTGAAAAAGAAACTATTACAAGCAAGCAAACAAAAGCAAAAACAAGCCCCTTGAATCTAATATAATGGATATGTTGTTCACTAATTCCCATTTTAAACCCATTGGGGTGGAGAGGACACCAAGTATTAAAAGAACCTAAAAGGTTGGTTAGTGTCCCAGAGTTCCCAAAAGGAAGAAAATATGAACTAGTAAAAACCCCATATGACATTATAGTAAAAACCCAAAGGCAAAAGACAACTATAAAAGAAACAACAAGAAAGGAAATGACAACTACAGGAAGAAACCAAAAAAAACAACAACTACAATCAGGTAACCTCCTAAAGAGGCACCTCCCACAACCAACACAGCCACAACAAAACCCTCTAGTTCCAGATTAGGTTCGTCTTTAGCCCCTGGAAGAAGAGTACTGCAGCACTAAAACTAAAAACTTGCAAAATCAACCCGAGTCTCCATGTCTTTACCAGCTCGAAGCAGAACCTTCCATCTATAGCACCGAGTCTTCTGTACAAAGCTGCTAGCCATAGATCTGGCATAATCCAATGCTTCCCTCTTAGTAGTACCTCCCCCACTAAAATATTTAGAAATACTCATTCTGCCAAAAAATAAACAATACTGCCCCAATCATCTTCCAAACAGCTATCTCTTCCTTGTGCCATTCTCAATAGGACCTAAGAATTTAAGTTGTTTAGTGCTTTTATGTTTAACACTATACAAACTTAAATCCTTAGTGAAATCCATAGTAGAAGGAGTAGAATTTGAATTTGAATTATGAATTTCAACCCTGTGGTTGGATTCCAAATGTTCCAGATGTCCTTCCATACCACTGTTAACATTACCTTGCATATTAATTTCATTGTCTAAACTATCAGAACTAACCAAAGTACCTCCGGCGTCTTCTGTTGTTCGCCTGATGTCATCTTCCATAACATTTTGCAAGCCAACCTTTATCGGTTCTACTTTAGAATCAGCTTTATACATTTCTGTAGCAATCTTGTGACCACTAGCACTAGGAGTTCCAGCAGGCGTTTCTTGGATACTAACAGAATTCTGAATATTGCCCTCAACTGCATCCACCATCTCATCTATCTTGTCTATAGATAGCACATTAAATCTGTTGGTAGAATCCAGCTCAACTTCCGCATAATCCTCTTTAGGCCTCTCAGAATATCTCTGCTTCCAAGACTTAGTATTCTTAACACCATTCACAATATTTCTTTTATGTTTTTTAAACTTCACATGCATCCATGGCCCAAGCATGTTATCAGAATTAGGGGCATAAGATTTTCCTCCCACTGCATTCGCAGCCTTGCAAAAAGTTTCCTCCTTCTCTTGGCAGTCCACCTTCTTTATTTATTTAATGGAATTCCCTTGACCTTTAGATTCAGGGCACAAACTAATAACATGACCTATCTTACCACAATTAAAGCACAAAGAAGAGATCTTTTCATACTCTATTTTTTGGAGAAATTTTCTGTATACACCTTCAATCCAAACACCATGAGTTAATGGAGAATCAAGATTTATTCGGACACAAGCTCTAGCAAACTCCCGCCTCCCCCTTTAAAACATGTTTCGATCTAAAAATATAAGAGTTCCTATCTTGGAAACTATCTTAGTAACATTAGTCTCATCCCAACAATGCAATGGTAAATGAGGTAACTGAATCCAAATTGGAGAGGATAGGCCTTTCAAAGACATGGGAGAAAATTGAGGCATCCACTTATCCATCCCAATGACATGATTCTCCAAATACCACGGTCCACCACTAAGAATGTCCTCCATAGCTTGGGTTGAATGGAAAGAGCACAATATCCAATCAAGACCCAAAGAGGTAAGATGAAAGCTTCCAAATTTGCTCCATTGCCGCCTCAACTCAATACTACAAATAGAAAAGGAAATTTTTTTACCAAAGACCTTAACAACAAGAGATTTTTGTAGAATTTTGAAATTCTCACACTCCCTATGCTCATCAAGTTTAATAACTCCATCATCTTCTAAATCATCAGAATTCTTCTCAACATAATTTATTTTAATGTGTTGAGTTTTCACCCACACATTCCTTGAATCCATCTTAAGGATAGCTGCATCCTCCATCCTAACTTTAGAATCTTTTATAATAATTGGGACAGCATCTTCCACCGCCCTTTCTGAGTTCAGACCTTCCTTATCTACCGTTGAATTATCAGGCTTTTCTGGAATTGAAGAAGGGAGCAAGAATCAATTAACCTTTAAATTAAAACCTGAAGAAGTCGAGGCTTCAAAGTCATTTGACTGGACATTAGCCGTGATTCCCGCCAATGGTGATGAACGGAAACCCTTAGGTGAAACAATCTTCATCTTCTCGCTTGAGATTTAAGCTATAATTTTTTTACCTTTTCCTTCCATCGGAGCTGGTTCGCGAACAGGAGGAGTACGTCCTTCGTCAATCACCAAAGTACATTGTACATACGTTGCATTCATACCATCCGGATTCTCGGTTGTTCCACGTTGTGATTCCCAACAAAGGCTATGAATCTTGGTAGACAAGGGATTGGAGGTGTTCCGGTCATCCGAAGAAGATGACCGGTGACCCGCCGCCACCATAACAGAGCCAACCAGGATAATAGGCCAGGGAAATTTAAAAAAAAATGAATTTTCTCACTAAAATCCTGGACTCTCTCTCACTAAAATCATGGACTCCTATAAAATTCTTATTCTACTGTGTTAAAGGATTTTAGCAGAAATGGAAGATAATCTCTGAGACATTTAGAAATCTTCTTCGTTAATCATCTACTAATTTATATCATACTATATGTTTAGTTCAAAAGTCAAGATTTCTTGCAGTATGATTGACATCGTACTATACGATTAGTTCAAAAAAATCAAGATTTTGTCTAGTATGATATCCGAGATAATCAAATTTTATTTCAATCGATCATCTAGTATAATTTATATCATACAATATAATCTATAATATTTATAAAATTTTGATTTAATTGACTAATCATGGTGATTAATTTAAGTAAGTTTTTAAATATCATGTTGTATAATATGGTTTATACAATACAATCAGTTTAAATAAACAAAAATTTAAAAACTTACTTAAACTATTTAGCATCTAAGGTTTTTATATTAAACAGATCATACAGTTTGATTTGGATCATGCAGTACAATTATATTAAATTTATTAATTAAAAAGATAATTAATTAAAATTAATTTAGAATATGTTGCAAATCTTGATCCAAGTACTGCAATTTTGATGATTACAAACATTATTGTTTCTTTACCACTACTATTATTGCATATCTATTTTTTTTCCTGCTTACTAACCTTTTAGGTCCACAAAATCACTTGCAATGCAAATCAGCTCAAGATCGGGTAGACTAGGGTTGAGTCTATCTGTATTTTCAATTTTAATATATTTTTACCTTTCTTGAGTCAAATCTTACATCTGGTGGACCCCAAGCTAAGTAACCTTGCACACACATGCACTTAGGGGGAGAAATTTGGTGAGTTAGAGAATTCTTTATTTTTTGACCTAGTCATACAGGACGATCTATATCATCTTGGATGCTCAGTTAAAAATAGAAGACCTAATTAGGGCATCCTAGTTTATTCAAAGTGATTAAACTAATCATATTGGATGATCCATATAGTCTAGGATGATCAGTTCATATTGTGAAAATAGCCGTCAATCATAATTTAGGCAATATTTTAATTTTTAAATTTTGTATTAATCGTACAGGATAAAGTGCATCATCTTTGATGATTCAGAATAATCATGCCTAAATTAATCCTATGATTAGGAGAATAATTATGGTTAATCTTAATTCACTATAATTGTATAGGATGATTGGTGACGATCATCCTAGATGATAGAAAGTATATTGTGATAATAAGGGATCCCCACCTATCGTATCAGATGAATAATAGTATTTTTCAACTAATCAACTAGGATAATGGACACCTTTCATCCTAGATGATAAAGAAGTTCTTGGGAGGATCAGGCATTGTGAGGCGTTGTACTGGACGATGTTCAAAAGATTTAAACTAATCATCTAGGATGATAATATAATCATCCAGGATGATAATATAATTGTCCAAGATGATATGCCTATTTCTCTTGAACTAATCATATAGAGCATGTTGTTCATACTGGTGATAAAGGCAGTTTTGAACTAAATGTACAGGATGATACTGAATCATCTTAGACGATCAAAAGTGCAGAATTGAAAATTAGGGCTTCTTTGGTAGCTCCCTATTTACTCTCTCTCTATCTCTTGAGACATTCTTTTGCTATGAAAGAGATCTGAGAGAGAGCTTAGAGAAGAAACGGGGAGAGCTTGAGAGAGAGAGATCCTTGTATGGAGGATTTGTGAGGTATTCATAAAGGTTGCTCCATGTAAGCTGTTCATCATCTTCTTCAAGCTACTATACTCGTTCCTTGTGGCTTTGAGGGAGATCTTCATCAGTATCAGATTCAGGTTCTCTGCCTTCACCAGCTGGGTGAAAATGGATTTCAATATTCTCTGCCTACTCTAAGAGGGAGTAAAAGGATTCCCAGGTTCTCTGCCTTCACCATGGGGTGAAAAAGGATTTTTAGGTTCTCTGCCTACTCCAGGAGAGAGTAAAAAGATTCAAGGTTCTCTACCTGACTGGGTAGCTGGAAAGAGTTTATAAGGGCTTCTCCACCTTGCTATAGGAGCAAAAGGAGATACACTAACTGATTAGTGTAATACCTGGAAAAGAGGTTTCTGGGGAGTGGATGTAGGTCAAGTTGACCTAACCATTATAAATCTGGTGTGTTCTTTCTATTTATTTTTTTACACTTTTTTATGATCTGATCTATGGTTGAAATCCCTGATTTTATTATCTACTTCCGCACAAGTTGTTTGGTTTTAAAATATTCAAAAAAAATTCAAAAAGATTTTCTTTTGTCTTAACCACTGCAGATGGATATTCAATTACTCAACCACCTATATTTGATAATATTTCTTTTGATTTTTGGAAAACTTGCATGTCCACCTTTTTACAATCAATTAATTATCTCCTATGGATGCTAGTTCTGGATGGTTATTCTACACCTTTTAGAATTGCAAATGGTGTTAAAACTAAAATTCCTTTTGCTTAATGGACTATTGATGATAGAGATCTAGCACTGTTGAATGCTAAGTGTTTGACTATTTTTTCTGTTCCTTAAAATTTGAAGATTATATGCATATTTCCACTTGTTCTACTAGCAAAGAAATTTGGGATAAATTATGCATAACTTATAAAGGAACAACTGAAGTTAAATAATCTAGGCTAAACATTTTGCTTCATGATTAAGAACTCTTTTGCATGAAATCTTGTGAATCAATTTCTGAAATGTATACTAGGTTTACATAGATTGTTACTTCTTTGCATGCCTTAGGAAGAGAGCTTATAAATTATGAAAAAGTGAATAAGAGTTTATGATGTTTACCTTCTTCCTTTGATACAAAAATTATTGCCATTACTGAATCTAAGGATTTGAATATTTATTCAATTGATAACTTACTTGGATCACTCAGTGCTTATGATCAAGGAGTGAACCAAAGGCAACTTAATGCAGGTGAGAAGAAAAAGGAGAAAATGGTAGCCTTGAAGGCTAATGATTCTGACACTAATTCTTCTGGTTCTGAAAATGATGACATTGCTTTAATTACTAGGCAATTCAAGGGCTTCTTAAGGAAAAAGAAAAAGCAACATTAGAAGTGAAACAAAATTAAGAATAATATGAAAAATTCTAAAGTTTCTTCAGATGTTATTTATTTTAAATGCAGGAAGCCAGGGCATCTGAAGTTTGATTGCCCAACTCTTAAATCTCACTCAAGCAAGAAGAAGGGTGAAGAAAAACCTAAGTTTAAGAAGGAAAAGAAAAGGATCCAAAAAGCTTTCTAGGTGGACTCAGCATCAAACTCCTCTTAAACTGAAGCAGAAGAGGAGGTAACAAACCTATATTTAATGGATGATGATCATCTTGATCACTCTAATCAAGAAGAGGTATGTGAGCTTACCTATGGCCAATTATTTAAAGTTTTTGAAAGAATTCATTTATCATATAGGAAGCTCAAGAAATTACATACTAGCCCTAAAGTTGATTTTTTAAATCTACAGAAAGAGCATGAAATTCTAAGAAAAAATCATTCCACTCTGGATAGCAACCATATGGCTTTATTAGATGAATTTTACTCTTTGAATAACAAGCATCTTAATTTAAATAAAGGGCATGATTCCTTGAAAATATTACATGTTGAATTAGAAAATTAATACAAGTACTTAAATACTCTTGCATCTGATTTAGATAGTAGGGAGCATGCATTAAAAATAGAAAATTCAATTCTTTAAAGTGTAAATAAGTTTTTAGAAGCTGAATTAATTACTTTCAAGGAAAATAAAAAACCAAATGTATTGGAAGAGTTTTATAAACCTTCAATAAAGCATGCATCATTCAAACCTAGGAAGAGACACTATAACCCAAATAGATTAGTTGTTAGATATTGTTTCTTCTGGCATGCTAGGACATATCTCTCACACTTGCACCATTCACCTTATAACACATTTGGTGTAGATACTAAAATTATAAAATTCACAACATAGTATGGATGCAACTCACTCCTCTTTTCATAAGATGGGACCTAAACTTTTTTGAGTTTCCAAATCTAAAATCTGATGATTTTGTAGGTGTGCTCTCACAAAATGCCTCATGAGAGAATTTGGTACCTGGATTGCAGTTGTTCAAGTCATATGATTGGAGATGCAAAATAATTCATTTCACTGGAGGCCAGGGAAGGAGGCAAGGTAACACTTGGAGATAACACCATCAAGAGAGTGGTGAGCTCAGGTATAATTGGCAATTCAAAAAATTTCATAATATTATTTTGTAGGGAAAAAGGATCAATAACGTCTATATGCTTGATTTAAAAAATATTGAATATGCTGCTTCATTTTGCTTAAAAATAATTGCTAATGAATCCTAGTTATGACATAGAAGATGGTGTCATGAAAGCATGAAAAGCCTTAGGAAGATCACTCAAAAAGACTTAGTGAGAGGTGTCCCCAAATTAGAGTTCACTAAGGACTACCTGTGCGATGCCTGTTAGTTAGGAAAGCATGTTAATTCCTCCTTCCCCTCAATTAAAGACATTACCACTAGCAAACTCTTAGAAGTCCTTCACATGGATCTCTTTGGACCTGTCACCACTACAAGCCTAGGAAGAAAAGTCATTGGGTTTGTGATTATTGATGATTTTTCAAGGTTCACCTAGGTTAAATTATTATCTCACAAGAATAACTCATTCAAGGAATTTAGATATTTTTCCACTTAGATTCAGAGGAAGCTAGGTTATGAAATTGTAACCATTCATAGTGACCATGGTGGAGAATTTGAAAATGAGAAATTTGAATCTTTTTTATAAGGAGCAAGGGATAGATCACAATTTTTTAGTTCCCCTCAACAACACAGGGTAGCTGAAAGAAAGAACAGGACCCTGGTAGAAGTTGCTAGAGCCATGTTAGCTGAATACTCACTTCCTAAATACTTTTGGGCAGAAGCAGGGAACACATCCTATTATGTTTTGAATAGAGTATATATTAGATCTAAACAGAACAAAACACCCTATGAAATCCTCAAGGGCAGGACACCCAACCTCTTCCACCTTCATGTCTTTGGATGTAAAGTATTCATTCTAAATAATGATAAGTCTCAACTAAGAATATTTAACCCAAAATCTGATGATGGAGTGTTCCTAGGTTACTCAAGTGTTGGGAAATCTTATAGAGTCTTCAATAAAAGAACACTGGTAGTTGAGGAGACCACTCATATTATATTTGATGAATCTGATAAGTCTGGAGGGTCTATGGTCGAAGAAGAAGAGGTTGTAGAAGTCACCCAAGGAGTAGAATCTGCAAATATGGAGGAAAGGGCAGAACTTGAAAATACATTACCTAGAGAATGGAGATATTCTTCAAGTCATCCTAAAGAACTGATCTTAGGAGATCCATCTAAAGGTGTTAAAACTAGGCATGGACTTAGAAAAGAAGTAAACTATCTCCTCTGAATACTAACTTTGATGGTTTACTTTTATGTGGTTTGATGTTTTGGCTCTGGCGATTGCTAGTGTGACTCCAGCTTCCACTATTCATCATAGTGGTTTCTTCTATAGATTTGCATTTTTTTTAATTCTTTTTCAATTTTTGTTCTTATTTTTTCTTGTTCCTAAAGCCTTTGGCCTTAGGTCTTTTGGTTATTTAGGTTTTTGTCTTCATTCTTAGTCTACTTTCTTCTATTTTTTGCTTTGTGGTCGGGTCTTTTAGAGTTTTCTTCTCTTTCATGCTTGTTGTTTGTCCGACTTTTTATTTTGGTTGTCAATTTTTCTTTTTATTTTTGGGTGATGATGACACTGTCGTCTTCGATCCCCTCCTCTTCTTCGGTTCTTGTTGCCAAGTCTAGGTCTTTCAAAGATGGTATGGCTGGCCCTTCATCTTCCATTTCTAAAATGTATTTTTTTTAGACTTCCTTCAAAGGTTGTTCGGCACTGATGTTTCAGGATTTCATTGTTTCTCAACTTGCTGCCCCTTTTACATTAACTTTAGTTAGGAAGTTTATGTTGCGACAACCCAATCTCGATGTTATTCATAAATTTTTTGTGAACCTCAAGCTGTCTGGTGAATTTCATATTAGATTATTGGATTAGTGACACATTGCGATCTAGCTCGCTAATGATCTTGATTATAGTCACATATTCTCTAGGAGAACTTACTATATCCAAGCTTGTCAGATGTGCTTACTGAAATGGACCCTGGATTTTGATGTTTGTGAGGAGTCTCCTATAACTCCCATGTGGATTTCCTTTCTGAACTTGAAATTTCATTTCTTTAATTCCCAGGTTTTGTTTGGTCTTGCTCTAATTTTTGGTAGGCTGTTGCAGATGGATCAGGCTACTGCCACTCTTTCTTGCCCGTCGGTGGCTTTTATTTTAGTCGAGTTGGATGTGTCCAAGAAAAATCCTAATGAGATTTGGCTCAGTTAAGAATTAAATGGCTATTTTTAAAAAGTTGATTTTGAATTTAAAAGTCTTCTTATTTTTTGTTCTCATTGTAAAATGCATGGCCATAGTTTTAATGAATGTTATAGGCTGCATCTGCAACTTTGTAAGGAGAAGGAGTCATCCAAACAAATGCAGGAAAATATCGTGAGGGATCTTATGGCATCTTAGGAAAAGGAGAATCCTTCTCTTAGATTGGATGAGGAATCTTTGGCTCAGTAGCATCTCATTATCGAAGGGACATTACATGATTTTCCAATTAATACTAAACTGCTCCCTCCTGGTAATCATTATCTAATTTCTGATCAGGGAGTCTTTAATAACTCAAATTTTCCTTCAACTAGTGATCTTCAGATTGTGGCTGAACAAAGGCGTACTATTAATGCAAATCAAAATATTATTTCCTCACATCCTATCATTCCTTGTGTTATTGATGAAAATTTGCCTGAGATGAATTTCAAGAGGGATCCGAATAACTATTCTAAGTCTTTGACTTCTCAGCCTATTGTGAATGTGTAGAATGATGAGCTTGTTAATTTGGAAGAAGGAGAAGTAGATAGTGCTATTTTTGGATTGGATAGAAATGAGGATGTGGAACAAGAACAATCCTTCAGGGATGGTGAGTTACCTCAGGACGTTAGATAGGAGATTGGTCAAATCAGAGTGGTTAAGGCTAATGGTGGTAATGTTTTGAGTAATAAAACCAATGAGGAAGACATAGCTATCTTTGAGGAAGGTGATCTGCCTCATGACTCGGGGAAGGCAGGTATGAATAATGATAGTAAGCTTCCCTTAAATTTTTAATATCATAGTGATGCCATTACTAACACGGAGGATAGGGATATGGTGGCTACATGTTTTTCTAAAGATGACAATGACACTAGTTTTTCAAGGTCCAGAGTAGGAGAGGTAGGAAGCACAAGAACTTTATTTTACAATCTCCTAGAACCACCCAATCACATACTAGTCATTAACCCCCTATTTTTAATGTTTAATGCTATTATTTGGAAGGTTAGGGGCATTGGGTGTCCCTCTTTTAAGTTAAGAGTTAAAACCTTATGTCGCATTTATCATGTTTCTATTCTTGTTTTGCTTGAGCCACTTATTTCCTCTACTAAGCTACTTGGTACAGCTAGATTTTTGGGTTTTAATTATGCTATCTCGAATGTGGCCAATAAAATTTGGGTGTTTTGGAAGGATCTTGTTTGTATAAATGTTATTAGAGATTTTACTCAAGTTTTGCTTTGTAGTATTGAAAGTTCAAACTTACATTGTTGTGCCTCTTTTGTTTAAGCTGCTTCTTCATGTTATACTAGAAAAGTGTTATGGGATCAAATCATTAACTTTCATAGTAATTGTAACTTACCCTGGATTATTGGAGGGGATTTTAATACTATCTTTAATCCATCTAAACATATAGGGGGTTCTCTCCCTATCTTTCATGCTATGGAGTACTTTAATAATTTGATTATGGATTGTAATTTAATTGATATTGGTTTTTCTAGTAATAAATTCACTTGGAACTGTGGTCACTTATGGCAAAGATTGGATCGGGTTTTGTTTAATGATTGCTGGTTTAATTCTTTTGATTCTACTATTGTAGAGCATCTGAGCAGGACCCTATCTGATCACTCCCCTTTACTTATTAGGCTTAAGACTAGATGTTTTAACACTCCTAAATTTAGTTTCCAAAACATGTGGTTGCTTCATGACTCTTTTATGGTAGTGGTTCAAGAAAATTGGCATGGTCCTTTACATATGGATAACTCTATTTTTGGCATGAGGAGATTTTGGTGTAAACTAAAATGGCTTAAGTAAGTTTTAAACTGGTGGAATCATAATGTTTTTAAGATTCGTTTGTCTAACATTTTGAATGCTGAAGAGAAAGTCAACAATTTTGAGACTTAATGTCAATTGGTGCCTTTTGATGATAATTTTAGTTTCCTAAAAGATGCTAAAGAATGTCTTTTTAAATTACAAGCTCAAGAGGAAACTTTTTGAAAATAAAAAGCTATTTTTTAACATCTTGTTGTAAGTTATAACACTACTAAATATTTCCATGCATTGGTTAAGAGGAAACGTGCTATTAATTGTATTCATAAAATTACTCATGATGATGGCTCTGTTACTGAGGATGGTGTGGAAATTACTAATTTAGCTATCTAGCACTTTCAAAAACATCTCAATAAGGTTTTTAGTCCGTTTAATATTGACAATCCTTCTATCATCCCTAACCTTATTTCTCAAGCGGATAATGAATTTCTTTCTAAACCTCCCTCTTTACAAGAGGTTAAAGAGATTATTCTTGGAATGAATAGTGATTCGGTTGCCAGCTCGGATGGCTTCACTACTAAGTTTTTTTAGAAGTCTTGGCATATTATTAGTGATGATCTTTATTCTGCTGTCAATGATTTTTTTATGGTAATTCTATTCGTAAGCTTTTTACTTCTACCTTTTTTGTGCTTATCCCCAAGAATAACTCTGTACTGGAATGACTTTATACCTATTAGTTTGTGTACCTTTTTTAATAAACTGCTTTGTAAAATTCTTATGAATCGATTAACTTCATTTTTGCCTAAAATTATTTCTCCTTTTCAAATGGGTTTTGTTAAAGGGCGGGCTATTACTGATAATATTCTATTGGCCCAAGAATTTTGTCAAGACCTTGATGTTAAGGTGAGAGGTGGTAACATGATTTTCAAACTTGATATTGCCAAGGCTTATGATAATATTGATTGGAATTTTCTTTACACTATTATGAAGTTGTTTGGTTTTGACTTGAAGTTTATCGACCTTATAAAAACTGCATTGAAGACCCTTACTTTTCTATCATTGTTAATGGTAAATGCTATGTTTTTTTAAAGCTTCTCATGGTTTGAGACAAGGGGATCCTATTTCTCCTACTCTCTTCATTATTCCTATTGAGTACCTATCTAGAGGTCTTGCCAACCTCTTTGAGATCTACCCTAGCCTCTATTTTAGAACTTTGGGTGGTTTTTTGATCTCTCATTTATGTTTTGCTGACAACTTTATCATTTTTTCTAGGGGTTTGGTTAATAAGATTAACAAACTAATGAGTTTTTTCCATCAATTTGAAAAGGTGAGTGGTCTTGCTCTGAATAATCATAAGTGTTACTTTATTCCCTCCAAGAAAGTGCCTAATGATCGTATTGTGGCTATTAAAAATTTAATTTGTTTTAGGCATGGCCATTTGCCCATCAAGTATCTGGGGGTGCCTCTTTTTAAAGGTAAAAAGAGAACTTTTCTTTTTAATGATTTAATTACTGCTGTGTAGAACAAACTTTTATCTTGATATTCTAATTTTGTTAGTTTTGGGGGTAGATTAATCCTCATCAAAAGTGTTCTTTGTTCTTTGCCTATTTATATTTTTCAAACTCTGCTTCCTACTCAGATGGTTTGTAATGGGATTGATAAGATTTTCAATAAATTTTTTTGGATAGGGGCTAGTTGCAATTCTCAAATTATCTGGTCCTCTTGGGACAAGTGTTGTGGTGTTCTGGATGAAGGGGCCTTGGGGTGTAAAATGATGAATGATTTGGCTTATGCTTTTTCCTTCAAGTTATGGTACAACTTTCATGCTAATTTGAGCCTTTGGGCTAACTTTTTGTTCACAAAGTATTGTAGGGGTAAACATCTGACTACTTGCTGGTTTGACAAAGGTGATTCTAAAGTGTGGCAAAGACTTTGCAAAATTAAATGGTTTGCTGAGCCTTTTATCCTTTGGGGGCTTGGTGGTGGTGATATTTTCTTTTGGCAAGATCGTTGGTTGGGGGCTCAATCTATTTATTCTAATACCAACACTTCTTCCACTGTGGCTGTGAAGGTGAATTATATTTTACTGAAAATTGTTGGGATTATAAGAAACTTTCTAATGTTCTTCCTGATTTTATTATTCCACAAATTTTGAGGTTTACTTTGAACACTAACTCTGATGATTTACTTTTATGTGGTTTGACTAAAGATGGTAGATTTAGCTTAAAGGAAGCTTGGCACTCCTTTAGATCTAAGCATGAGGTTTCTAAGCTCTTTTTTATGCTTTGGCATAAAAGAATTCCTTCCAAGGTTGCTGTTTTTGTTTGGAGAATTTTACATAAGTTCATACCTACTGATAATAACTTAATTAAAAGAGGTTTTATTTTATCGTCTAAGTTCCAGTGTTGTTATCATGTGGATAATATGCATCATGTGTTTCTTTCTGGTCCTTTAGCTGCTAAAACTTGGACTTACTTTGATGACATTTTCCATTTGAATTATTTTAATACCAAAGTATCTATTAAGGCTATGCTTCATTGTTAATTTATTAAGTCTGAAGGCCATATCAAAAAGGTTATTCTCCCCTTATCTTATGGTATTTATGGTTGGATAGGAATGATTCTCAGTTCAATGGTGTGCTTATAAACTATTATTGAATTATCCAGAATGTGAAGGACAATGTTGTGGCTTTTTATTCTGCTAAGTTCCTCTCTATCAAGAACTTTAAAAACTATTTTTTTGTCTAAAGTTGGAGGTGGATAATCTTCTAAAAGAACATAGGTTCATTTATTGGACCAAACCCCTATTAACTCTTATAAGCTGAATGTGGATGGTGCCATCATGGATTCCTTTTTGGGTTGTGGAGGGGTCATCAACGATTGTTATGGTAACTGTATTTTGGGCTTTGCTGGTCACTTACAAAATTGTGATGTTAACCATACTATTATCTTTTTTTTGCTCTATGGTATAAGGATATTCAATTCTCTTAAATTAACTAACATTGGTATTGAAGTTGCCACTATTTATTGCTTTCAATTTCTTAATACTGTGGAGGAAATTGTGTGTACTGCTAATCTTTTTTATATTATGAGGGATTTTAAGAAGTTGTTGAGACTTATGAACTACTCGTTTTCCTTTATCTATAAGGAAGGTAATCCATGCTCTAATTGGCTTGCTAGATGGGGGTGTGGCTTGGAGTGTATGGCTGACCATTCGGTCACCACCCTTCTTGCTCCTCTGAAAGGCCTTTTAAGATTAGATAAAAATGGTTTGCCTTATGTTAGAGCTTAATAGTGCTGCTTGGGTTAGTTTCTAGTGGTTATTCTTGGCTAGGTGTGTGCCTTTTCTTCTGGTTTGTTGAATTGTCTACTTTGGTTTCTTGCTTCTAGGGTGGCCTTATCTACTACTCGGTTATTATTTCCCTTTGTTGTTTCCTTAGTCTGTTTGAAGCCTATTATGTTTGGTTGTGGTTTTTTTTGTTCTATTTTTGGATGCTCGATTTTTGGAGTTTATTTTGGTCGTTTGGGTACTAACCTTGTGAGCACTTCCTGGAATATTTTTGTTGTTTTGTTGCAGGGTTTGTTAGTTATTTCTTGGGCTTTGTGGCTGTGGTCCCATCCGCTCGGTTGGGTGTCCTTAACATTTTTATGTGCTTCTTTTTTATGTTGGTTTTTAGGCTTTATGGCTCGGGGCTTCTGACTATTCCTATTAATCCTGGGGCTGGTTTTCGCTTGATTATTGTTTAGGGCCTTAGAATGGCTAACTATATCACTTGGAGGTGGTATAGTGTTCTAATTAGTCTCTCTATTTTGTTGTCTTTGGTTTGGTCGATTATGAGGTGGTTAACCTTCTCTCTTGCTTGTTTAGTTGTTGGTGGTAATTGGATTTTCTATTGGATCTATCATCCTGTTAGCTGTTGCTATTATTTCTATTTTTTCTCTCATGTCTATTATCTCTTTTTGCAGATTGTTCATAGTGCAGATGCTCGAAGTGCTGATTTCTTGGATGGGAAGCTTTAGCTCATGGTAGATTTTTATTTCTTTCCTATTTTTTGGGTGCTCTCTCTTGCACACCGTAGAATGTACCAAGATTGCATTATGATTTTGCTTAGTAGGGAACTCGAGCTAGTAGGGTTTTTTAGGATTTCTTTTTGTAGCTCTCTTGAGGATTAGTGAGCTTGAGGTACCTTTAAGGTTTGCGTAATAATTTTTTTAATTAATGCGTAGGCCCCTCTATGGGTTTCTGAAAAAAAATTAAAATAAAATAAAATAAAATGTAAACTACTCTGTGTTCATTTTAATAACTGAACCACCAACATAAATTAAGTCTTATCTGATGAATTCTGGATCCTAGCCATATAAGAGGAATTTAATTAAGTTATAAGGAATGATGTTTAGGAGCTAGTTTAAAGACCTTAGGACTAGAGCATGGTCAGAACTAAATGGTTTATCAAAAATAAAATGAATAATTCTGGTGTAGTGGTGAGGAAAAAGGCAAGAATAGTGGCTAAGGGGTACAACTAGATACAAGGAATAGATTTTGAAGAGGCCTTTGCCTCTGTAGCTAGATTGGAAGTCATTAGAGTGCTATTAGCAATTACTTATTTTAAGGGATTTAAATTATACCAAATGGATGTTAAAAGTACATTTCTAAATGGGTTAATTAAAGAAGATGTGTATGTTGAACAACACCCAGGCTTCAAGAATTCATAATTTCCTGTTCATGTGTTTAAATTAAAAAAGGCCATATATGGACTAAAACAACCACCTAGGGCATGGTATGAAAGGCTAAGCACATTCCTACTAGAAAGATCTTTTATTAAGGCCAGCGTAGACATTGCCCTATTTCTGAAAAAGGTAGGAGATGAATTACTAATTATCAAAATTTATGTTGATGATATTTTATTTGGATACTTTGATAAAAGCCTTTGTGATGACTTTTCAAAAATAATGAGAAAATAATTTGAGATGAGTATGATGGGAGAACTGATTTACTTTTTGGGATTTAGCATAAGGCCGAAGGATGATGAAACTTTCCTTAGTGAATTAAAATACATTAAGGACATCCTTAAGAAGTATGAAATGAATAAAGCCAAGCCAATCAACACTCCTATGAATTCCAGTGTTAAGTTACAAAAGGATTCAAATAGAAAATCTATTGATCAAAAGAAATACATAGAAATAATTGGATCACTTCTTTACTTGACTGCTAGCAGACTAGATATTATGTTTAGTATTTATCTCTGTGCTATATTTCAAGCTGATCCAAAAGAGTCCCACCTGATTGTTGTTAAGAGAATCCTTAGATATCTCTTAGGGACCCAAGCCTTAAGAATTTGGTATCCTAGGAATTGCACCTCCTTTGAAATCATAGGATATTCGGATTTAGATTTTGTAAGATGCTGAGTTGATAGGAAAAGTACTTTTGGGACATGTTAATTCATAGGACAATCCTTAGTCTCCTGGTCTAGTAGAAAAAAAAACTCAGTAGCCTTGTCCACTGCTAAAGCTGAGTACATAGCCTAAGGAAGTTCTGTGGCCCATGTCCTTTGGTTAAAGCAACAAATTCTAGATATAGGACTTCCTGTGGGCACAATTCAAGTCCTATGTGATAACACTAGTGTCATCTACATTTCAAAGAATCTAATCCAACACTCCAAGACAAAACACATTGACATAAGGCACCACTTCATTAGGGACCATGTTACCAAAGAAGACATAGAGCTACACCATGTAGCCACTAAAAACTAACTGGCAGATATCTTTACAAAACCACTAGCTTTTAAAACTTTCAGTATCTTGAGAACCAGATTAGGTGTAATAGATATTAATGCTTGAAGTTGGTGCTTTTAGTTTTTCAATTTTTTTATTTTTGTTTTATTTTCATGTTGGTTTTTGTTTATGTATTTTTGTTTTTCTATTTTCTAATTATTTTATTTAGATTTTTGTTTAAAAAGAATTTTGATCTATAAGGAGTCCAAGCTAGGGTTAACAAGATCAATTTTCTACTCTTTCTAGATTTCAGAGTTATCAATTCATTTCTTGTTGATTTTTAATCCACTCCAAGGGAAATTTATCATTTACTAGGGTTGATCGTTTTAAAAAAAATTAAGATTTTTTTTTTCTATTTTTCACTATGACTAATTTTTATTTGATTTCCTTTCGTTATTTTAGGTTTTGGTATTTTTAATCTTGTTTTGGAATCCTTTGATCATCCCATTCCATCCTTTAAAAATTTCAATTTTTATTCAAATCGTCTAGGATGATCCACATCATCCTGTACAATCCTTATAGGAATTCGAATCACCGATTGCTATTCATCCAACAGCTAATTTGATTTAATTATTGGTGATCATACTATACGATCAATTTTTTTGTCCTATACGATCCACGTGGTAGAAATAGTTGGACATTTTGAATGCTGGTAGGCTGATCCATTATTACACATCATCCCGGATGATCCATGTGTTCATCCTGTACAATCAATTTAGTCAACGATCATGGATGATATCTTACCATCCTAGACGATATGATTGACCTTTTTGTCCAATCATCTAGACAAATTAATTACACCTGATTGTCTTGGATGATCGAAATATCATCCTGGTCAACATGGCCGATGCTATATAAACAACCCAAATCCATTGTTTTCTTTAATCCAACCCTTCAACACTCATCCCTTCTCCTCTAAACAAAGATCCTTTGAAATGGCTGGAGGAAAGCGGTCATGACAAATTGCAGGAAGTTCCTCTCGATGTCAGGTTGATCCATAATTTGCTGAGGCAGCTGATGAAGATACCTGTAGTAGATATAAGGAGGCTAGAATTACACCCTCCAAAATCATAAATCAGGAGGAACTTCATTTTCAAGTACTACCCCTCTTAGCTCATATAACCTTGAATTTTATTCTGACTCTTGCTTATCCTTTTTGTATTGAACTACTCCTTGAGTTCTTTACATGTTAGAGAATCAATAATGAGTGTACCATCCTTCAATCATATGTCAATAGGCGTCCAGTAGAAATCACCTACGAAGACTTTCATGCTTTTCTACATTTATCCACTAATGGTGAAAAAGTTCATCTTTTAGCTTCAAATCCTGAATTTGACTGGACACCTATTAACAACACTCTTAGAGGATCCAACAGTTTTTTCCATGTTGCCCAGGTTAACACTTTAGGTCAGGATGAGCATCATCCATCATGTACTTAGAAATTCTATCATTCCGAAAGCTAGTGATTGACTCAACATCACTCATGTCCTTTCTCTTGCAACCTATTTCATAATGGCTCAGAAAGACTTTAATGCAGCTAATCTTCTAATTCGCTATCTTTCTAATTTAAAATGCATTAGAGATCCCAAACATAAAAGAATCCCTATCTGGCCTTAGGACACATCATCAATTTTTTCATAGAATCCAAGTACAACTTCCAGTTTCGTACACCACCATATCAGTTCCCAATCTTCTACTCAAACAGTTCCTTCCATGTTATCCAAAGTGCTTCTCACTACCAGGCACGATACCGAGAAGAAGCGGATCACGATGAAGGTCTAGCACTTGTTCTTGCATATGCTACTATCCACCAGCAGTCACAGCTAGATCAGCTAGTTAAGAGGTTTGACTAATGGGAGGCTAGGTTTGACTCCTACGTAGCTGTGCAGGAGTAGTAGCATGTAGCGGATGTTGCTCATTTTGAAAACTATGTTATCCAGCAGTAGCAGCAGCATAACCATGATATGACCTAGTTTGGCGACCAGTTTAGTTCTCTTCACCATTACTTTTAGCAGCCACCACCACCACCTCCGCCTGATCAGGGTTCCACTTTCGACTAGTTTGTCAGTGGTTATTTCTATGTTTATACTGGTGCTCTTTTTTAGATTTTGTACTATTTAGTGTCCTTTTTCCAATTTCCTCCTTTTTGTGATGTCGAAGGGGGAGTAGTGTGTTCTTTGCTTATGCTTTGGTTATTGTTTACTTATATTTTAGTGAAAATTTCTTTGTGCTATTGTTTTCTTTTTATTTCACATTTATTTTTTATATCTCATTTTTTTTCTTCTTAATTTTAAAAAAATCCTTTCTTGATTTAAAATTTTCTAATAATAATGTTTGCCATCATAAAAAAGGGAGGGATTGTTGCAAATCTGGATCTAAGTACTATGATTTTGATGATTAGAAACATTATTATTTCTTTACCACTACTATTATTGCCTATTTATTTTATTTTCCCAGCTTACTAAGCTTTTAGGTCCACAAAATCACTTGCAATGTAAATCAGCTCAAGATGGGGTAGACTAGGGTTAAGTATGTCTCTATTTTCAATTTCAATATATTTTTACCTTTTTGAGTCAAATCTTATATCTGGTGGACCTCAAGCTAAGTAACCTTGCACACACACTTAGGTGGAGAAATTTGGTGAGTTAGAGAATTCTCTATTTTTTGACCTAATAGTATAGGACGATCAATATCATCCTAGACGCTCAGTTAAAAGAAGAAGACCTAATTAGGGCATACTAATTTATTAAGAATGATTAAACTAATCGTACTGGACAATCCATATTGTCCAGGATGATCAGCTGATATTATAAAAATAATTGCCAATCATAATTTTGGCAATATTTTAATTTTCAAATTTTGTACTAATCGTACAGGAAGATGTACATCATCCTGGATGATTCAGAATAATCATGCTTAAATAAATATTGTGATTAGGAGAATAATTATGGTAAATCTTAATTTGATATAATTATACAGGATGGTCAGTGACAATCATCCTGGATGACAGAAAGTATATTGGGATGATAAGGATAACCACCTATCATAACGAATGAACAATAGTATTTTTCAACTAATCATCCAGGATGATGGACCCCTTTTGTCTTGGATGATAGAGAAGCGCTTGGGACAATCAGGCATCATCGAGCATCGTACTAGCCGATATTCAGAAGATTTAAACTAATTGTCCAAGATAATAATATAATCGTCTAGGAAGATATTCCAATTTCTCTTGAACTAATCATACAGAGCAATGCTATTTATACTAGCGATAAAGGTGGTTTTGAACAAATTGTACGTGATGATATTGGATCATCCTGGATGATAAGAAGCACAGAATTGAAAATTAGTGCTTCCTTCGGTGGCTCCCCATTTAAGCTCTCTCATTGTGTCTTGAGAAATTCTTTTACTATGAAAGAGATCTCAGAGGGAGCTTAGAGAAGGAAGAGGGAGAGCTTGAGAGAGAGAGATCCTTGTAAGGGGGAGATGTGAGGGATTCACAAAGGTTGCTCCAAGCAAGGTATTCATCATCTTCTTTAAGCTTCTGTACTTATTCCTTAGTGGCTCTGAGGGAGATCTTCATCAGCATCAGATTTAGATTCTCTACCTTCACCAAGTGGGTGAAAAATGATTCCAAGGTTCTCTGCTTGCTCCAAGAGGGAGTAAAAGAATTTCGAGGTTCTTTGCCTTCACCAGGAGGGTGAAAAAGGATTTTTAGGTTCTCTGCTTACTCTAGGAGTGAGCAAAAGGATTCAAGGTTATCTACCTAACCGGGTTGATGGAAATATTTTGTAAGGGCTTCTCTACCTTATTGTGGGAGCAAAAGGAGAGACACTAACTGATCAGTGAAATACCTGGAAAGGAGGTTTTCAGAGAGTGGATGTAGGTTAAGTTGATCGAACTACTATTAATTTGGTGTGTCTTTTCTATTTATTTTTCTACATTTAATTTTCACACTTTTCTATAATCTGATATGTGGTTGGAATCCCCTATTTTGTTATCTACTTTTGCACAAATTATTTGGTTTTTTAAAATATTTAAAAAGATTTCAAAAAGATTTTCTTTTATCTTAAAGAAATTTTTAAAAAATAATTCACCCCCCTCTTGGTTAACCTCAGGACTAGTTCTTTATGGTTTAACCACACTCATAAACTTCAGAATCAATAAATTATACAGTACGATTATGATCGTACAGTATAATTAGTTCAAGAATTTTAGAAACCTAATTTCTCACTCCCCTGTGAGTGTGTGCACGATCACCAAGTTTAGCATCCACCTTGAATAAGACTTTACTCATAAAAATATATAAAATAAATAAATAGAAAATACTAACTCTTGAAAAATATAAATCTATTCTACCCAGTCTTAAGTTGATCACTTTTCATGGAATATGGTGGACTTGAAATGTTAGTCCATGAAAATAAATGTCCAATAATAATAATAAGAAAAAATATGGTAGACAAACTAATAATGTTTATTATCATGAAAATCACAAGATCGGGGTCCAAATTTGTAACATTTTCTTGAGACTTTAATGCAGTGGTGTCCTATTTAGGTGCTACGGTGCTTGTTGATCACTGAGGGGCTCTAAGACCCAGCGCTAGCTCATATTTACAAATTGTATAAATCTTTGAAAAAATAACATGTAATTATTTTAGTTATAATAATACTTAGTAACTTACAAATAATACACACATGACATTTTCATAATTAAAAAATAAAATTAATAGAAATACATAAATAAATAATAGCTTCAACAAAAAAATATAGATCTAACATCAATAAAATTTTGTTTCCTCCCAGGTACTGCTAAATTTATAGTCTTCAGCTAAACTTGTATAGATATATCATTTCAATTTGGTGGGGCAGTATCACAACCACTTGTCAAATAGTTTAAGCTATGATCTTTTCCTTTTTCTTTTAGAATAACTTCATTAGTACTAAGTAAGGTTCCATGGGGCTTACTACTAAAGGATATTACAAGATATCTTAAGTAATTTTCAAAATTCTTAGTGGAAGTAACTTACTTTATAATTGATTTCCCATCTAAATAACTAAGTGTTCCAAAGGTCTCTACCTATTTTTGAATTACCTAGAGGATAAGACATTCTAGGGCTTACTAAGGTGGTTAAGGATGACTCCAATTTCATATTGGGTTTGATTGGTTTGTATTCCACTAATTTTGAAATTGTTATTATTCCAACTAAGATAAGGTTGGTTCCACCAAATTGGATTATAAGTATTAGAATAAGAATTATTTTTTCTTCTAATTAAATTCACATTCTCAATCCCTTGAGCACTAGACTCACAAGCAGAATTTAATCCATGTTCCTCTAAATTTATAATTGCTCCATAATCTAGAGTAACACATAAATTGTCTAACTTCTAAGACATTATTAGTACATAAGCTATCAAAATTAATAAAGCATCCAACTTATACACACTTTCTCCTCTCTTACAATTCATCCTATCAAAAGGCCATTGAAAGTTATTTGTTTCCATCTCATCTATCAAGTCATAAGCCTCTCCAAAATGTTTTGACATCAAAGAACCTCTAGCTGCATCATCAAAAGGATTTGAAATTAAAGAACCTCTAGTTGCATCTTACAAATACACTATAAAATGTTTGAATAACTAACAAATAAGTAAAATCATGTTATTGGAACTTTATAATCATCTCCTTAAATCTATCCTAACTCTCATAAGTTGACTCTCCATCAAACTATGAAGAAGAAGTAATATCATTCATAAGCTTAGCAGTTTTAGAAGGTGGAATATAGTTTGTTAGGAACATATGTGCCAACTAATTACAAGTGGTTATGGAGCCTAGGGGCATGGAATTCAACCACATCTTCGCTTTGTCCCTTGTAAAAATAGAAATAAACGAAGTCTACTAGCATTATCATTGACCCTATTATAGTTGAATGCTACACAAATTTCCTAAAAACTAGATAAATCTAAGTTAGGATCCCCACCAGGAGTTCTCCTAAACTGAGAATTTTAAACTATTTGAATTATGGCTAGTTTTAGCTCAAATTTATTGGCTTAGATAGTAGGTCAGTTAATACTTTGAGGTATTTTATCTACTAAAAGATTAACATACTCCCTAAGAGGTCTAGGATGGTCTTGATCTAGATTTTGTTCAACTATTCCTAATAATATAGTCTTTTTTTATTTAAAGAATTTTATATGGGTTCTTTCAATCCCTAAATCAAATAATAATGGATCTTTACTAGTATTACTATGCATACACCAATCACAAAATAATTAAATGAAAAGAAATTAACTTAAATAAAACTTGCAATAATAATAAAAATTTTACTTTTTTCAAACTATAAACACAAAATAAATAAATAAAAAAGATATAAGATATAGATAGGATTAAATATGTAACTTTTTCAAATAATATAGAAAATAATTGTAGTAGTGCATATTACCTCCTTAGCAATGGTGCCAAAAACAGTTGAAGCTGGATTTGTGTAAGTATGTTTATTGGGGATTGAATTATACTTATGTTTTCTTTATTATAAATCTTGAGTAAAATAGCAAATGCTTGTGTCAATAATATAGTAAAAATGATATGAAATAGCGTCAATCCCATAAAAAAGTATTTAGCTTTTATGCAATTATTCTAGTTCTGTTTAATATAGCATTACAATTTATGTTAAGTAATTAAAATCAGGATTGATGATGTATAGAATGAGAATTGTTAATGAAAAGTTAAGATACCAATAGATAAAATATTTTGTAATTACAATGAAGTCTCCTAAGCTTTCCTAAGTAGACTATCCTGAATTAGTTGTGAATCAAAGCAAATGTATCCTTAGATCTTTATCAATTTTGTAAGGATGTAAAGAAAGGTTATGACCTTCCTACTATTATTTTATCTCCATAAACCCTAGAAGACTAAACATCCTATGTCTAAGCAAGCATATTCCATTCTAATTCTCCTAATTATTCTATTATTTCTTTATCGAGGCAATATATCACACTATATTTCAATTCTACACATGGTCACTGCATAGATTAAAGTAAGAGTAAGAGATATTAAAAATAATAATTCATAATTAAAAGCATAAGAGTCAATATTAGTAATTACTTAGGTTTTTACATCATTAGTCAAAATTTTTGAGTTTAGCCATCCATAAACAAAATAAAATGACATAATTATTATTACTTAAGAAAAAATAGTTAAAAGATATCACCTGAAATAAAGGATCCCAAACTGAGCTAGTAGATGAATCCTTCACAAAGTGAATCTCCTCTTTCAACTTTGCTCTCCACACTTCTTTCGTATCACAATGCTTTCTTACTCATTATAATATTAGCTAGCCACTCCAAAGTATATA
Source organism: Dendrobium chrysotoxum (assembly GCA_019925795.1). Classification (NCBI taxonomy): domain Eukaryota; kingdom Viridiplantae; phylum Streptophyta; class Magnoliopsida; order Asparagales; family Orchidaceae; genus Dendrobium; species Dendrobium chrysotoxum. The sequence goes on from CM034312.1 coordinate 54,215,927, forward strand.
ACTTTCTCTCCTTTGGCCTCTCCTTTCAGAGAACTATTCAAAACTATAGCACACTCACACACAAAATAGAAATAGTTTTATACTTATTTCAAAATGGTTCAGGTACCATAGTGCTTCATAAAGTGGTGTCGTGGCCTTACTATATCGACTAGTGTCTTAGGGGTACTAAGTAGGCTCCGCTGTGGTGCTGAATGACCTAGCACATTAATTGGCTAAATCGATGTATCACTTGGTTGATTCGAAGTGTCTTTGCATTTTGTTAACTATTCCACTGCAAAAAGCTGACCATTATTATGATTGAATGCGTCCTCCAGCATTTAACATTATAATTTTAGTGCTTTGGTGCTCAAACTCCCAAAAGTCTAGTGCTGTGATGCTAATTTCTGATGTTTTAGCATTATGAAGCAACTGTAGTGTTAACATTGGCTCCACTGAGGCATTGAATTAATTATCATTTTTCCTAAGGCTCTAGTACTTCAATGTCCTAATCTGTTACAAATGTTGCAACATTAATTGTTTGGGCATTGTGGAGCTGTTAAATACTTATATTTTCTTTTTGATTTCCCAAGTCTTTCCTATACAACATTAACTAAGAACATATATTTATGCTAGAGTTTAAGATAATTAAATACTACATAACTTTCACTTAAGAAAGTCTCCAAAAGCCTTCAAACTTTTTGAGAATATTTTTAGACATGTTCTACACATTTAAAAAAAAAAACTTTCTAAAGATTTGAAGCATAATTAAGCCTTAATTAAAATTTTAAATCTCTACTTCGTAGTTTGACCAAAAAAATTAAAATTTGATACAGAGGAATCCAAAAGAAAATTTTGAGTGTTCCATTGTGGATTGCTATATTGTTATAGATTTGTTAGCCACTAATTTCAAGCCAATCTCAAGTCTAGTCTGAACTATGTGAATTTTTTAAAGTTTAGTATCATTTGCTTAGAATACTCATAATAAAACATAGGGGGACTTTGATGAATTAAAATTGTTGGGGTTTACTCATTTAAATTTTAGTCCAATTGGAGCCCATTTTGTGTGTCATTAGTAACCCTAATTTCACTTGCATAATTTGCTTGAGAAATTTAATAAATGATTAAAAATAAATAAAGATAAAAAATATATAATCTAAATTAAATTCATTATAAAATAAAAAACTCATCAACTAATAATTAAGGCTACATGAGAAAATATTTAAAATTAAAGTATTTAAAATCTAAAAAAAATTTAATAATCAAAATAATAAAATAAATAAAAAATCATTACAATTCCAAATGTCCCCAAATTTAAAATTTAATATTTGGTCACCATTGACCTATGTTGATGATTACAAGATGACTGAAGTTTATTTGGCACAAAAAAATCCTAAATCATTATGTAGCTAAGTAAATAATAATGGATGTATGAGGCAAAAGGAATTATTATCGAAGGTGATAATTACAATGTAATGAAAATGTTCAAAGAGGGCTGGATAAAGAGATGTTGAAATTGGATATCTCTATTCAAGATGAATTTTTCTTTTTGAGAAATTTCAATCAAGTAATCATTCAAGTTGTGAATAGGGAGTGTAATAAGTTAACAAATTAATTGTTGTGCTAACCTTGCTTGTTCTTTTGATTTTGTTTGGGATAGATTAGATTGCAATAAGATTCCTCCTTCTTTTTTTAAATTGTTAAAGGAGGAATGTGATAATCGTATCTTATCCTAGTTTCTTGGTCTTTGTTCTCTTTTAATAAAATTGCATTTAGCATTCTCTCAAAAAAAAAAGTAAATGATAATGGTTGATTTTGTATAAATCATAACTAAATAAATAAAAATACTAAAAGTAAAGCTTAATTGAATTGAACATACAAAATGAAAAGTAAAACTTTGGTCAAACCCACCAATAAGAGTTTTAAATGATTAAATCAAATAATTTAACAATTAAATAAATAAAGAAATGAAAAATAAAAAAAATAAAGTAAAGTAAATAAAAAAAATTAGAAATTAAAGAAAAAATATAAAAATAAAAAACAAAATAAATTTTACATCATAAAATTATTAAATAAAACCATTAAAAGAATTTTCTTTATTAAATAAATAATAAATAAATAAAAATAGATTAATAAATAAATAAATTTAAAAGATAAAATAAATTAAAATAAGAATTTTAAATATAAATCAATTAAATAAATCCAAGTGAAATAATTAAAAGAAATAAAATTTAAATTAAATAAAATTTAAATTAAATTTTAAGAATTCAAATTTAAATAGATAAAATAAAATGAAAAGAATTAATTAAAAGCTAATTAATAATTTAAATGAAAACTAAATAATCCTAATTAAATAAATAAATTAAAATAAATATAAATCAAATAATATTTCAATTAAAAATCTTAAAATTTAAATTTGAATAAATAAATTAAAATTAGGTAATAATTAATAAAAATTAAATGATTCAAATAATTTTAAATAATAAATTAAATTAAATTAAATTAAATAAACTAGTTTAAATTAATTTGATTACTATAATTTAACTTAAATAAATAATTAAGTAAATGAATACATTTTGTGCTTGCTTTATCTTTAGGGATGAAATGAATGTATTCATTTGAAGTTCTAGGACTTGTTAATTACCAAATTGAAGAACTTTGAACTTGTTAATTATCATGGTTCTTTAAAACATAAATTGAATAAACCTTAATTAAATGAAAGGCTTAATATTTTTTCTTTATCCTTTAGGGATGAAACAAATGCATTCATTTGAAAGTTTAAGACTTGTCAACATATGAGTGTAAGCACTTCCAAGTTGTTCATTAATGTGATGCTTTAAAACCTAAATGAAATAAACCATAATTAAAATAACGGTTTTATGTGTTTTCTTTTTTCCTTTAGGGATGAAACAAATGCATTCATTTGAAGCCTAGAAGATGCTTGTTTATGAATAGCTTCAAGCATATTGAAGTTGTTAATTAACATGGTTCTTTAAAACTTAAAGTAAATAACATAAACATTTAAAATAGATAAATAAAATTATAAAGTAATTAAAACTTAATCAAAATCACTTTGGTCAACAACACATAAACTTAACTCATAGATCACTCAAACACCAATCTACCTCGGATATATCTAAGACACACAACTTAGTACACATTAGATATGCTTGATAAAACAACCAACTCTATTCTATGTTAGGATATATCCCACTAAAATATGCAAGTGAAAATGTCAATCAAGTAATAAAAGTGATATGAGATAGTGCTAATCCCGCATGAAAGTATTCTGCTATAATACAAATATTCTATTACTATCTACTCTAGCTATAATGGTTATCCTACTAATTGAAAATCAGGTCTTAGATTTTATCTCTACTAAAAATTATAAGAGAAATGATAAGATACCAGTTGATTAAATATTTTGGATTAATGATTGTGAAGTTCCAAAACTTTCCAAAGTAAACCTTTATATGTCAGTTTTGAATCAGATCATATACATCCTTATATTTCCATCGAGCTTACCAGGAAGTGAAGGAAGGTTTATTGCGCTCATACAATTATTTTTTCTCCATAGACTCTAGAGTATTAAACATCCTATTTTTAAGTATACAAGAGTTCTATTTTAATAGTCCTAATTATTCTAATATTCCTCCATCAAAGTTATGTATCATACTATGTTTTAGCTCTATACATGGCCATTTTATATATTAAATTAAGAATGAAAGTTATTAAAATCATCTATTAATTCATTAGAGGATAAGAGTATATACTAGTAATAACAAAGGATTCACACCATTAGCCCAAAACTAGAGAATTAGCTAACCATTGAATTGAAAAAAAAAATACAAAATTCATTAATTGCATAAAAGAGAAAGTTAAGAGTCAAAGTGAAAATAAATATCACCTAGATAGTACAAATTCACTCTCCATAATCTTTTCTTACTCCAAAAGTCTTCTTATACATAATAAGATAGGACAATGTTCTCCAAATGATTTATTTTTCTCTCCCTTAGCCTTCTTTAGACTTTACTCTAAGGTGAGTTCACATAAGCTATTAAGACTCACTGAAATGGCTAAACCCCTTTGTATTGATAGAACCCCAACTAAAATGAATTAAAAATACTATTTATACTAGTATAAAAATGGACTCAAGCTCTGTGGCACTCGATAGGTTAATGGTGTGACATTATAAAATAAACTAGTACCTCAACACTTTTGGGTTGCTTTGTTGCATCATTGGACTATCCCAACGCATCTAGTGGCTGAACAGACATGGTTTTTGGTTGAGTTAGCAAGGCTCCTCATTTTAGTAATTGATCCACTATGGTGCTAAAATGTTGAGCACTGTGGCAATTGAATGTGTTATTTGACATTGCAGTGTTGTGTAGTTAATGCTCCAATGCTCAACTTTCCAAGACTTAGATACTACGATGTTAATTTCTAGCATAGTAGCATCATGAAGTATTACAGTGATGAACCTAGCTTTACAAAGCTGCTAAATTAAATAAAATTTTTCTTGAGGCTCCAGTTCTATATTGTCCAAATCTGGCTGCAGGATATTATTGATGAGACAGTGTTGAGAATTAAAGCATTGCATCACTGGTTTAACCCTTGTGAATTTTTTTCCTTTTCTTCAGACATTCTTGCAAAACAACCACTAAACACAATATTTTTTTTACTGATATTTAAGATATTAAAATACTCTAAAATTTATACTTGACAAGTTTCCCCCAGGTCAAACTCTTGCTTTTTCTCAAGTAATGGTCTAATCACCTATTGATTAAATTAGTAGCCCAAATAAAATTTGATAATATAAGATTATTATAATGAAGAAAACACATCACCATTTAGATATGATTTGGAATGATCTACAGACATTCCTGCACAATAACCACTAAACACAATATTTTTTTTCTGATATTTAAGATATTAAAATACTCTAAAATTTATACTTGAAAAATTTCCCCCAGGTCAAACTCTTGCTTTTCCTCAAGTAATTGTCTAATCACCTATTGATTAACTTAGTAGCCCAAATAAAATTTGATAATATAAGATTATTAAAATATAGGAAAATACATCACCATTTAGATATGATTTGGAATGATCTAAGTTATGTAATTTTAATATGAACAATCATAAGTATTTATCTTGATCCACCATCCTTATTGTTGCTCAAATTGAACTTTTCTACTCCAAGTATAAGTGCAATATTGACTACTAATTTTACATATGAATAATATGTCATTTGTGCTTGTAGTTAAATTAGAAGTTCATTAGAAAACCATCATATGAATTAGTTTACCTACATTCTCTAATTTGACTTAGGTATTAAGAATATATTTAGTAATTGATCTTTATTAGATAACAAACTTTGAAGTGTTTATCATTCTTGTTCTCTTTATTCCTTTCTTTTAAATTTTATGTTTTTAATATTTTCCTATTTTTCAAATTTGAGTAAATAATAACATTTTTGAATGTCTTGTTGCTTTCTTCCATCCACTACAAGAAAAATGGGTATTTTACGTATATAAAAGTAATAAAAAATGAATATATTTTGCCAAAAATTTGGACTTTCTGGCAGCTTTTTCATTGAAAAATGGGTCGATGGTAATATGTGCATCGAAAACAAATTTTTTATAAAAATATTATCGTGGAAAATACTTTTGGAGGATTCACCAGCAGATTTCCAACAAAAAAGTTACCTAAAAAAATAACAATTCTGTATTCTTATTTTCGATTGATTTTTTTGGGATGATAAATACTAGCGGTCAAGCCTCTGATTATTTCCATTGAAAGAACCAGTGAATGTCACTGAAAAAAAATTTACCAGAATTATCGGCGGACATTTACCACTGGAAACACTAGAATAATTCATCGTATCATCATTTCTTAAGGATTATACATAAAAATATCACCAGAAACCTATATAAAAATAGCCCTTCCTCTTAATTATTCAATAACACATCGATCTTGTGAAAATATACATATAACATATGCACATTTCAACTTTATATAGAAATAGTAATTCTAGTCATAATGAGGCAATTCATCACAAAAACATAAACTAGCTCATTAAATATAAACTCTGCCAAAATTAACATTAAGTTTATTACAAAAAAAAAGTAGAACCTCTTCTTATAAGTTAGATATAACCTCTTCTAGATATGTAGGTGGTATTGATGTAATTTTCTCAATAACACTCCTAAGTTTGGCCTTGATGATTATGAGCCAATATTATTTGACTTGTATTTTACCTGGAAAGTTAACAAAGTAGACTTGGCTAGCCTGTTTAGCAATGATAAATGGGTCAAATTTTATATATCTCATGCCTTACTTTACTCTAGCTATAACATATAGTTGATGTACTCTTATTTCTCAGTTCTATACTAGATCAAACCAATCTTAAATAAAAAGATACACGAAGTTTATTGCAACTCAGTAATTAAGATTGATCTTATGACTTTTTATGACAACAAAACTAGTTATGGTGTTAATAATTTTAGTGTTTCTCTTAGCATATCTTAAATACTTTTGTTTGTTTCTGTGTATTAACATTTTAGGGAAATCATACTCTAGATTGCTGAAGACTACAAGACAGAGTAGAAAAAAATTTTATGTACTATAATTTGTATATCTCTGTTTTTATTTCTTGAGTTTGAGTATAATGTGATTGTAATTAGGTAACCATGCACACACACACAGGAGGAGAGATAAACCTTCAATTGATTTTTTTTATGATTAAACTGTATAATTATTTATCATACTGTACAATTTGTTATAAGTTTCCTCCAAAATACATTTGATCAAATCATGGCTTTAAATTTTAAATTGTTCGTACTGTATGATGCTAAGTTGTATAGATGATTGATAGTGTATGAAATAGGGTTTGTACCAGATCGTACCAAATGAATACATTCAATTTTGAACTGTTCATACTATATGATGTCCATTCGTACTGACAACATACAGTGTATGAAATAGGGTTCGTACCACATCATACCAAATGAACACATTCAATTTTAAACTATTCGTACAGTACGATGTTTGTTCATACTAACGACTAGCAGTGTACAAAACTATGTTCATCCCAGTTCATACCAGAGAAAGTCCAATTTTTTTTGAATAGTTCATACCGCATGATTGTAGGATGGATCTCTTTTAATTAATTTTTGGATAGTTTTTCTTAGATTTCCTATAAATTAAGTCCTAAAAATTTACTGAGAGAGACCTTTGCTATGAATTTCTCTTGAGAGTGGCCATTGAGTGTGAGTGTTTGGGAAAGATTATGAAAGTAAAGTGTGGGAGATCAAGTGAGGGGAAGTTGTTAGGGATTCACAAGGTTGCCCAAAGTGAGGATCTCTTTGTCTTCTTCAAATTTCTACCCATCTTCTCTGGTGGCTCTTGAGTGCAATTCTTCAACATTGTGTCAAGGTTCTCTACCTTCACCAGGAGGGTAAGAAAGGATAACAAGGTCCTCTGTCTTCACCGGGAGGGTAAAAAAGGTGGGAAAGGTTCTCTGCCTTCACCAGGAGGGTGAAAAAGGATGATGATTCTCTGCCTTCATCATGCAGGTGAAAAGGGATGGTGGTTCTCTGCTGCACCCGGTTGGTGGAAGAGATTTTGTAAGGGCTTCTCCACCTTGCTATGGGGACAAAAGAAGAGTCAATATTATTTAGTGCAATACCAGAAGGAGTCTTCAGGGAGTCAATGTAGGTCTGGTTAGACCGAACCACTATAAAATTTAGTTTTATTCTATTCTCTTTTATTTTTTGCATTTTTTATTTTTTGCACTTTAATGTTTTGTGGTTGAAAATCTTTTGTGATAATCATATCCGAACAACTGCATATTCTAAGATCAGAGATTTTATTATCTTAAAGAATTTAAAAGGCTTTCAAAATCAAAGAAATTTTTTAAAATAACTAATCACCCCCCTCTTGCTTAGCCTTAGGATAGTCCTATAAGGTCTAACAACCTACTCAAACTTTCAAGTGGTATCAGAGCCCATTTCAAAAATTAAGTTTTAGACTACTTTTTGAAAATGATCATGGCTAATTTTGGAAACTGAAATACTGTTGAAGGATATTCGATCACTAGTCCACCTTTATTCGATAACATTGCTTTTAATTTTTGGAAAACTCACATATCTACCTTTTTGTAATCGCTTGACTATCACATGTCAATGTTAGTACAAAAAGGCTATACTACAACTACTAGACTTTTTGATGGTATAAGAGTAGAAACACCATTTATTGATTAGACAGTAGAAGAAAGAGAATTAGCATAATTAAATGCAAAATGTTTAAATAGTTTCTTCTATGCTTTGAAATTTGAGGATTATATGCATATTTTTACTTGTAAAACTGGAGAAGAGATCTTGGATAGACTTTGCATATCTTATAAAGGAATAAATGAGGTTAAACAATCTAGGTTGAACATTTTTCTATATGACTATGAACTATTTTGCATGAAATCAAATGAGTTAATTGTGATATGTATATAAGGTTTACACAGATTGTTACCTTATTACATGCTTTAGGTAGAGAACTTACAAATTTGGAGAATGTTAATAAAATTCTATGTTGTTTACCCACAGCTTATGATGCAAAGATAACTGCCATAACTGAATCTAAAAATTTGAATGTATATTCTATTGACAAATTGCTTGGATCACTAATTGCTTACGAGCAAGGAGTGAATCAAAGATAAATTGATGCAGGAGACAAGCTAAAAGAGAAGAATATAGCTTTGAAAGCAGATGATTCAAAGAGTGATCAATTGATACCTGAGGATAAAGAAGATATTTTACTTATGACTAGGCAATTAAAATGTTTTCTTAAGAGAAAGCAATGATGGCATCAGAATGGAACAAAGGTAAGTTCAATAGAAATCTAAAAGTTTCTAATGAAGTTATTTGTTAAGAATGCAGAAGGCCTAGACATATAAAGACAGATTGCCCAAATCTCAAAGATAATCATAACAAGGAGCAAGTTGAGGAGAAAATTAATGTTAGGAAGGGTAAGAAAAGAATGCAAAGATTATTCTAGGCTGACTTAGCTTTTGACTCTTCAGAAATAGAATAAGAAAAGGAGGTCACGAACTTGTGCTTAATGGCCGATAAACTTGATCATTCAGATTAAGAAGAGGGATGTGACCTATCATATAAAGAATTATTTGAAGTTTTTGAGAGAATCAATAATGCATATAGGAAACTCAAAAAATTGCATGCTAATCTTAGTATTGAGTATTTGAATTTTCAAAAGGAGCATGAAAATCTTAGGATAGATCATACAGACATTGATAGAAATCACATGACCCTGCTTGATGAATTTGATGACTTGAATAAGAAGCATGAATTATTGAAAACATCTTATAATGAGCTTGAAAATGATTTTAAGGTGTTTATGCTTGAATCGGATCATAACACTGTCACTGCTAGGTCCCAAGTCCTGGATGAGAAAAGTGGAGGGTTGTGTTAGTTAGTCAATAGCCGGCCTAAAACTTGTCAAATAATCATGACATGAATCCTTTAAAAAATTGTGTTAATGCTACGGCATCCCCTAGAAGCAACACATTGTATGGCCTGAATATAGTGACAAGTGTGCAAGGGCTACTGCACTGGCGCTCAGATTATTGTATAAACTTGGAATATATGTTCCATATCAAGGGCGGATGTGGGCAAAGAAGCTAGTCCATGAAATAAAAATTATGATATGAACTTGGAATATATGTTCCCTTATAGGAAAATTAATGAAATTAATCGATATTATGATTCATAGGAAGATAAATATTCTATGTATTCAGGAAACTAAATGGGTTAGACATAAGGCTAAGGAGATTAATAGTCTAGGATTTAACTATGGTATTCGGGTAGAAGTCGTACTAGAAATGGTGTAGGTGTGATTATAGATAAGAGTTTAAAGGATAATGTTATAAAAATTAATAGAATTGGAGATAGAATTATAACTTTGAAGAATGTTGTTGATGCTAAGATTGTTAATATTATAAGTGTTTATGCTCCTCAAGTAGGATTGGATATGGGTTCAAAATTAAAATTTTGGAATGACTTAGAAGAATTAATACAAAAGATACCTCTTAAAGAAAAAGTTTTTATTGGAGGAGATTTAAATGGACATGTTGCTAGAGAGGTAAATGATTTTAAAAGCATTCATGGTGGCAATGGGTTTGGAACGAAAAATGAAGGTGGTATGATCATATTAGATTTTTCGTTAGCTTATGATTTTTTAATTGATAATACCTTATTTAAGAAAAGAGATGAGCATCTCATCACTTATAAAAATGGATATAGTACAACTCAGATTGATTATTTCTTATAAGAAAATTAGATCATTTAGATTGCAAATATTGTAAAATTATTCCAAGTGAAAATTTATGTACCCAACATCGATTATTAGTTTAGAACTTTAAGATAAAGGGGTTGAAAATAAAAAATAAAGTAAAATGATATTCTAGATTAGATGGGGCATTTAAAGAATATTAACAAAAATATTTTTGAAAGTAAGATTTTGGACCTTAAGATTTTGTCTGTGTATGGGATGCTAATATTATGTGGGAAAAAGTGGCTAGTGATATTAAGAATATTACAAAAGATGTGCTTGGAGTGTCAAATCAAAAAGCTTTTAATAGTAAAAATAGTTAGTGGTGGAATTCAAATGTGTTAGATAAGACAAAAAATAAGAAAATTTGTTATAAAAATTGGTTTAATTATAAAAATTTTGATAATTGGGAAAAATATAAATAGGCACATAAGGAATCTAAGAAAGCAACTTGCAATGCAATGATCTTAGCTTTTAATGACTTATATAATAGATTAGATACAAAGGAGGGAGAAAGATATATATATATATATATATATATATATATATATATATATATATATATATATATATATATATATAAGTTAGCCAAACAAACAGATAGGAGTAGTAAGGATTTAATTCAAGTGAAGTGTATTAAGGATGAAGATCAAAAAGTACTTTTCCTAGAAGATGGTATTCAACAAAGGTGGATGAATATTTTGCTAAACTTTTTAATGAAGAGTGTGAAAATATGATTAACTTTAGTGACCTTAGCACCCTAAATCAAAATAAAGACTTATGTTTTTATCGGTGTATTAGTAAAACTAAAGTTAGAGAGGCTTTAAAGAAAATAAAGGGTGGAAAAGTAGTTGGACCTAATGATATTCCATTAGAAGTGTGGAAATTCTTAGGAGATGAAGGAATTTCTTGGCTTACTAAACTTTTTAATACTATTTTGAAGAGAAAAAGGATGTCAGATGAGTGGAGAATGAGTGTGTTAATTCCTATTTTTATGAACAAAGGTGATGCAAAGATTGTGCGAATTATAGAGGAATTAAGTTAATGTGTCATACTTTAAAACTATGGGACCGAGATATGGAGCATAGGTTGCAGTGTGATACTAATGTTTCTCAAAATCAATTTGGATTCATGCCGGGTAGGTCTACTATAGAAGCCAGACATTTATTGAGAGGTTTTATGGAGAAATATAGAGAGAAACAAGGAGGATCTACATATGATATTTATTGATTTGGAGAAAGCATATGATAAAGTTCTAAGAGAATTGCTATGGAGAGTTCTTGAAAAGAAAGGAGTTAATAACACTTATATTCAAATCATTAAAGATATGTATGCAGGAGTTATTACTTGTGTTCAAACACAAGGTTATTTAACGAAGTATTTCCTTTTTTGGTTGGATTACATCAATGATCATCCTTAAGACCATATCTTTTTGTTGTAGTCATGGATGTTCTCACTAGACATTTGCAAGAGGATGTACCTTGGTGTATGCTTTTTGTTGATGATATTCTTCTTATTGATAAGACTAGAGAGGGAGTTGAAGGTAAACTTGAATTATGGAGGTCAACCTTGGAGTCTAAAGGTTTTCACTTGAGTTGCTCTAAAATAGAATATATGGAGTGTAATTTTAGTAGTAATAGACCTAGTGAGGGGATTGTGACTTTGGGTGATCAAGTCATTAATAAGAGTACACGATTTAGATAACTTGGATCTATTGTTCAGAGTGATGGTGAAATAGATGAGGATATTATTAGTAGAATTCAAGTTGGATGGTTGAAGTGGAGGAAAGCATCGGGCTTGTTGTCTTATAGAAAAGACCCCCTCAAACTTAAGGGAAAATTCTATAAGATGGTGGTGATACCTGCAATGCTTGATGGTGCCAAATATTCCATTTAAAGAGAAGAATATTATTAAGTTAAGTGTTACTGAGATGGGGATATTCTGGTGGATGAGTGGTTTTACCCTTAAAGATAGGATAAGAAATTAGCATATACGTGAAAAGGTTGGAGTAGCTCATCTGGAAGATAAGATTAGATAGAGTCACCTTAGATGGTTTGGTCACATAAAACGACGTCCTCCCAATGACAAGGTTAAGAAAGTAGAGGTATTAGTTTTGACTTATGTTAAGAAAGGTAGAGGTAGACTTAAAAAAGACTTAGTTAGAACGTATTAGAAATGATCTTTCTAATCTTTTAAAGGTGGTGGCAATATTCTGAGCTTTTTACTTTGGATCCCCTGTGCTCTGGTAGGTTTCTTAGGCTTTTTGATTAACTATTGTCTGTATTTTCCCATGCCCATTTAATAATAGGTGAACATTTGTGGTATTCATTCGTATTTTAATTCTGGCTCTGTTATCATTATTCATAAGGATTCATTTGTTACCTTGGGTTATTCTACTGATAATGTTTGGACTTAGGGTTTCTTTCGCTGTTGGCCTTATTTTATCTATAACAAGTTTATTTGGTGGTATTATATTCCTTTTATAGATTATCATTTCCTGTACTATTGTTCTTGTGGCCTTCACCTTTCCTTGTAGGTTTTAAATAGTGCAAGTGATCGAGGTGTTGATTTTTTGGATAGGAAGCTGGAGCTCTTTGCAATTTTTTGCTGTCTTCCTTCTTTTTGGGTGCTCTTACTTATGCACCGTAGAATATACCTAGGTGTCTTTGTACTTTTACCAAGTAGGGGACTTGAGCTCATAGGTTTTTTGGTTTTAATTTTGTAGCTCTTTTGAGTATTAGAGAGCTTGAGGCCCCTTTAAGGACTTTATACTTTTTTCCTAAAATTAATGCGTAGGCCCTCCGTGGGTTTCCCCTAAAAAAAAATAGAAATGATCTTTCTTTATTAGATTTAAATGAGAATTTGACTCTTAACAGGACACAATGGAGAAAAAGGGTTCTTGTAGCCAAACCCACGTAGTGGGATAAAGGCTTGATGTTGTTGTTGTTGTTGTATGCGTGAATCGGATCAAAGGGAACATGAGTTGAAGATTAAAAATTAAATTTTGGAAAGTGAAAACTCAAATCTAGAAATAAAATTGAAAGCTATTATGGAAAATATACCAGCACCAAATTTGAAAAATTACATAATCCTAACCAAAAGTGTTCAAGTTTAAAACCTAGGAAAAGATATTATAAATTATATAGATTAGTAAATCCTTTTCCTGGTGTGAAATATTTTTCATGTGGAATGATGGGTAATATTTCCCACACTTGCATGACTCATAGAAAAACACATTTAATGTGGAGACCTAAGATGCATAAATCACAGTATATCAAACATGCATATGGATTACCATTACCAAGAGGTGAACCCAAATTTATTTGGGTTTTCAAGTCTAACGTTTGATATTTTGGTAGAAACGCTCTTATACAAGCCCTCATGAGAGCATTTGGTACCTGGACAGTATATATTCAAAACATATGACTAGAGATACAAATCAATTTATAACGCTGGAAGCCAGGAATGGAGGCAAAGTGACACTTAGAGATAACATCACTAAGAGAGTGGTAGGTTCATATATAATTGGTAAAACAAAACAAAAAAATTTGAAAATGTTTTGTTGGTTGAAGGCTTAAAATATAACTTGCTAAGTATTAGTCAGCTTTATAATAAGGGTTTTAACATAAATTTTTTGCCTATAAGCTGTATTATAAGCCAAAATAGAGTTGATGTGTTGCATGGAAATGGAGTAAATAATATATACATACTTGATTTAAATCATGTTAAATCTTCTAATGCTTTTTGTCTAAAAACTATTACTGATGAATCTTGGTTATGGCATAGAAGACTTTGTCATGCAAGCATGAGAAATCTTAGGAAGATTACCCAAAAAGAAGTTGTTAGAGGCATACCCAAATTAGAGTTCGGTAAGGATTATCTGTGTGGTGCATGTCAATTAAAAAATATGTCAAGTCCTCCTTTCATTCAATCAAAGATCTTAGAACTAGAAAACCCTTAGAAATCCTTACATAGACCTTTTTGGATCAGTTAGCACTATAAGTCTAGGAGGGAAATCTTTTGGGTATGTAATTGTTGATGATTATTCAAGGTTTACTTGGATTAGATTGTTATCGTACAAGAGTGAATCATTTGATGATTTTAGAGATTTTTTTACTTGGATTCAGAGGACGCCAGGTGGTGAAATTCTTTTAATTCATAGTGACCATGGGGGAGAATTTAAAAATGATTAATTTGTAGCTTTTTGTAAAGAACAAGGGATAGATCATAACTTTTCAGCTCCTAGGACCCCTTAACAGAATGGGGTTATTAAAAGAAAGAACTGAACTTTGATAGAAGCTGCTAGAGCCATGTTAACTGAATATTCACTTCCAATAATGTTTTGGGCTGAAGCGATTAATACAGCTTGTTATGTTCTTAATATGGTGAATATTAAATCTAAGCTGAATAAGACACCCTATGACACCCATCCTCTCACATCAACATGTATTTAAATGTAAAGTGTTCATTCATAGCAATGGTAAAACTCTTTTAGGTAAATTTGATCCTAAATCTAATGAGGGAATTTTTCTAGAATATTCAAGTGTTGGAAAATCCTATAGAGTTTTAAACAAAAGGGCATTGGTAGTAGAGGAGACTACCCATGTTATTTTTTATGAATTTGATATTTCTGGAGGATCTAAGTTGGAGGAAGAAGATGTTGAAGAAGTTACCCAAGGAATTGAAAATACAAATCTTGAAGAAGGCATTGAAATAGAAAATAAATTGCCTAGAGAATGGAAATAATCTAAATGTCATCATAAATAACTGATTTTAGGAGACCTGAGTGAAGGAGTTAGAACTAGGCATGGACTAAGCAAAGAAGTGAACCACTCAGCATTTAATTCAATGATTGAACCTACTAATATAAATCAAGCACTTTCTGATGAATTTTGGAATTTAGCTATGCAAGAAGAATTGAATCAATTTGTTAGAAATGATGTTTGAGAGTTGGTAGAAAGACCTGAAAATCAAAGTGTGGTTGGAACTAAGTGGGTTTTCAAAAATAAGATGAATGATTCAAGTGTAGTGGTTAGAAATAAGGCAAGATTGGTGGCCAAGGGGTACAATCAGATAGAAGGAATAGATTTTGAAGAGACTTTTGCCCCTATAGCCAGACTTGAAGCAATAAGGGTACTACTAGCCTGTGCCTATTTTAAAGGATTTAAATTATTTTAAATGAATTTTAAAAGTGCCTTTCTTAATGGGGTAATAAAGGAAGATGTTTATGTTAAGCAACCTCAAGGATTTGAAAATTAATAATTTTTTAATCATGTGTTTAAATTGAAGAAGGCAATATATGGATTTAAACAGGCACCTAAGGCATGGTATGAAAGGCTAAGCATTTTCCTACTAGAAAGATCTTTTGTTAAAGGGAGTGTGGACACCATTCTCTTTATAAAAAGGGTAGGAGATGACATTCTCATTGTCAAAATTTATGTTGATGATATCTTGTTTAGATTCTCTAATAAAAATCCTTGTAATGATTTTTAGAAATAATGAGTAAGGAATTTGAAATGAGTTTGATAGGAGATTTAAGTTACTTTCTTTGTTTTAGCATAAAGCAGAAAGAGGATAGAATTTTTCTTAGTAAAATAAAATACATTAACAACATCCTTAAGAAGTATGGAATGATAAAGAAAAACCAATAAGTACTTCCATGAGTTCCACAGCATGTAGGGTAGGTAGAAAGAGTACTTCTGGGACTTATCAATTCATTAGAAACTCTTTAATTCTGAAGTCTAGTAGAAAACTGAATTCAATAGGCCTTTATACTACTAAATCAGAATACATAGCCTTAGGAAGTTATATGGCACATGTTCTTCGGTTAAAATAATAACATACAGATTTAGGTTTTTTAATTGGTACTATTCCATTTTCTATGATAATACAAGTGTTATTTGTATCTCAAAGAGTTCAACCCAACACTCTAGGACCAAGCATATAGACATAAGGCATCACTTCATTAGAGACCATGTCACTAAAGGAGAAATTGAGCTACATCTTATAGCTACTGAAAATCAACTTGTAAATATTTTCACAAAACCACTAGCTTTCAAAATGTTTACCACCTTAAGAACTAGATTGGGTGTTATTGATATTCATGCTTGATAATTGTAATTCTGCAAATTGCATCTGTAGTTTATTTCTTTTATGTTGATGTTTATGTTTTGATCTTTATTTGTGATTCATTTTTGTTTGATTTTTTATCTACTTTGGGTTTGATTTCTCATTTGTATTATTATTTTTTGGTTTTTGTGTCTCATGGATCTTGTTTGATTTATTTTTGGAAACGAATCTTTATCATGTGCAAATCTAAAGTTATTCTTCCATTCGTATTATACGAACCACTGTCATAATGTACAAAATAAATAAATTCTGCAAGATATTTTTTGGTCATGTAAAAAAATATAATTTTATAAGGACATCATACTATACGATCACGTCATCATCTAGATGAATTGATCATTTTTATCTGTATGAAATGGCGGGAATTTTGATGATAGTTATTTTCAAAGATCATTCGTACAAACACCTATTCGTCTGTACGATCGAGTTATCATTTGCTTGAGGACAAACCTAATTATCAGGTATGATTATTATTAATCATTCATCTGGACAAACACCTGTTTATCTGTACGATTAGGTTGTTCAAAGATCGTATGAAATGACTCATCATAAAGACAACTTTACAAAAAGATGTTTTGATGAAATAACTTCACTTAACCATTTTTCATTTGTACATATGAACCCAAGTTTGTATGGTATGAATGTTTCATTCATACATATGATCCCAAATCCATACTGTATGAAATAGGTTGTTGCCTATTTTCTATAAATTGGAAACCTTCCTTTTACATTTTTCACAATACTTTCCATTTTCAACTCTTGTGTTCAATCTTTCTAAAATGGCAAGCAATAGTAAGGGATCACATCTTTCAAGGAGGAGTTCATCTCATTCTGAACTAGATGATGACTTTCTTTCCAAAGAGAATGGACAAACCTATGATCAATTTGTTCTTGCAAAAATCACTCCATCCCGACTCCTTATTTAGGAGGACATTAATTTTTCAATAATGCCTCTATTCGACTCTACTCATTTTTCCTTTATTCTCACTTTAATCTATGCATTCCACTCAAACACTTTCAATTACATTCTTGAAAACCTGCGAATGAGAGAAAATACTATAAGAATGTCCTCATATATTTTCTGTCAAAGAGTAGAAATTACTAAGGAAAATTTAGGTACATTTCTCCATCTTAAAACTAAAGGAGTTTGGACTCATTCCATGATTTCTAGAAGTGATTTTGACTAGTCACAAGTAAATCAAACTCTTAGGATTATACCTTCAGTCTCACATTTGCCACTTGTTCATACCCTGAATCAAAATGCCAGGATCGTCTAGCATGTCTTAAGAACTTCTATTATTCCTGAAGCTGGTGATCGAATCAATATCACTCCTTTGCTTTCTATTGTAAAATATCTTATAATGTCAAACACTCCTATTGATGAAGCACAATTGATTCTAGACTACATCAATAATCTGACCAACATTAGACTTCCTTCCACCTGAAGAAAGAAGAATGTGGCTTTAGGTTACTTAATTGCTTACATTTTTGAGACAAAGTAATTTTTGTTTTTCTCACTTAAAGAAAAAAAATCTTTTTTTTTTATTATTTTATTGATGTGAAAAGGGGGAGGTATCTAGTGATTGTTTGAAGTCGTGTGTAACCAGTAATTGTTTGAATGTTTGAAGTCGTGTGTTTTGACTTGTTGTTTTATGATATTTTGTTTTGTTTGAAAGTCTGGTTTTTGTTTGTTTGAATGAATTTTTTTTGGGTCTTTGGTCTTGTGTTTGTGTTTTTGATTAGTAAGATGAAACTTCTTATAAAATGAAATTCCTTTCCCCATGATTTTTATATTTTCAATCATTGAGGGGAGCTTAGGAGAGAAGATCATTAGTTAATAGTTCAAACAATAATTATTTTTCCATCATAAAAAAGAGGGGGATTTTTGCAACTCAGTAATTAAGATTGAGCTTATGATTTTCTATGACAACAAAACTAATTATTATGTTGATAATTTTAGTGTTTCTCTTAGCATATCTTGGATACTTTTGTTTGTTTCTGTGTGTACTAACATTTCAGTGAAATCTTACTCTAGATTACTGAAGACTACAAGACAGAGTTGAATAAGATTTCATGTAATAGAGTCTTGAGTCTGAGCATAGTGTGATTGTAATTAGGTAACCGTGCACATACATACTAGGGAAGAGATAAACCTTAAATTAATTTTTTTTCTGATCATAATATATAATTAATTGTAGTACTGTATGATTTATCATATGTTTCCTCCAGAATACATTTGATCAAATCATGTCTTTAAATTTTAAATTGTTCTTACTATACGAAGCCAAGTTATCTAGATGACTGATAGTGAATGAAATAGGGTTCGTACCAGATCGTACCCAATGAACACATTCAATTTTGAACTGCTTGTATAGTATAATGTTCGTTCATACAGATGACTGACAGTGTATAAAATAGGGTCCGTACCAAATAGTACCAAATGAACACTTTCAATTTTGAACTATTCGTATAGTACGATGTCCATTCGTATAGATGACTGACAGTGTATGAAACTACATTCATCCTAGTTCATACTAGATCAAGCCCTAATTTTTTTTAATGGTTTGTACCGTTTGATCTATGATCGTACCATATGATTTTAGGATGGATCTCCTATAAATTTTAGTTTTTGAATGATTTTTCTTAGATTTCCTATAAATTAAGCTAAAAGCTGACTGAGAGAGAACTTTGCTACAAATTTTTCTTGAGAGTGGCCATTGGGTGTAAGTGTTTGAGAGAGATTATGAGAGTGAAGTATGAGAGATCAAGTGAGGGAAGTTATGAGGGATTCACGAGGTTGCCTAATGTGAGGATCTCTTTGTCTTCTTCAAGTTTTTTCCCATCTTCTCTAATGTCTCTTGAGTAAAGTTCTTAAACATTGTGTCAAGGTTCTCTGCCTTCACCCAGAGGGTGAAAAAGGAAGGCAAGGTTCTCTGCCTTCACTGAGAGGGTGAAAAAGAAAGGAAAGGTTCTCTGCCTTCACCAGGAGGGTGAAAAAGGATGATGTTTCTCTGTCTTTACTAGGGAGGTGAAAAAGGTTGATGATTCTCTACCGCACCGGGTTGGTGGAAGAGATTTTGTATGGGCTTCTCTACCTTACTGTGGGGAAAAAGAGAGTCACTATTGTTTAGTGCAATACCTAAAAAAGGAGTCTTTAGGGAGTGGATGTAGGTCGAGTTGGACCGAACCACTACAAAATTTGGAGTTCTTCTATTCTCTTTTATTTTTTACTTATTTTATTTTCTGCACTTTAATATTTTGTGGTTGAAAAATCTTTTGTGATAATCATATCCAAATAATTGCATATTCTAAGATCAAAGACTTAATTATCTAAAATATTTTAAAAAGTTTCGAAATCCAAGAAATTTTTTAAAATAACCAATTCACCCCCTCTTGGTAAGCCTTTAGATAGTTCTATAAGGTCTAACAACCTACTCAAACATTTAAAGTTTCCATCACCTGGATATTCTAACTGTAATACTTCCTGTAAGACCCCATAATACTTAGAATCAACACCTGTATGGGTTTTCCCTCTTAGATAAACTCCAAAATTTTATGTCTTCCTACCTGAAGACTAATATTTGATTGGGAATTTATAGCTATTGACCAAAAAGAATTACAAACATTTTACTAATCTATTCGATCCCCATGCTAGATCCCATGGTCCTTTAAACTGTCAATCATTGCTTTAAGTGTTGAGTTGATTGATTGATCAAATATAGCTATATTAATAGCATATTTGCTATATTAACTCACTAAAACAGCTGTGAAAGTGTAGTTAGAGTACAAAACATATTTTTGAACAAATTTAGAAATTCTATTTCAATTATCTTATGAACTTCTTCTTCTATTGATCTACTCAAGCCATTAATGAAACTCCTACATATTTTATATAATTATAATTTATTGAGTTATAAATGTATGAAAAGTTAACTGATCATACTTACTCGAGATATGGCTTAACTTCATCACAATTAAGGAAGGCATACATCTTGGCAGCTCTCATCTCCTTATCAGTCAAATTGCTCATGGTGCTTGCGCCTATAGGCTCACATCATTCTTTAAATAGAGATATAGCTAAAGAATTACATGAATATGGTACATCCAGATTTTGAGGTGGAGTACTCCTTATTGATTATGACATTGGTCAAAGTACGACGAGTAAAATTAGGTTTTCTCATACATTATATATGCTTTACAAACTGATCTTTTATAATGTGTTTTATTCTTAAAAGTCTTCATAAGTTTATATAAATACCTCTTAAAAGGATATATCCATCAATACTAAACAGGCCCACTGACTGTAACCTCATATGACAAATACACTGTTAGATGCTCCATAGAGTCAAAAAATACTGGAGGAAATATATTCTTAAGTTTACACAGTATAATAGGAATATTTTGCTCCGTATTAATCAAGTGCTCTACATTTAGTTTTGAGTAACAGAAATCCTTAAAGAAGATACTTAGCTCATTCAGGGCATTTAAAATTAGATCTGGCAAAAAATTAAAGGCAATGGGTAGTAGAGATTGCATGAAGATATGGCAGTCATGATTTTTCAATCCAAATAATCTCCCCAATCTCATGTCAACTCATCCACTATGATTGGAAGAATATCCATCTTGTACCTTTAGAGTCTACACCCATTCACAAATTGCTCTTCTCTACTCTATAGTCTAGGTGAATGGCGCTTTTGGTTTTAGAAGTTTTCCATTTTCACCATCCTTCAACTCTAGATATTTTCTCCTGCAAATCTCCTTTAACACCATCTTGCTTTTAAATTATCTTTAGATTTATCCTTGATGTCCATTACTATATTGAATACATTATCAGAAATATTTTTCTCTATATGTATGATATCTAAGTTATGTCTGATTAATTTTATTCTACAATATGATAAGTACCAAAAAAAGCTCTTTTTGGCCCAATTATGAATTATCCTGGCAATATATAATTAGCTAGTGTTCGAGAATTAACTATTATGGGCAAGTACCTTACTCTTTCAAATATTTTCTCTGTTCTCAATGTTGGAAGAGGTAGCAACATCACCATTTTATTTTAGTGAAGTCTTTCTTATTTCTCCTAAAAGGTTGATTTATAGGTAAGAATATATGATGATAGCCAAAGTAAGTGTTTTTACCTCCATGCTTTAAAGTGAATGAATAAGTAAATTCCATATAATATGGACAAGCTAACTTCCTAGAAGTTTTATAACCTAAAAGTATACCATAGATATGAAAGTCATGAATTGTTCAAAGTAATATTGCCCTTATTGTAAAGTTTTATTTTGTTGATTTATCATATGTACTTACTATATCTTCCTGTAATAAATTTAAATCATTGATTAAGGTTCCAAGAATACATCAATCTTTGCTTTTGGATTATATGGCTCTGAAATGATCAGTGTCCAAAACATGAATAGTGTAGTCATACACAACTCTAGAGGAAGATTATAAGGGGTAAGTGTCATAAGCTATCATGGGTAAGGTGAAGCTGATTGGCTAGACAGAGTAAAACTATCTACATATAAACCTAATCTGACATTTCTTGATTTTGAGGTAAAGATAGGATGTGTATGATCAAAGTGTTTCCAGACCTCTACTTTTGACAGACATGTTAAGACACCAAATTGCAAGATGTGTTCGTTATGCCATCTCGTATGTGCAGCAAAGCTCATAGATGTATATAAATATTGCAATCTAGGAATTATGAATAAATAAAACATCCTATTGATAGGTACATCCTTATGCTTTCTTTTTATTCAAGACTTTGGTTTAAATCTTGCTGCATTGCAATGGTGGCAACCAACCTATAATATATCATCTTCATTGTATAACATGCATCCATTAACACAACAATCTGTTTTTGTATATATCAAACAAAGTTCGGAAACCAACTTCTTAGTCCGATATAAATCTATAGGAATTATATCATCCTCCAGATTGGTTTCCTTAAGCAACCCAACAATGATTAAAATATTTATGGGGGACATTGAATTCTATCTTGATGCTTAACATCTTCACAACAGCAGATAACTTTGAGTGAGTAGTGCACCCCTTCCAAATTGGTTGATGAGCACTATGCAATAAATCATAGAAGTTTCGTGCTTCCTTATTTGATGACTTATCTGTATATTATTCAAATTGTGCCTGAGTTGCTTCATAAATTAAGTTTTCTAATGTTTAGATTTTTCCTTCCTCAACTATATTAGTGCTTATGGGCTGGCCACATTTAGAATCAAAATGTGGCTCATACTCACCATGAGAAGTTCAATACCAATATTCTAGCATGAATCCTCTGTGATATAGATTAATAATTACATCATCTAGTTTAGGTGGACACGATTTTTATTTTTTGAACTAGGACAACAAAACCTTCCATTCGAGAGAAAGCTAGGCAGTTGACAGGCTGTGTAGATGAAAAAATTCACCCTATTAACAAACTCATCTATTAATGTCTTTCATTCTTATGTCAAATTGTTATAAATCCAACTTCTTTGATTTGTAATATCCATAATATGAAGAATTTATCCTACACATGCATAATAAGAAGTTATTAGAAGGGTATATTTTATCCTACACATGCATAGAGTTTATAATGATTTGTAAATTAACCTAGAGTATGCATGGATAAAATTTAGAATGATTTGCATTATCACTTTGAAATGAAAAATTATTTTCAACATGCAATATTATTAGTGAATACCATTCAACAATAAAATTAACTAGGACATATGCCTTTATTGTAATTCTCTACACTATTTCAATTTTCTAATCACAAAATTGAATAGACCACTATATTATAATATTATAAATATTATGGTCGCACTTGGTTTACTCTCTAATAAGCCAAATTGGTGGCACTAAAAATTATTATTAATGTTTGAGTATAACATCAAATCTACATCATAAGTTAATGCTATAATATAGTGCAATGACATGTCTAATATAAGTTTAGTAAGCAAAGAAATTTTTTGAACTTCTAAGCATTTTCACTTATATTAGAATATCATCAGGTCCTACTACTTTTTCACACTTCATTTTCTTTAAAGCCTCTCCAACATCATTTTACTAATACAATAGTGAAAATAAAAATATATTGGTTCATGTAGGATGCTAACATCACTAAAGTCATCGTATTCTCACAACCTCCATTAAAAGATTTATTGAAATATTTCTTCCACATTTGTTGAATATTCCATAACATGATCATTATTTCAAAACACTAACTGATGCTACTACATATGAAAGTATGACTATTGCTCATTTTCTATTTAATTAAAGTAGTTGTCTAAGAACACCTTTCTTGTAATATTTATAATCTCTTTACAACACTACACTACAACTTTTGATTTCATAATCCCATCCCCTAATTCCACTTCTTTTAAATTTTTTATAAATTTAGTCATCATTACTAATTAGATAACCATGTAATCATAAATATATAAGAGGTCAATTGTGATCACTAATCAATACATCTTCTAGAGAGAGAAGGTCTAGTTTCTAGAGAGAGAAGGTCTTACTTTTTTTCAATTTTTTGTTAAGGGATTTACGGTGGGAAACCAGGAGTTTGGTGGTTTCGCCAGCCCGTCATGAAGCTGGATGGATGCTCGCCGACCGTCCTCCGGTGGGACGTCGGAGGTAGGCAGATTTGACAATCATCTTTCTTCTTATAATCGCGATGTTTCTGAGTCGCGTCGTAAGGCTTCGAAGGGAGCCTTAATTGTCATAGAAGGAGCTTTCGTTCATCAGGATAAGGTGAGTGTTGTTGATGGTAAGGGTAAAGCTATTGTTACAGTTCCTGATTGGAAAAAATCAAAGGATCCTGTCTCTCCAATTTTTTCTCCATTAAACAACCGTGAAGCTTCTTCATCCAACATGAAAATCTTTGTTAATCAATTTGGTTCTTCAAATGCAATCCCTTTCATTAGCGACAGCATGATAAATGCAAAAGCCATGACTTACATTAATAAAGATGATTGTGTTAATGATGAGAAACTGTCGAATGGAGATACGCCTAGACGGGATCATATTGCGGTGTGAACTGAAACAGTGAAACCCTTGGCTATTGACGAATCTGTTGCTGCTCAAATCAATGATCTGACAGAGATTAGAAATTGTGTTTATGTAGAAATGAATGGTCTCAAGCAAGTTTGTAACCAGGTTGTCCGCCTGTAGCTTTCAATAAGATGGATAATTCTTATCCAAATGCCTGGAGTAGAAAGAGCCATGTTAGAGTTGATAAATTAGATCTGGATTCGTTTCTATCAGCTGATAGAAGAGCTATGAAACTGCATATGGGGAATGTGATGGAGAATTCTAAGAAATTGGAGAAGGCTTTAATTATCAAAGTCTTTGGTGACAATGTTCCTTTCTTTGTTATTAATCAGAGTTGAGGAGGCAATGGAGTGGCTTTGGGAGGTTTCAACTCACAATGTTGGGAGGAGATTTGATTCTCTGTTCCTGTGAAGAGGATTCAGTCATGGAATTGATTTTATCGAAAGGTCCTTGGTTTGTTAAAGGTCATATAATTGGGATTGATAGGTGGTCTCCTAATTTTTCTCCGGATTCTTTGAAGGGCTTATCTGTGCCTGTATGGATTAGATTACCCAATCTACCGCTGCAGTGCTAGGATGATATAAACATTTATAGAATTGCTTCTTAAGTGGGGAAGCCTTTTCTTTTGGATGGAAACATGTTCCAATGGAATAGGAGAGAATTTTCTAGAGTGTGTGTGAGGATTGAGCTGGATAAGTAACTTCCTCTAAGCGTTTGGGTGGAGGGAGATTCAGCCACATTCTTCTAAAAAATTGAATATGTGAAGATCTTTAAACTTTGCTATAAGTGTGGAAAAATTAGTCACCTAGTAAAGAGTTGTCCTCAAAACAAACGAGTGGTGAATGAGGTCACGAAGTCTTCAACAGTTGAGGTTGCTGATAAGGAACAACAAGTCTCTGATGGTTTGGGCCAAGAGAACATTGGGGAGCATGGTTATGGACCGTGGATCCATGTCAGATATGGGAAGAAAAGGAATGTGGTGGGTTCTAAGGACCAACCTCAATTTAAACTTAATGGTAAACCGGCTCCTATAAAGAAATGGAGAGCAGCTGTTTCTCGAAATAAAGACAAGAAGGAGGATGGCAATGAGGAAATTGTTCAAAAATTGATTCCAAATGTATCTGTAATACAAGATGAAGGTCCTAATGTTGCTGCTTCTACAATGGATAAAGAGGTGGAAGAGGGTGAATTAATTGCAGATCAGTGGAAAGGTGCACCTGAAGCTGAAATTAAATCAAGAGTTGGTTGTCACTCTGCTCATTTGGTGGGGAATTCAACAAATAATAAGTTTGAGATTCTTACAAATTTAGCAGATGAAAGTAACAATGAGGTGGTGGCTGCTGATGAGTTAGTTGTAAGCAAAGGAAAAGCTAACTTATCAATCCAGCTTGGCTCAAATAGGGAGGAGGACACCAGTAAAATTGGTTCTAACACGGTCAAAAGGAAATTGGGTAAGGAGCTAAAAACGCTTGGGCAAATAAAGCTTATGACTAGAAATAGAAAGGTTGATGTGGGAAATAGAAGTATGGGTATTGGGGTTAATTCCCCTACCAATCAATGAATTCCATAGCCTTTTAGAATTATAGAGGAGCAAGGAAAATCCATGCTTCTCTATACCTTAAAGAGTTTGTAAAGAGAATGGTGTTGTGTTTGTTAGTTTATTGGAAACAAAAGTATCTTCTATGGATAGAAAGGACATTAATTTGCTTATTGGTGAGGATTGGAATTTTTTTCATTTTCCTTCTGATGGACTTTCAGGAGGAATCTTGGTGCTTTGGAATACTAAGGCTGCTTCACTTACTACCTTGTATTCTTCATTTCAATGTGTAATTGGAGATTTGGAATTTCATAACAAGGATGTTTGGAGGATTTCTACTATATATGGGAATAAAAACTTGTATACAAGGAGGGAATTGTGGAAAAGTTTGGAGGAATTTGCTTCTAAAGAGCTAGCATCAGTTTTTGGTGGTGATTTTAATTGCATTCTTTCTAGGAATGAGAAAAAGGGTGGAAAAAAATTTTCTTTTTCACAAGGATCGATGGAGATGAAATATTTTGTTACTTCTAATGACCTCCATGAAGTGGAGTTTATGGGACCCTCGTTTACTTGGTGCAACAATAAGTTGGGGGGAGCTCGTATTCTAGAAAGGTTGGATAGGTGTTTTGTTAACACAATGGCTATTAAGTCTTCTAGATTGTTGGTTGTTCGTCATCTTCCCAGAGTGGCTTCGGATCATTGCCCAATTGTGTTGAAAATTGGTAATCATCCTTTGAAATCAGATTTTAATATCAAGTTTGAAGACACTTGGGCTTCTCACTATGCTTCTTCAGGCATTGTTAGAAAGGAGTGGAACAGGAGAATTGAAGTTTGAAATGCCGACATTCTAAGCATTAAATTTAGGAGGTCATTGAAAGCTCTTTACTATTGGAGCAAAGCTAAGCTGGATAACCTACAGTAGAAGAAAGAGATCCTTATGGAGGAGATTCTGCAACTTCAAATGGAGGAAGCTTTGGATGGAAACTTATGTGCGGAGCTGATTCTCATTCTCAGGGCAAAGGTTAATGAGTTAAACATTATTCTAGCTCAGCTAAACACATGGTGGAAGCAACGGGCTAAGGTGAAATGGTTCAAGGAAGGTGATTTGAATACTAATTTTTTCCACTCTTTTGCTAGTGCTAGAATGAATACGAATCATATTTTCAAGATTAAGGATGAGCATGGTGTGATTGTGGAGGAACAAAAGCTGATTGAGCAGAATTTTTACAATTTCTTTGCATCTAAATGGAAGGATAGATCGTGCTCTTTAAGTGGCTGGCCATCTCCATTTGGTATCTTGAATGCCAACGATAAAGATATTCTCAATGCGGAGCTTTCCATGGGAGAAGTAATCAAAGTGTCAATGATTTTGGTGGAGGTATATCACCTGGTATTGATGGTATTTTAAATTATTTTGTTAAAACCTATTGGCCCATAATTAGACTTGATATTTGGGATGCATTAAAAAGCTTTTTTCACACGGGTATTATGGTGGATAATTGGAAAGATACTCAAGTCCGGCTCATTCCAATGGTTAATAACCCAATTATTCCTGAAGATTTCAGGCCTATAAGTCTTTGCAAAACTATTTATAAGCTTGCTGCTAAATTTCTGCTCAACCGAATGGATCAATCCTTCCTAAATTGATTTCTGTTAATCAAGCGGCCTTTATTAAGGGTCGATCTCTCTGTGATCAGGTGTTATTTGCTCAAGAGATCTTTCATAAATTTAGATTCTCTGTAGCTTCTAAAGGGTTGGTTTCTTTCAAGATAGATATGGAACAGGCTTATGATAGCATGTCTTGGAAAACACTTGGTCAGGTCTTAAAGTATTTTGGCTTCCCTATTCATTTTTCCATGCTAATTATGGAGTGTGTGGAAAATCCAAAATTTTCTATTCTTATCAATGGGAATTCTTCTAATTGGATATCTGCTCATAGTGGATTTCGTCAAGGTTGTCCACTTTCACCATTCCTTTTTGTTCTTTGTTCTCAGTTGCTTTCTAATGCTTTCATCCAGGAAGAGAATGTGATTGGGATCAAAATTAATCCAAATTCTCCAAGGATCTCTCATCTGCTTTATGCAGATGAAATTTTAATTTTCTCTGAAGCTAATGTAAAATTAGTTAAGAGGATTAAGAGAATTCTTAGTGACTATTATCAATAGACGGGGCAGAAGATTAACTTGTCTAAATCTTCTTTGATTTTTGGAAAAGTGGTGAAAAGGAGGAAAAAAAAGGCCATTGCTCGGATTATGGGTTTCAAACCTGTAAAAGAGTTTGTTTATTTGGGTGTCAAAATAGCCTTGAGATGATTAGTAGCTTCAGACTTCTACTTCTTGTTGGAGAAGGTTATGAGTAAATTAAACACTTGGGGTAGCAAATTTATTTCGTTACCTGGTAGAATTACCCTTACTAAATCTGTTATTCTGGCAATACCGGTGTTTCATTCTACTCATGCTTTAATCCCGACTGGTATCTTGGCAGAAATTGATAAGGCTTGCAGGAATTTCATTTGGCACAAGAATGGCAGTGATCATGGAATGCATTATGTATGTTGGGATGCCTTATGCAGCTCCGTCCAGGTAGGGGGGCGTGGTCTACACTCTTCGGTTAAAAAGGTAGAGGCTTTAAGAGCAAAGATTACGTGGAAGTATATCAATGATAATGATTCTCTGGTGCATTGCGTATTGGAGCCGAAGTATGGGATGCCTTGCTAGAATTTTGAAGTCAAAACGATCGGGTCTACTGCTTAGAGGATCATCTTAAGTGGCGCCAAAGCTCTTAGATCAATAGTAAGATGGAAGATCTCCAATGGTATAAATGTCAATGTGTTAGAGGATGTTTGGATCATGGATAAACCACTAAACAAATGGCCTACTTTTATCTCTAATTCAATTACCAAAGAGTTTACTATGGATCATTTTATTACTAATGGGAAGTGGGATGTTGACAAGCTTATTTAGATGGTTCGGGAGGATTTAATGAGATTGATATATAACATTCGCATTGATCTTGATGGAGTTAAGGACCAAGTAGAGCTGTTGTATCTAAAGACTGGCAAAACAATTTCTGCCAGGGTTTCTGAACACGTGAATAAAGATTTTCTGAGAACGCTATACTGGCCTTGGATCAAGAAATTAAATTTAAATTCCAGAGTGGAAGCTTTCTGGTGGCGCTTATATCATAAGTCTATCCCCACTTTCAAATTCCTGGAAGATAGAAGATTAAGAGTGGGGAACTTATGTCCTTTGGGGTGTAGGTAAACGGGGGACATTGGACATGTAGCAGTGTCTTGTTCTAAGCTGATTCAAATTGTTGGTATTCTGAATCGGTGGGGGTTCCCTTTACCAGTCTTTGGAAATTTTGAGGAATGATATAGCTGGTTGGATCGGAATGCTTCTACACAGAAGTTCATTGCTAATTTATATTGCTCTTTGATTTTCCTTTACTGGAAGTCCAAGAACAGACTTACTCATCAAGGCAAGGAGGATAGAAACACTTGGATTGCGGCTGAGGCGCTAGGAGTAGCTTCCATTTTTCTTGATAAGGGAAAGAATTCGGGCTTGTGGGATGCTAATCAACCTCTTTGGTTGTCTTCAAATTCTTGGCATCCTCCTCCACCTGATTGGATAAAGATAAATGTTGATGCTGCCTTGTTGAATTCTATTCGGCTGGAATAGGGGTGGTGGTACGGGATCACAAAGGGAGATCTATGGCAGCATTTGGACTGAAGGATGTTCACTAGGATATCTCTCGTTTGGAAATGGAGGCTTTCTTCTCCTTAAAAGTTATACTTAAAGAGTGGAAATTACAATTCAAAGGTATTATATTTGAAGGAGATAATGCAATTGTGATTAAAGCTTGCAAGAAGGCTATAAAAGAAGGAACAATTTGATTTCAGGAGAAGAGCTTGATTTCTTGTCTTTCATTAAAGAGTTTGATCTTGTTATTTTTAATTGGGTACATAGGGATTGTAATAAGTTAGTGGACTTATGTGCTAACTATGCTCTTCATGGAACTTTTTTGTGGGATGAATTTTGTTTGGAGAACATTCCTCCTTTCTTTTATAAGTTGTTAAAGGAGGAATGTGATGCCATTAGTCTGTAATTTCTTTATCTCTTTTTAATGCATTTGCTTCATGCACTCTTCAAAAAAATAATCAATACATCTTCAAAATCCTTTATGAATCAAACACAGGTGTTAGTCCACATACCATAACCTTAGACACTACATATAATTAGACATTTGTAAACCAAGTTCTTTAACTCTCACCACTTTATTATCATCAATAATTAGTTAAAAATTTATGGCTCTTACTACCGAATCTTAGACTAGATGATGTACTAAAACACAAGCATGAGGTGGCAAATGGTGGCGAAAGGCTATAGCACCACGACAAGAGACGAATAGGTAGGAATGGCGACATAGAACCATGAGTGAAGAAGAGATGAACAAGAGGAAGAGAGAAAGAAATAGAAGAAAAGGAGAAGATATGATCAGACGGTCACAAGGGGCTCAAAATGGGGCTTCCTATGATAGAATTTCTGATGTTTTTTTCCCTCAAACTTTACCAGCAGCTGATTTGCCAGAAACTATTCATTGGGTTTAAGTAACCTAGTAAAAATTTTATCGTGCGTTCCACTAGAAAATTTTTACCAATAAAAACCAACGATAAATTTTATCTGTAAGAACTTATTGTCCTCCAAAGAGACCGATTAGCCATCAGCAAATTTTCATTGGTATTTTCGCTTGAAAAAAATGTTGGATTATTTTAGCAAAAAAATTGCCGGTTTGTCCACCGATATTTCTGGTAGACATATGTCTATCAGAAATTCCTCTAAAAATTGATGTTTTTCCTGTAGTGTTCGAGTAACCCAAAATTGAATTAATGTTAGGATGCTTATAGCCTTACTAATTCGATATTCAAGTTTACAATGATTTTCATAATTTAATCCACACTCTCTTTCTCTAAACATAATTATTCAATCTTTATATCATTAGTATGTGCTTAAGTGTATAGAATTTATGTTCAAAATATGATAATAACCTATATGATTTTATTTAGTTAATTATTATGATTTTCAAATTTAAAATTGTGTTTGTTTATTCATCCAAATTATCACCTAGAGTTTAGTATTATTCTTAATTTTAAATAATTTTTAATTGATATTTATTTTTTGGCTAAAAGAGCAATCAAAGTGCGAGATCTATATAGAGGACATTTTCAATAAAGCAATTTGTGAGAATTTTACTTAAATATAAATTGAACTACAAAACATAAGTACAAACAAAGTAAGACAATAATCGATGGAATGAACACAAGTGGATAGAAACTAAAACATGCATTTTCATTTAAAATGATATATGGTCTATAAGGCATAAAGATACAACTGCATAACTAAAATATATAGTTCCTAGTTCATTATACTCATCCAAGACTATCATGGAACCAACAACTACATCACATCATCATAATCATCATAGCCCTCCAGAAGTATCACATCACCATGGGGATCTTCCCAAAGCAAACGAAAATGAAAAAAAGAAAATAAAAGAATAAGGAACCATAATCTCTCTCTCTCTCTCTCACTCACTCACCCTCTCTCTCTCCAAGCACAACTAAATCAACCAAGAAAAATAATGAAAAATAACATCATTTAGAGTCTCTATCCCCCTCCGCCTCCTCCTTTTCCTAATCATCATCAGCAGAAGGGAGCCAAACAAAAGGATCATACATAGGGGCAGTAGTAAAATGAAGAAGATTTGAGTTTTCAACAAATATGCTCCTCCTAAACATTCCCACTAATTCTTCATTGAACTTAAAAGTGTAATGGTAATGTTTCTTCGAAATATCAATATGGTGGACCTGCCAAATTCTGCTGTCATCACAAAATTTTTTAACTCTAGCCATTTGCTCTCTCAAATTAGCCACCATCTCACCTAAAGATCTTGGAATCTAAGAAGTTGACTGACTATTACTAGGTTGACTAGTCAGATGGGGCTCACTAGATCTGGCTTCCTGCTATACATCTATCCTTTTAAAAACCCTCAATTTTTTACTTTGTGAGAGCAGAAATGGGAAACACCTACTCTTCATTTGATTCTCTTGAAACTCTACCAGCTACACCTTGTTAATAAACATGAAAAGGGTGTCCTAAACCTACAGAATTAGATCCCCTAATGATGTACATGTGAGAAGAATGAATCAACTGTCTAATATTGATCGAATGCCTCACCTAAATGGAATAGTTCAAAACTGCCTGATTTTAAAGAGCTTCACTAATATTTTAACTTAGCAACAGATGAGCAGAGAAAAATAATGCCAATCATTAGATAATTGCATCAAATAGGTGGCCAAAATATTGATTACCTTTCAATCCCTTTCTTACCATACATCCCCACTAGTGGGTCCACAAACAAATCTAAAAATGACCTTATGATTAATGGTTGTAGTACTAAGCTTATAGATATGGTTAATAGTAGAGAGGGATCAAAAGGCACGTAGTTACCTAGACAAAGAACTAGTTATTCTTAGCTTCCATGGGCATTTATAAAATCTCCCTAACAACATTTACTAAAACAACATGAGGTTCCTCATAAAAGGTTTCCTAACCCCTATTCATTATCATTTGAATGAATTCTCCTCTTGGGTTTAGGAAATCCAACTCTAGTATATATTGATTATAAATAAATAGCTGGGTGTAACACATTTTGACCTCTGCAGGGATGAATCATGTTCTATCAAAAGAGGAGGAAACTCTCTTCTTATTAGCCACAACCTTAGGAGCCATTATCAAACTTGACTTAAAAGTGCAAAGAATATAAAAATATAGGTAAGATAAGAAAGAAATCTAAGAGCTTTTTCAAAAGAAAATGAACACATGGACTTCCTATTCAAGAACATGACTAGTGCTACAGCTCTAAGATGGGCACCATAGCCACACTAGCAAAAGCACTAATAGACAACATGTAGACTAATAATGGCACCACACGTCTAGGAAATGTGGTGCTATTGGGAAGGAATCAGAAAATGGACTGATAGCATTTTGACTAAGGAACCACCAAGGCATTTGGCACATAAGAGCACTGCAATGCTCTAAAAAGACCATTGATGTGGTGTTATAATAACTAATTATGGTTTTAACCTAACAATATGCAGTTGTGGAGAATGCTATGATGCTTCATAAAGAATCATAATAAAAATTGGTGCAATGTACAACATTATTGAATATGATGTGTTAGCATTATGTCAATTATCAATTTAGTATCTCCCTGCTACATTTATTTTCGTTGACGCACTATATGAGTCGAAGTAGAACTTCGATACTTAAAAAGATAGTGTTATAATATTGCACAAGGCCAATTTTCTTGAGATTTGATTATAGTGGTGCTCGATTTAATTACTGAAACACTTTGCAAGTGAATGCGGAGACTCTCTAAGACGTGGTGTTGTTGTGTTGGTCAAAATTTAGAACTTATGTGAATTTAAAAAAAATTATATATAATTATATTAGTCATAACCATACTTAGTAATACACATTTCACAAATACATTACATTTGTCATAATTATGAAATAAATAATACAAATATCAAAATTACACAAACAAATAAAAACATTGATAATAAAATTAAAGCCTAATTTCTATAGATTTGGATTGCCTTCCAAGCGGTGTTAAGTTTATAGTATTCATCCAGACTTACAAAGATATATCATTTTGGCTGAGTTACATCACTACCACTCCTTTAGTGGTCTACACTAAGATCCTTCCCATTCTCCTTTGGATTAATTTCAGTATTACTGAACAATGTTCCAGACGTCTACTACTAAAAGTGATTGTAAGTTATCCTAGTTAATTTTCTAAGTTCTTAATCAATGTAGCTTGACTTTACAATTGAGTTCCAAATTGAATCACTACCTCTTCCAAAGGTGACTTCCTATATCAGAACATATTGTTCTAAATAAAACCTGAGGGAAAGGAAGGTCTAGGTTTTCTATAGGTTGTTGAGGATTACTACAATTTCCTCCTTAATTTAATTGATCAATATTCTACATGATCGATATTCTACTAATTATTACGACTAATATTATTATTAGACTAACTAAAGTTAGGGTGTTTCATAACCTGGATTATAAGTATTATAGTATGATTGATTTGTCTTCTAATGGCATTAATATTCTCAACCCTTAAGCACTATTATCACAAACAAAATTTAAATCTTGCTCTTCCAAAATTATAAGTTATCCAGATCCTAAATCAACTCTAAAATTTCAAATTTATTAAAAATAATAGCTACTTTAGTAGACAAAATTGATAAATTTTCTAATTGAAATACACTTTCTACTCTCTTAAGATTCACACTATTAGAAGGCCAATGGAAAGTATTTGTAGCCATCTCCTCTATTAATTCATAGGCCTCCTCAAAAGATTTAGACATTAATAATCCTCAAGCTATTGGTTCAACCTAGTTGAGTTAACCTATGTTGACTAAGCACATATACATTAAAATCCTATTCAATTTCTATTAACTCAAGCATATCCAATCCAAATTAAATCAATGAGAATATCCATTAGGTCCCTAAGAACCAAACCTAGGTTAGCCAACCCATGAATCAACTTGGGCTAGCCATATAGATTGACGCAAGTGCCCAAAGGCACTTACCATTGAGCCAAAATCTAGCCTAAGTCAAATTGGGTCAAACTAACCCCTACATTCAATGCCTCATAATACCTGACATCCACCCTTATTAGCCTAGCCCTTAGGATTGAAAGTGCAAACAGATTGTTAGACCTGTTGCTCAATGTCCCTAGGCTAACCAAGAGGGGGGGTGAATTGGTTCTTTTTTAAAATTACTATTGATATTTTGGAAAATTTAAAAGCTAATCGTACAGTACGATATAACTTCGTACAGTACGAACAGAGATAATTTTTGCTCTTTCTTTTAAAATAGAAATTCAACCACAACGAGAATAAACTGCAAAAAATAAAAATGCAGAAAAATAAATAGTGAATAGAAAATACCAGAATTTATAGTGGTTCGGTCAAACACGACCTACATCCACTCCCTAGAGACTCCTTCTCTAGGTATTGCACTAAAACCAAGTGACTCTCCTTTTGCCCCCACAGCAAGGCGGAGATGCCTTTACAAACTCTCTTCCACCAACCCCGGTGCGGCAGAGTACCGTCGTCCTTTTCACCCTCCAAGTGCGACAGAGAACCGTCATCCTTTTCACTCTCCAAGTACGGTAGAGAATCGTCATTCTTTTCACTCTCCAAGTGCAGCAGAGAACCGGAATCCTTTCGAACAATGCTCTTGCAAAAGTCTCCAAGGAACTAGGAAGATGCTCGAAGAACAAGTAAAAGAAATCCTCTCAATTGGATAACCTTGTGAATCTCCTCATAATTTTCTCTTGAAAGATCTCTCAAAACTCACTCCCAAACACTCTCCCAATCACTCTCCTCTCACTTCCCAAAAGAATTTTCGCAGAAGGAATGTTTCTTCAAACAGTTTTGAGTCATTTTTATACTTAGGACAGAAAAAACCGTCCAAAAACTGAATTTTCAAGTTAAGACCGTGTCGATCGTCCCATATGATCAACAATCGTACTGTATGAATAGTTCAAAAATTTAAACAATGCATCCTGTACGACTCATCAGATGAACAAATCAGTGCCGTTCCTACAAATAGTTCATCCCGTACGAACCCTTGGACGATCAAGTTAGTAAGCTTTGTCCGAACACTTCGTCCCGTACGAACGCTTGGACGATCAAGTCAGTAAGCTTCATCCGAACACTTCGTTCCGTACGAACACTTGGACGATCAAGTCAGTAAGCTTCGTCCGAACACTTCGTTCCGTACGAACGCTTGGATGAATCGAACAGAGAGCTTCGTCTGATCCATTCGTCCCGTACGAACCCTTGGACGATCAAGTCAGTAAGCTTCGTTCGAACACTTCGTCCCGTACGAACTCTTGGATGAATCGAACAGAGAGCTTCGTCTGATCCATTCATCCTGTACGAACCCAATTTTGAGCTGTTCGTATAGCAAAAACTCATGTACGAATGGTATTCGTACTGTACGAACATGCCTTAGAAAAATTTTCTTGTCTGATGGGTTCTCCCTGGAGGACATATTCTTTGTATCGTACTGTACGATATAAATTCGTACTGTACGATCAGTTTAAAACATTTAAACTTTTTACTCCCCCATTGTGTGTGTGCACAGTTATCCAACTTATAATCACACTCTCTCAGACTCAAGAAAAAGAAAAAATTTATAGACTTCATTTACAGTGAACAAGTGAACTTGAAGTCTTCAACAGTCTTGAGTGTGAATTTCCTGAAAAATACTTTAGTACACACGGACAAAAACTCAAATATATGTTAGAAGATGAATTAGACAAACAATAAAATTTTGTAATCATCAAAAACATAAACTTAGATTAGAATTCTCATGAACAAAATGATTCACTCAAATCAAAACAAGGCTATCTTAGGTTAGCCAATTGTGCTGACCCAAAGCCTCCAAAATGATTTATCTTAAACATATTGCAAGAGTAAATCTTACCCAACCCAATTGACCCATGGATTAAGCTTAAGAACATTCTAGACATATGCTATCCCAACCTCCACCCATGTAGTGGTCGGAGCATGCCAAAATATTTAAAACTTTTCACATGTTCCATGGGTTCAACCCAAGCTTGCAAACCATGTGACCCCAACCATTAAAACACTATAGAATCATTTATAGGGCTCCATTGGACTAGCCTAAGGAGGCCAAAAGGCCTGAGAGGGGTTGTATAGGGCCAATTTATAGGCTAAGAGTATTTCTTAATACTTATAAATACTGAAATTTTCATTGACTAAGGTTCTTTTTTCCCTTTTTTCCCTTTCAAAATGAATCCCTAACAATCTAAGGTTCAAACCTGAGCTCCCTAACCATTCCCATGAAGGTTTCCAGTAAGTTCAAATAAGCTCTGACGAGCCAATTCCAGCCAAACTCTAACTTTTGATCAACTCTTCCTCTGATTATCCCATCTGAAGAAGAATAATTTGTAAGGTCCCTACAAAATTTCCTATGCTAAGGCCATGGCAAATTCGGTATTATATATGGTACTCCTCCATTCCCAAACTCCTAGCTAGGTAGGTCTGATCAATTTTGAAAGAAATCTCCAATCTAATGGGATCTAATCATTAGATTGAAAGTTTAGAGTTAGATTATGCTCTCAAAGAATTTTCATTGAATTTTATATGGTAGATCTTTTGGATTTGGCTAGAATATGCTTAAGGATGAGAATTTCAATGAGCGGTTGAAGAAGAAATCATAGTTGTTCTTTCAGATCAATGACTTTCATTTGATCTCATCTAATCCCACTATTTCATTTTGATTATATCTTTCAATCTTAGATTGAATGAATAGGTTTAATGGCATGCGATTCTATTAACTCAATAATCATTAATAATCATTTCCTTACAAATCAAATGATGTCACATGTAAAAGCGTGGCTAACTGTGTAATTCAAGTTAATAATTCTCAAAAAATAGAAATAACATCAAAAACACGTACCTCCTCGTAAATTGTCCAAATTAGTTCATCTTGGACTCCATGGATTCATCTTGTGGAGTAAGATAAAAGACCTAAGTTTTCTTGCTTTAATGTTTTATGTATTAAAAGTAATTATAAAAATATTCTCAGGGGTACTTCCAAATTTACTCTTCAAATACATTTCGTCATGAGGTGAAATTGATATGAATGATTATTGGGTATGTGTTTTACATATCCAATTTTTTTCAAATCAATTAAAAACATCTATGGGCTTTAATTGATTATTTCAAGTTCATGGCTCAATTTTTGACCTAAGATTTGAAAATTCAATGCACATGAATCCATAGAGAATTAGGTTATATTCTTTGGTGTTTTGGTTATGCTCTATCCAAGTGTTAGAATACCATTAATTGCTACCCAATTTCATAAATATATTTCCAAATTAAATTTCCTACGGTATAGTTATATTTACCTTAATGGATTCATCAAGAAAAATTAATAATTAATTAAATTAAATAAGTAAAAATATTAAAAATTACAAAATAATTTTAAATAATTATAATCAATCATAGTAGTCATAATAGACATTTGGGAAAGATTTCAAGAGGTTTGGAGCTGATTTGTTACAAAATATTTAAATCTTTAATAACTCAAGACATTATAGAACTCTCCAAGCAAAGCACCTAACAAGTAAATCAAACCACTGGCCTAGCCTAGGCTAAAGTTGATTATTCTAGCAAACCATCTAAGTGTGTGTAAAAAGGTTGTGTGGCTTGGATAGTTCCTAAGCTTTATTCATTTTAAGTTATCCATAAATAAATTTATTTGTTCGAGGTCTTTAAAGGATTGTTTGAGTATAAGTTTTAATGATGTTGAGATTCTAAATTTCTTTTTAAAGATTTTTTTATTGTTTAAATTATTAAATTTTAAGTTTTAAGGAACATAGTGTTCAACAACTTCTAAGTGTTAGAAGCCATTGATTAGTGTGTCCTAGACTCAAAACTCTAATGCTACCAATCCTCCAAGACTAGAGTAGATTAATAGCATGGAGTCTTCCCTTTTAATTTAAAGTTTTGGCCCTTAAAGCTTTCTCAATGCAATACACCTTTGCCCTCCAAAAAGAAATCAAGTACAAGGTTATGTAAAGCTGAACTGTCTACATATTTTATTAATGATTTTTATTTAATTTAATTTATTATTTACTAATTTGTTTAACTTTATATTTTTAGTGTTTACATTCTATCCAATTCATTTACGATGTTGTCACAATGAGCACAAGGACCTAAAGCCTCCTTAGGATACGAAGCCCCACAACTTAAAGTAGTCCAACCCAAAAACTTTAATAATAGAAATGTTAATTATTTATATAATATTTATTTACTGATTTAATTTCATTGGATTTATGATTTACTAATATTTTAATAATTTATGAAATTTTCAAATTTAATGAATATTTTAATGCATTTAGTAAATGGGCCATTTCTTGACTTTTTAATTTACAGTAGTTTCTTAAATTTTTATATTTTCATATATAATATATCCAGAGATCAGTCCAATGCCTTAGAGTTTAATAAACTTAGATTTTTTCTAGAATTAGTTATGGATTTAATAAATTTAGTGTAATTTGTGTATTAAGTTTGACCCAAATATTAACTTTTTGATTTATAATGGATTCTGAAGTTTGTATATTTTTCATAAATACTAGGCCAAGAGATGAGCAGAGCTCTTTTGAGTTTAATCAATCTGGAGTTTTTTGTAATTAGTTATGACATTGAAGTTTGGTGTATTTTTGTATT
This sequence comes from Dendrobium chrysotoxum, assembly GCA_019925795.1. Lineage (NCBI taxonomy): Eukaryota > Viridiplantae > Streptophyta > Magnoliopsida > Asparagales > Orchidaceae > Dendrobium > Dendrobium chrysotoxum. Next base: position 54,255,307 of record CM034312.1, read on the forward strand.
TATTTAATTATTAATTAAGACCATTTTTATTTTTATACAAAATCAACTTCAAACCTCTTGAAATCTTTCCCAAATATTAGAAATGACTTTTAGGGATGGTTTCAAGTGTTTAAAATAATTTATGTAATTTTTTTTGTATTTGTTATTATTTATTTTAATTAATTAGTGAATTTCTTAATTTTTAAGATTAATTTTAATTTTGGATGAATCTAATAGGGATTTTATTTTTCTATATTGTGCTGTTAATTTTGAGAATTTTTATATACTATTTATATTTTTTGGATTTAAAATTAATCTATAATGGTTTTTCAAAAATCTTAGGTCAATTATGTACATGAATCTTGGGTTCACTAAATGATAAACTAATTAACCTCCAAATGCGGTGAAATCTAAAACAAAAGTACTTGAGTACATGTGCTTCAAATCTACTAAATTTGGGCACATCATAGTCTCCCTAGGTTTAAAAATTAGTTACCAAAGCTAAATATTTCTATAGCTTTAATGATTTTTCTAAGGAACTACAATTACTGGAATTTGGTGAAATCAATGGTAAGCTAACCCTAACATACATATAAACATATTACAGAGAAATTAAAACCTAATTTTAAGTGTATGAATTATGATAAATTTTCAAAGTTATGGGTCAAAAATGGACCCATGAACTTGCAAATTCAAATCACAAAAAATATGGCCAAATCAAGACCTAAGAAAATTAGGGTAGGTCGAGGATATACCCTAATTTACACCATCCATATTTGAGGTCAATATGACCATTTGATTTTGAGAACTTTAAAAAAATTAGAAAACATTCATCTTTATTTTACTCAAGATCCATTGGTCAAAAATTGTTGAAACTACTTTTAGAAAATAGTAGTAGTCAAGAGCATTCCAAAAAGCCCATAAACCCTCATTTTGGAGAAATTAGAATTTGAAATTTTAACTTCAAATGGAGATTTCTGACTAACTTGTAGATGGATTTTGGAGATCTTTAGCTTGTTGGAAAGCTTGAGAGACCCTCTTAAACTTCTTAGAAGACTCTAAGGGCTGATGATGGCTGGATAATGAAATGGATTTAAATTATCCTTTCTCTCTTTTTATCTCTCTCTTACTAATTTGAGGTTTTCTTGAACTATAGAAGGGCTGGAGAGGCTATAGGAGAGCTGAGGGTCGTGCTATGAGGTTGGGGAATCAATTTAATCAAATTCAAAACCTTGTAAAGTTTGGGTATTTATAGGAGAGTGTTGGGTAGTTTGAAAGCGGGTTTTGAAAAATTTAGTCTTCTTTCAAAAATTTAAATTGATGTTAAAATTTTCAACTCTAAAATCGAACATCCCATTAGAAAAAGTATACCACCTCGGGAGGTGAGAATAAAATTTCAGGATGGGGTTCAGATTTAGAATTATAAATTCTATCTTGAATATTATAACAAGATTTAAGAGAGAACTTTGTATGGCCCCGAAGGGTCAAAATAAAGTTCAGTCAAATATTGAGCTATAATAGTCAAGTAAAGTGATCGTTAATTTCGTATTCAAAATCATCTTAACCAATGATATATCTCCCCGGAGGAAGAAGATATCATTTATCAGCTATTGTTTGAATATGAGGATAATGATCGTTAGTTTTAATTATAAGTTTCCCAAAGAAGATTGATTCAAAATTTTGAAATTGATTTTTGAAAATGTTTAGTTTTCTTTGAGAAACTTATTTCAAAAGTTCAATTTCAAAATCAAACACTTCATTGCAAATGATATGTTGCCTCGAGAGATAAAAATATCATTCCTTTATGAGTTTAGAAAATGAAATTGAAAGCTTCACCTTGGCTACTATAATCAGATTCAAAAGATAACAACATATAACCCCGAAGGGTCAATATGATGTTCTATCAAGTATCTGATTAAAATAACCTAGGAGAGGGATCATTATCTTCAGATTCAAAACCATGACGATAAACGATAGATCTCCCTAAAGGGAGAGGATATCACTTATTATCGATTATTTGAATATGCGGATAGTGATCGTTATTGACTTAATTTTCTCAAAGAAGATCAACTGAGTTTTAAAAATTAATTTTTGAAAATTAGATGTGGCTTCTAAATCTCCTACGAGCGCAAGCCGTCATAGTTAATTACATCATGGGAGACCGAAGTCCCCTACGAAAACTTTCGATTAAAATAATGGCAAAAATTTTGTTTAGAGATTTTTAGGAGTGATACCAAAGAGATGAAATTGAAATTTCAAATGGGATAGGAGCAAGATTGAACACTTATTTTAGAATCAAATGAGGAAGGGTAGGAGGCACTTCAGGATTCTGAAACAATTCAGAAGTGCCCCGACCTAAGCTAAGTGTTGGGCTTTAAATTTTGGATTGAAAGAATTTTTAATTCGAGTTGAGCAATTTATTAAAAATTTGGGATTATATTCCCGAAGGTTGGGGTCTTATAACTCAAAGACTGTCTCGGATCCTAGATCTAAATTTGGACACTGGACCATAGTGATCCGAACCTAACTAATGCAGTGCAAAATCTGGGCTTATCCCGGCCTGGATTGGGGAGACAGCTAAACAACCTAAATGCTTCAAAAGCATGAGTCTAGTCTTTTGATGCAGAGTGATCAGGGATGTTATTTAAGATTGGTTTAAGAAGTTGGGGTCGACATCTAGAGCACATTCCTAATTAACCCTTTAATTTAAGTTGGGTGGAATGCTTAGACTAAAATGATATTAAAATTTTAATTTAATTAGTTTCTAATACGATGCATGGTGGTTAAAATCTCCAAATCAGGTATGCATAAAATTTTAAAAAAAGGCTTATAAAATAATTTTTTGAAAGACTAGACTTCCCCAGGTCCAACACCTCTCCTCATAGGTCGGATTATCTGGACACTACCCGCAGGTGGGGAAGTGTCTTATAGCAAGGAGGGAGAGAGATGCAGTAATATGCATGCGACCCTGGATAATTTCAGCTATTTCCTAGGTCGTTAAGTTTCTATGTTATTTAAATCTTAAAATTTTAAATATTAGTTATGTGTAAAAAATATTTTTAGTCCTTAGAGAGCCTAGCGAATTCCAGGCTAAAATAAAAACTACATGCAAGCGTTAAAGAATTAAGAAAAGCAGGCAGCCCTATACATAATCAAATTAAATCACAACACATTAAATAATCAAATTAATTAAATAAATGTCCATAGGAAAATTGCCTTGCTTATTACAATCCAGATTCCCATTAATTAAAAGTGGCCGGGCGCCACCGACAACAACCCGGATTATATTCCTAATACAGACGCAAGTAACTTTGAGTGGGATACTCTCTGTCTTCAACTCCTCGATCTTGTCCTCCTCGAGCTCCTTGGATTCTTCATGGCTGGATACCCAAATGGAAAAGAGAACTCTTCCCTTGAGGGGGAGGTTACTCTTTCCACTTTGGGTAGTAAAGTGATCCAAATTTGGAGTTCTAAATGGATAAAGACTATCCCCCAAAGGGGTATCCTTCCCTCTTTGGAAACTAATCTTTGAATCTATGTATCCCAAACTCAAAGTGCTACTTTGACAACTCAATACTCAAATAAATTACATGAATGAAAAAATAAAAATTCTAGACTCTTCTGCAGGGTTATCCTAAGCATTTAAATATTAAATCACATCCCAAGTAGTTGTATATATATATATATATGCAGAAAAATAAATACACTTGGCCATGCTCTTTTTTTTATTTGGGGGGTAAGATGCTGAAGCACATGTAGCATTTATTTTTATAATTTATTTAGCCCCCTTTATTGCCCTGCATGAGCGTGGCCCCCTGCAAAAAATCCAGTGAGCATCCAGATCATTCCTAACATAAGGGTAATCTAATCGCCCATCACATCAATTCACAGAGTGCAGTAAAAGTAAACAAATACATCAACCAATTTCAATCACAACATGCAATAAAAACTCAGAAAACTCGACACACAGTAGAAAAGTAAACACCGGCCTAGCCTTGATCTAGAGTCGGTTGTCCTAGCAAACCATCTAAAATGTTTGTAGTAGGTCATGTGGCTGGGGTAGATCCTAGGATGGGTAATTTGTTGAAGTTGTTTAATGTTTGAGTTTGTTAATAGCTAAAGGAGGGATTTATGTTTGATTTTAAGTATTATGGATTAAGGCTTAATTTAAATACATTTTAATTGTTAAATGATTGCTACCTTTGTTGCTCACCGAGGCCATGAAATTTATTTCACCTTCATTGGGGCTAAGTTAATAGCCTCGTAGGCCTGGGTTACCCAGTAGTAATCGAGGTTGATTAAGTTGATTTAGTTTATTGAAAATTAAGGATCGATTAATATTAATTAAGTTAGTTAATTACTGATTTTAAAAGTTAAATTATTTTATATTTTCCATCAATAAGTTTGTGGCGTTGTGCCACCAGGCTCGAGGAACCAGGCCTCCCTAAGACACTTAGCCCCGCAGCCCGGAGTAGTCCATCCTAAAAACCTTGCTGATGTAGTTGAATTAAAAGTTTTAACTTAGTTAAGTAATTAAAAGTAACTTAGTTTTGATGTTTAACACTCCATTGAATTCATTCGAGGTGTTGTGCCACCAGGCTCGAGGAACCAAGCCTCCTTAGGACACTTAGCCCCGCAGCCCGTAGTAGTCCATCCAATAAACTTCATCTTTGGAGTGTTTGTTGTGCATTTGAGTGTTGGTTGAGTGTTTTATTAATCAAATTAAAGTTTTCTAGAATTTCAATGAATTATTGGATTTTTAGGATTTATTAGAATTATTTAATTATGTTAATTAAGGGTCAAAAGTTTACTTTTCAAATTAAAGTTAATTTAGCAAGTTTCAGATTTTTAATAAATATTAGACCGTATTATGAGTTTTTAGACTATTAACACACTCAATTTGGAGTTTTCTATGAAAAGTTATGATTTTTCGAAGTTTAGGCCTAGATTCGAACTACGGTTGACCAAAAGTTGACTTTTTGACTTTGACAAGATTTTGGAGGTTTGACATTTTTAGAAAATACTAGACCTTAATTGGAGTTAATTGACACTAAGTTTGCTCAATTTAGATTTTTTTATAATTAGTTAGGAATTTTCAAAGTTTCAAAAATTATTAAATTTTTAAAATTGCCTAATTAAGAAGGTTTTGATGATTTTGATCCAAACTCATCCCAAACTATATGGAATCAATCCCAAAGGTCAAGGATGACCCATGGGAGGATTTACAAGTGTTTAGAAATTATTTGGGATTTTTAATATTTTTTAATTAATTAATATAATTAACTATTGATTTTTGTTAAAAGTCAAATTAAAGTTGAATTAGGAGTCCAGTCAAGGGATTTTATTTTTCCAAGGTAGCGGACGAAGTTCTTGTCAACTTGAGATATTATTTGTAATTTTTGGACTTAATATGGATTTATTGCATTTTTTTGAATTTTTTGGATCCTTAAAAGGGCTAAAACTTTGGGTAATTAATTTTCTAACTTAATGACCTCCAAATTCAGTGAGATTTGAACCTAAGGTACATGGTGTCACTAAGTATACTATGTTCAAGTTTTACCCCTATTGGGTGTGTGTACAATCTCCTAGATATTTTCTAGGTTTTTTAGACTTTTCCTTAATTATTTTTCCTAGGTGTCTCTACTGTTCAAATAGGCTTGAAATTTGGTTTGTCTAACCCTTACACATATGCAATCACTCCACAAAAGTTATGCAGCCAATTCTATAGAAAAAAGGAGTTATGAATTTTCAAATTTTTGGGTCCAAAATGGACCCATTACCTTAAAAATTTACATCATAGCAATTCAATGGGTATCTGAACCTAAGAAAATTAAAGTGCATGCCTAAGATACCCAAATACCTTCCATGAAAATTTGGGGCTCAATTGACCACTGAATTGTGAGAAAATCATGAAAAACCAATTTTAAAGAAATAAAAATATCTCCTAATCCAGTAATTAAATCAACTAAAGATTAATTTTAATAAATACTAGGCTAAATTATCTTTCCAACGAGCCTAAAAACACTTAATTTGGTGGAGAAATCAATTTATTATGAATTTTGAAAGTTATGACTATTTTTTAAATTTTTAAGTCTATTAATAACCGGCGCCAATCATTGGCAATGATCGGCGCCAAAACGGCGACGGCATGTGGCATTTTGACATGTAAAGTGCGGTTTATCAACCACCTATCCATGCTGTCACTAACCCGAAGCAGTCCGATCGAGAAAGATAGAAAATCGGACGGCCGAGATAGATCGAGGCCATTTTAGTTCAAAATGAACTAAAAAATTGAGATACTCATAACTTTCAAAATACTCGTTAAAATTTAACAAAATTTGAAACATAGGCTCATGGGAATATGAACTTTTATTGCCTAGAGTTTAGAGACCCCAAACAATGAAATTTTTGAGCAGATTCAAATTGAAATTTAAACTTAAAATGAGCATAACTTACAATCCAACAGTCAAATATTTGAGATCTTGGGCTTATTAGAAAGCTGCAGTGATCCTCTACAACTTTGATTAAGACACTAAGAGCTAGATCTTTCTAGATCAAATGTTGTGTTGGAAAATCCTCTTTCTCTCTCTAGAATGCTCTCTCCTCACTAAAATAGTGATTTGAGGCTTAGAAATGATGGGGAGAAACTTGGGAAAGCTTTGGAGATGGATGGAGAGGATGGGGAAAGCTCTAGGAAGGTTAGAGGCTGCTGGAGAGTTGAGGGAGAGTTGAGGGAGAGTGAATAATGAAGATTTTTCCCCTTATGTTAGGTTTCTCCCACCTTAACCCTTGGCTTTTGGATTGGATGGTCTTGATTTGTTTGGAGGGAGTTTGGATGCATGAAAAGTGTCCCCTAAGCTACCCAAAGCTAGAGAATAGGGTTGGTGGTGAGTATGACCTCTCTTGGTTAAAGGGGTTGGCTTAGGACCACACCTTTTCCCCCATTTGGGTGAACTAAAGCTTGGCTTGGTTAAAGGGGTTGGCTTAGGACTTCTTAAGAGAGGAAAATGGTCTATTTTCCAGCAGGTTTGAGTATGTTTTGGATTGAGATAAAGGTTTACCAAGGTGGCATAGTGATGTGGCCATGATTTGGCTCTTTCTCATGGGTTTAAAGGAGTTTAGAGAGGATTTTCACCCCTCCAAATGGGTTGAGCAAGTCAACCCAAGGGGCTTAACTTGAAAAGCTTTGGACATGTCAAGGGTGTCCAATTGAATAATTTTGAGGGATTGATTTGATTTAAAATGGGTTCAAGCATTGAAATTGATTTTAATGTGGGTTAAGGGTTGATTTGGTCAACCATGGTTGACTTGGTCAACCTGGTCAAACAATAGGTTGACTTTAGTTCAAAAGGTTTAAATGAGTATTTTGAGATCAATGGAGGTGGTTTCATACATTGGTAAGGTCATTTGGATTGAAATTGACATTTGAAACCTTAAGAGGCATTTTTGGTCAACCTTGGTTGACTTGGTCAACCAGGTCAAACCAAGACTTGAGTTTGGGTCCAATGTATTCCTAATGATATTTAGGATCCATTAGAATAGGTTTTGAATATTGATATGGGAAGTTCATGTTGAACTTTGGGAAAAAGTCCAAAAATTCCTATAAAGGGCATTTTGGTCATTTTGTCCCCTGGTCAACACTGTGTCAAATTGGGTCTGGAAAAGTATAATTTACTGGTCAACCAATCATAGAAAAAGTCATGACTATGATTGGAGGGTTTGGAGAGGGTCCCAAGGTCAAATTTCTTTGGATGGCAAGTCTAGTGGCATGGGCTGTAAATAATTAAAGGTTTTGCAGCCCTTGGGAAAAGATTTAGTTTTTAGGGTTGGAGATCTCAAAATGAGTTAAAATTTGGAGGGTAGACTCTAGAGACATATTTGATCAGTATACAACTAACAGATCATGAATCAGAGGTCATTTGACTAGGTTTTGAAAGGTTTATAAATTCCCTGGAAGAGGGTCTTAGGATAAGGTCTTTAAGCCTTGGATTTAAATCTAGAAATCTAGGTTTAAGCAAGATTTTGAGCTTGATTGTTTGGATTTGAATCATCCTAATCATTTATAATCATTTGGAGTGATCATAATTAATTGAAAAGGATTTGAGCTAGATCAAAGGCAGGATCAAGATTTGAATTAGAGTTTGAATTTTGGACTGGGCTGGAGTCTGGATTTTGATTGAGGTTTAAACTGAATCAAGGTTTGAATTAGTTTACGTTCAGGATTGATTTGAAGTTTGGATTATGCTCTAATGACCTCATACAAAAATGAGGTCAACAGAGAGAGAAAATATAATAGAGGTCTTGGATCTTACCACCTAAGCCAAGGCCATCTACCATTTTAGTTAGGAACTTACCAATGGGATCCAACAGAAGGTTCTGGAGAATTTGAAAGAATGTAGGCCATTATTGGGAAGTTATGATTAAACCAATTATTGGAGATATGTGGTTTTAAGAAACCATTCCACCTCAACTGCTTAGGTTGTAAGAGCTTGATGTGGGCCATAAAGGGAATGTTCTAGAGCCTATTTAATCCATTGGTTTTGTCCAAGTTATGCTATATAGTCTAGGATCCAAATATATAGATTTTAGAAATCTTGGATAAATGCATACTTTAAACCAAGTCAAACTATGGGTTTAAATTCTTCATATGTGTGCGTGTGGTTAATACAAACTGTTATAGTAATTTTAAAATTTGTTTTGATAACGGTACTTAAATCAAGAAAACCCCATTTTTAGCACTTGGTTCATCCTTTTTGGTCAAATCATATGGGCCTAAGGCTTATAAATTTTTTAAGACTCATGTTTACCTTATGAAGAATACCCATGAGTTTCGTTCAATAATTTGGTCAAAATCATAAGGAATGAATTTCTTAAGTGTATAGGATAAGTTTGGTCAACTAGGGTTGACCTAGTCAACATGGTATAACTAGGGGTCAATGATAGGTCGAACTCATTCCAAATGATGTTTTAGACCTATTGAAGGTGGTCCCACGGTGTAGTGAGTTCATTTAGTCTAAAATGCATATTTAAGAGTTTAAGGGGCCCTTTTGTCAATGGCCCTTGGGCCAGCCTAGGCTGACATGGTCAACTTGGGTTGGCCAAGAGTTGAAACTTTGTTCAATGCATTCTAAATGATGTTTAGGATTTGTAGAAGGTGGTCCCAAGATTTGGTTGTGTCTCCATGTATGTAATGTAAATTAAAAGGAAAAAGGGCAATTTGGTCAACCTAGGTTGGCTTAGTCAACCAAGGTTGACCGAGGCTTGGGGTTTGGTTTAATGGATTCTAAATCATATTCAGGATATGTTTGGAGGAGGTTGCATGTCTTATTTTGACTGAACCATGTTGAGCTTTAAGGGAAGTTAAATTTTCAAGGCTTAAGGTTTGAGGGTTATGTGATCAACCGTGGTTATCCACGATCAACCAAGATTCAACATTGGTTTAATGTATCATGCTAATGATGATGATCATGACCAATTAGTTTTGAGAGGCCTCCAAGGTCAAAATCACAAGATTTTATATTTAATGGCATAGGCTATAAATATTTGAAAGTTTGGCAGCCTATGAAATGCTTTGAGTTTTAGGGGTTAAGGATCTTGAAATGCCTTCAAACTAATGTGGTTGACCCTAGGGACATGCCTAATCAATATGAAAGTGATAGATGAGGATTCCAAGATCATTTTGTTAGGTTTCAAGGAAATGGAAATTTATATAAAACTAAGTTATAGAATAAGGGGTTTTGGGTTTGGTTCTGACACTAAATTTTTTGTGTTTTAAGTTGGCAAAGGGTTTGATTAATGTATTTGATTTAGATTTGATTTAATAAATGATTTATGGTATTTATGTTTTAAAATGATTAGATCACTGACAATAATTGATGATTGTCAAGTGGCGAACTTAATGTCAATTATCAGGTTATTATGCCACAGCATAGTGAAGAGTCGAATTTAAAGTTTTTAGTGTAGTTCAATGATTTATGTGTGGTTATTAGATACTGGATGTTAATGATTGCCATCACAAAAAATGAGGTTAATAAATGGACCCCTAATATTTGTGATGAACTTGAAAAGTAAATCATATGTGTTGGCATTAACAGAAGCAATTAACAGAATCTGTAGAGATTTCAATGATGAAGAGGTGAAAAGGGAATGAATTTGAGATAGAGAATTTGGGTTTTATACTGGGATGGTGCCACAAGGGCCTTGCTCCATCACTAGTAGATGGTCATATGGAAAGGAAGCCTATACCACGGATTTACACCTAACCATAAAGGATCAAAATTTATACTATGGTACTGCCATGAGGGGCTTGCTCTACCATTAAAAGGTTCAATGATACTAGGATGGTGTCAGGAGAAATTTTCTTCACCACTAGTAGATGATCATAAAGAAAGGTTGCATATACAACATATTTTTACCTAACCATAGTAGATCATATTTAAACTAAGGGAGTGTTAACATCAGAATTTAATACCCGTCATCGAAAATTCAGGTAATTTTCTTTTTAATGGTCATTAATTTTAATTTAACTAGTAATTATGAATCTTAAGATGTTGAATGGGGAAGAGAGTAACAAATGTTTGGAGTTGAAAAGGTGAAAATCTAAAATTTGAAAATTTTCCTATTGGGTGTTTGGGTTGGCAGTGCCATGACAGTGAGCTCTTAAGTTTTTGGACCAAAAAAAAAAGGTTTGAACTTGTGACATGGCACTAGGGAAGCATTTTTATGGACTCAAATTTTAGGTGAGCATATTTTAGGAGTATCATAAAGATTTTATGGTAGTGTCGCGGTGTTGGGAAAATGAGCACCGCAACGTTAGGTAAAAAATAGTTAAATTTTAGTATTAAAATATCTAGGCCCATTTTGTATGAACCATTCCCAACCAACCTTTTCAAAGAAGGAAGAGGAGGAGAAAAAGATGAGAGGAAAGATAAAGAGAGGCAGAGAATTTGGAAATAAAAATCAAGGATTCATCCATCGAGCCAATTTTGGAAATTGTAGACTTCAAGGTAGAATCATATACCCCTATCTCTAATTTCAATTTTACTAAGCTTATCAAAAGATATGATGAAAAATATATTTTTCTTGAGTTCTACGAGGTTTTTACCATGTGATTTTTAGTTTGTTAATGTACTTCCTCTTATGAATATTTTGATTATATGAAATCAAATTTTCAACATTTGGTTTTATCTATATAAAATTTATAGTATTTTACTGAATTGTGTTTCTTTTGATGAAGACAATATTTATATATCATTCTTAAAATATTCTTTTTTTTTTTTGAGAAAGCAAATCATTTGCAATTAATAATAAAGGAAAGAGCTATTACAAACTACTACACTTCACAAGTAGATTCCTCCTTTAACAAACTATAAAGGAGAGGAGGAACCTTATTAGAAACTAAATCATCCCAACAAAAGCTACTAAAAAGAGCATAGTTAGCTCATAAATTTGCTAACTTATTACAACTTCTATTAACCCATTTAAAAACTAGGGCATTATGCTCTTTCAAAGAAACCATTTCATCTCTCCATTTGCCATCCAATTCTTGCAAAAATCTGATAACATTTTGATTGTCTCCTTCAATGATAATGCCTTTGTAGCTAAGCATCCACTCTCTCTTCACCTTGGTTATAAATTGAATTGCCATGAGTTCAAGCTATCCAACATCCCAATGTAAGCATGAATGTCCATAAGCAAGAAGAAGTCTACCTTTATTGTCACGAGCAACACCTCCAATTCCCGCTCTATAATTCTGCAACAATGCTACATCTACATTGATTTTAATCCAATTGGGAGGAGGAGGGTGCCAACAATCCAACAGTCTAGACGACTTATTAACACCCTAGTGTCCCAAATTATAGTTACCCACCATATAAGAACTAGCAGCATAACTTACTGCATTCGAAGCAATCACCATCACATTCTCCTTCTTGCCTTCATGTAACCACTTGTTACTTGCTTTCCAACTCACATAAACTGCATTGCAGTAAACATTAATAAAAAATCCCTGGTCTCTACTATACTTCTCCATCCATTCCCAGCAATCTTGGAATGATTCAAAATAAGGTCCTAAAACCCTATTTGTTAAGATAACTTGATACCTCCATCATCTTCACACATTTAATGAAAATATGGTCCAGGTCTTCCCTGTACTTGCAACCCCAAGGATAATTAAGTTCCTCCTACATTCTTCTTTGAGACAAAAAATGGGAAGTAGGGATTGCATTATTAAACACCCTCCACCAGAACACTTCCACCCGCGGCCTTAGCTTCACATTCTTTAGGCTTTCCCAATAAAAAATGCAAGTAGATTCCTGACTCCAGGCATTATACGCCTGTGCAGAGACCGAACTACCAAAATTTTTGTGAATTAGCTCCAAGCAATCTCCTTCCTGATACTGCTGGATTGGAATTCCACAAATCAAGTTTAAAAGCTCTTCTCCAAAGGAAATTTTTAACTCCTCCATTTTCCAATGACCATTATAGATAAATTTATCCACTGTTAGATCATCCTCCTCCGGAGTAGCCACATACGTAGGCCACTTATTCAAGCTTTTGTCTAATATCCATATATCCTTATAGATATTGATAGAACAACCATTCCCAATCCTCCATCTAACCACTGATTTCAGGAACTTCTCACCATTGGAAAGGATTTTACAAGTCACCGAACCTCCCCTTCTCTAGCCTGTTCCTCCATTGAAAAGCCCATATTTCATTCCCAGAATTTTAAACAATAGTGAATCCTTCTCCTAAGTAACCCTCCAAACCAATTTAGCCCTCAAGGGACCCATCATACTCACACATGATTGAAGACCACGTCCGCCATCTTTACACAGTTTGCATAAATTCTTCCAACTCACATAGTGGAGACCCAACCTTCCATCCTGTTTATTCCAAATAAAACTCCTACAAACCTTATCCAACTCCTTAAAAATTCCTTTTGGAACCAATGAAAGAGTAGAATAAAATGTAGGAAGAGAAAGCAAAACAGATCTACTAAGGGTGAACTTCCTTGCCAATGAAATAAATTTACTGCCCCATATATCAACCAATCTTATAGCCTTTTAAGGATGAAATGAAAATCAATAGCCACCATTCTCCTCAAAGAAACCTTTACACCATGATAACTGAACTCCTTAACTACTTTAAAACCCATAATATGTTCTATTGTTCTCCTCCTCCACTTCTTAACATGTTTACCAAATAGAATAGCTGATTCTCCAACATTAATTGTTTGCCCTGTCCAGCCACAAAAATCAGCTAAAATACTTTTATTCTTCTTCACTTCTTTTAGAATAGCTTCGGAAAAAATGATGATATCATCCGCATATAGTAAATGGGAGATCCTTGGCATATTCTAGGCAATCCTCACTCCCAACACATCTTCTCTAACCTTAAAAACATTGGAAAGGAGTTCTGAGCACAAGATAAAAAGGAAAGGAGATAGCGGACAACCTTGACTGAATCCACTTTTTGAATGAATTCAACTAGAAGTACTTCCATTAATTATCAAAGAGAATTTAGAATCTTCAACACATTCCATTATCCAACCAGAGAATTTTGTGGGAACCCGAAATACACCAAAACAATTCTTAAAGTCTCCCAACACATACTATCGTATGCTTGCTCCATATCCACTTTAAAAGAAACTAGCCCTTTAGAATTTCTAGATATCCTGAATTTTTGGAAAACCTCATGAGCCACCAGAATGTGATCCACTAAAGACCTTCCACTGATAAAAGCTACTTGCTCCTCTGAAATTAACTTTTGAATCATCACCTTCTTCTTGTTTAATAAGATCTTGGCCACCACCTTGTATATAGATCTACAAAGACTAATCGATCTATAATGGCTCAAAACTTTAGGGTTAGACACTTTAGGGATGAGAACTATTAAAGTTTCCATCCTATTCTCATTCATCTTACCCAAACAAAAAAATATATTTTTTGCATTCCAACAATCAGATTTAATAACACTCCAGTAGGCTTTCAAATAGGAAAAAGTAATGCCATCATTACCAGGTGAAATGTTACCTCTGGTATGAAGCACCACTGACTCTACTTCTTCCATCATAAGCTCCTTATTCAACATTTCCCTATCATAGTCATCTAGTGTACTAAGTGGTAAAGGCTAACCACTTAAGTTGCAGCTCCTATTCTTCCATTTACATTCTTCCTAGCCAAGGCAAAAGAATGGAAAATTTTGGAATTTGAATCAACCTCAGACAACCATTTAACCTTGGCTCTCTGCTTCCACCAAGTAGTCAGACGTGCCAACACTAAATTCAGCTCACCAACATAATCCTTGAGCTACCAAATGTCTTCATTTGAAAGCCACCCGACCTCTGCCTCCTTTAACTGTAGCTCCAGAATCCCCTTCCTTAGAAATTCCTTATGTAGATTATAATCCTTATGCTTTGCTTTGCTCCAAAAGAATAGAGACTTCAAAGTCCTACAAAATTTCTTATTTAAAACTTCCGCAGCATTCCTTCCAGTCCTTTTGCTCCAAATAGATCTGACAATACCAATAGATACTGGATAGGAAGCCCATACTTCCTCAACCCTTATGATTTTATCATTAGTAAAATTGCTCTCCAAGAACTTCAAAATAATTGGACAATGATTAGATGCTACTCTCGTTAGATGTCTTACCTCCCGATCAGAAATATTTAAGGCAGCTAGATTGATAAAGCAACTGTCTAATCTCTCCAAGATACGAGCTCCCCCAACCTTGTTATTGAAGCAAGTGAATTTAGGTCCTATCACCCTTACCTCATGCAAATCATTACTAACCAGGAAGGTCTTCATCTCTTTGGAACCTTGAGAGAACTTAAAGTTCCTACCTCCTCTTTTATCCTCCTTGGACAACAAGCAGTTGAAATACCCTCCAAAATCCATAGGAATCTTATTAGAAGAAAAAGTTGCCAACTTCTCCCAAAGGACCCTCCTTTGAACCACCTCTTTGCTCCCATAGACAGTAGCACCCTCCAAACTCCTTTCTTAGCAGCTTCAAGATCCCCTATGACCACTTGATTAGAAGCTTCTAATAATGAAAAGGAAGCCACCTTATACTTCCAAAGCATAATAATACCTCCCAACATGCCTTCAGCAGGGACTTGATAGAAATCCCAATCATCTCCAATAAGAGAATTAACATCCAACCTACTAAAAGAGGTAATTTTTGTCTCCAACAACCCCACAAAAAACACTTCATGATCCCTCACAACTTCTTTGAGATATAGAGAAGCATGCTTCTTCCTATCTCCTCTAAAATTCTATAAAACCATAGAAGTCATTAATGAACTAATGGGGACTGGGTCTCTGCCTTATCTTTACCTCCCCCATTCATTTTCCTACCTCTTGAAAGAAAATTAACTGGACCAAGTCCTCTTAGTTCCTTCACAAGCATCACCTTTGAATAAGAATCACATCCTTACTTGACCTCCCATGCAGCCTCTACACCACCAACCTGATCCGTTGGAGCACAATCTTCATTACTAACAACCTTCAATCTGCTACCATGGTCCACCACCACCTCCTCATTAGCTTCCATAAGTCTACTATATTCTACAATGGCTTCGAGAACAACCTCTCCTTCCTCCACCAGATCTTTGAGAATTGCAAATTTATTACCCCCATTCTGAATAAGTGCCTACCCTCCATCAGAATCCATCTTTGCATTGAGAATAACTTCTTGTTTAGTATCGTAAATGTTAGTAGGATCAACTTCTTTGCTAATGCCTTCCTCAGTGCCACCTTCCCTAAGTCCTTTCTTAAGAATGGAATTTCCCACACATTTCTTCCACCCCAAATTTCTACCAAGGAAGCTATAGTCCCTAGGCCCCTTTCTCCCATAGCTTACAAGTAACCAAGGACCATACCCCTTACCTTCCTGCTCAGTAGAACCCCCCACATTCTCCACCATGTTACTAACAGAACTGCCACCCTTCATTATTGCTTCCTTCACAGGATGTTCCACCTCTTTAGACCCTTCATGTGAATGCTTTTCTAAGTTAGAAATTGAAAAAGGAAAGTTTAGTGTGTATCATATTTCATAAGCAATATGTAATGGCTTGGTGGATCCAACACCTTAAGACTCTAGAAGGAAATCGAAAGACCTAGTAAAGGCCTTCATACTTAGCATTACATATCCCCTTCACACTTTTAAACCAAACTTAACACTTACACATAAACACTCAATGGATACCTATGACCAAACATAGTTCAAATTCCTTGAGCTTTAACTAAACCCGCTCATAGCCCCATTTGGCATGGGTATGATCCACCAATGGTCACACCATTTGCCCTAAAGCCCATAAATATACTCACATTTCTTAAAGTACCATTCATGTCCTAAATCTATAAAAATTTCCAATTTCAACATCATAATTAAAATGGACCTATGAATTTTATGTGGAATGTCCCAACCACCTATTTGAACTATTCTAAACTTAAACAAAGCTGTGGTTAACCCTTTGACCAAGGTTAAAATTCAAACTCCCCAAAATGCCATTTAAGCTCACTGTATTCATTTTTAATATTTAAGCATACCCAACCCTTAGATTGTCATTCTAAACCATCCATACAGATCCATAAACTAAACTAAGCCCACTTGATCCCATGGTTGACCATTTAACCCATACATGTGCATTTCATGCTCAAACCTCTTCTAAGGCATTTTATTATATTCTAACCCATAAAAAATTTTCATGAAATTTTCCAATCCACAAGGCACCTATAATTAGGCCTAATTGATGATGGTTGACAAAGTGAACCATTAAACCTTATTTACCCATACACCATCTTTTCATGGCAAAGCTTAATCCAATCCATGGAATAACTTACCAGTATATCAAATCACTTCCTTTAACTCACCTAGACAACTTAGCACCCATGGTTTAACTTAGTTAACTATGGTTGTCCAAGTCAACCATGTATGGTCATTTAACTCATGCATGTGTATTTAAAAATTAAACCTCATGCAAGGCATGGTATAGCATCCTAATCCTTAAAAAACTTCCTTGAACTTGCCTAGCCACTTGGCACCCATGTTTGACCTTTATTAACCATGGTCGACCAAGTTAACCATTAAACTTTATTTAACCCATAAACCTTCATTCATGGACAAATAAATATAATATACAGAATGACTTTCCAATATACCCAATGACTTCCTCGAACTCACCTAGACACATAAACACTATAGCCCTCATGGTTAACCTTGGCGGTCCATGGTTGATCAAGTCAAGCATGAACCCCCATTTTGACCTATACACACTTTCACATGATCATGTGGCAAATATGAACCCAAGCCTTATGATTTTGATGATAACAAATATTATTGGTTTTCTTAATATGCTAATTGAATTTATCGCATATCTGCTTCTACCTGGCTCACTAATGTTTAAGGTCTACTATTCATTTATCACCTCAATTAGCTCAAGATAAGATAGACTAGGATTAAAGTCTATATTTTCAATCTTTTTATACTTTTTATATATCTTGAGTCAATTATGTATTTTGGTGGATTCTAAAGCTAAGTAACCTTGCACACACACACTCGTGGGGGTGAGTTAGTGAGTTAGGAAGAAGTTGTGTTTTTTGAACTAATCGTATAGTATGATTTATATCGTACAAGATGATCAGTTAACCAGAAAACTCTAATTAGGGCACCTACGATAAGTAAGATTGATTATACGCATCATACTATACGATCTATATCATATAAGATAATTAGTTATAATAAGCAAAATAGGTGTTAATCATAATTTAGGTAATATTTTATAATTCAAATTTTGTTCTAATCATATCATATGATATGCATCATACTGTACAATATATGATAATCATGCCTAAATTAATCCTGTGATTAGGGGAATAATTATATTTAATTTATTCAATCAAATCATATAAGAGGATTGGTGATGACTGTATTATATGACCTGAGTGATAGATGGGATGATAATTCACTGTTGCCTATCGTTCAAGATGAAAGGCCATAGTTTTTTTAACTAATCATACTGGATGAACCCCTAGTTTCATATTATACAAACCAAGCTCTACATGGGATGATAATTAATCATCACCTATCATACTAGATGATCGGTAAAACTTTTGGAATTGATCATAGAGGGTAATACATTTCGTACAGTTTAAAAAGGCTATTTTGTGCTGATTGTATAAGAGGATGCTCTCAATCATCCTGGACGACCAGCTCATTTCTTTGGACAGATTTTGAAGGGTTTGTCTCCTCATTCAAAACTAATAGGAGTACTTTGAACAAATCATACAGGATGATCTTGGATTGTACCGTATGATCAGAGTCGGTAGATTAAAAATTATGGCTTTTTGAGAGGCTCTTTATTTAAACTCTCACTTGGCCTTATTTTAAGAAGACTTTAGCTGCAATGTGTCTTGAGAGAGAGTATAGAGAGGGAGTTAAGGAGTTCTTTGGGAGAGAAGAGAGGGAGGGTTATTTGTGAGGGAGAGTTACAAAGGATT
This sequence comes from Dendrobium chrysotoxum, assembly GCA_019925795.1. Classification (NCBI taxonomy): domain Eukaryota; kingdom Viridiplantae; phylum Streptophyta; class Magnoliopsida; order Asparagales; family Orchidaceae; genus Dendrobium; species Dendrobium chrysotoxum. Next base: position 54,273,789 of record CM034312.1, read on the forward strand.
CACAAGGTTACTCCAAGCAAAGTTCTTCCCTATCTTCTTCAAGCATCTGCCTTGATCATTTGGGGGATACGGGGAGACATTCTATAGCACTAAATCTTGGTTCTCTATCATCTCCAGAAGGGAGAAAATGGATTCCAAGTTCTCTGCCTTTAGCAGTAGGGTGAAAAAGGATTTCAGGTTCTCTACCTTTAGTAGGAGGGTGAAAAAGTGTAAGTTTATCTACCACACTGGTTTGATGGAAGAGATTTTGTAAGGGCATCTTCACCTTGCTATTGGGGAAAAAGGAGAGAAACTAGTTTTAGTACAATACCTAGAAAGGAGGTTTTCAAAAAATAGACATAGGTCAGGTTAGATCGAACCAATATAAATTCTTATGTGTTTATTCTAATTATTTTTTGCACTTGATTTTTCAATGATTAATTGTGTTGTTGAAAACTTTGATCTTTTTGTATTGGTGAAATTAATTTTATTTTGCATCAAGGGATATAATTTTTTATTTTTTAAATATTAAAAATGTTATAAAATGATTTTCTTTTTGTTAAAAAAATTTTAAATAACCAATTTAACCCCCCTCCTCTTGGTTAGTCTGGGGCTTGTTTTTTGAGGTCTAACAACCTCCTCAAAATTTCAAGTGGTATCAGTGAGGGCTTCAAAAACTATGTTTTAGAAAACATTTAAGAAATGATTAATGGCTAACTTTAGAAATCATAGTAATATTGAAGCATTTTCAATCACACAACCACCTTTATTTGTTAACATTCCTTTTAATTTTTGAAAAATTCACATGTCTACTTTCTTACAGTCTATAGACTTTTGTATGTGGTTGTTAGTTTAGGAAGAATATTCTGTACCTGCTCATTTTATAAATGGTATTAAAATTAAACTACCTTTTTTTGAATGGAGCATAGATGATAAAGTTTTAGCCCAATTAAATGCAAAATATTTAAACTATTTTTTTGTGCATTAAAATTTGAAGATTACATGTGTGTATCTACTTACATAACTGGTAAAGAAATTTGCGATAAACTTTGCATAACCTTTGAAGGAACAAATGAGGTGAAACAATCTAGATTAAACATTCTACTCCATGATTATGAATTATTTCGCATGAAACCTAGTGAGTTTATTTCTAAAATGTATACTAGGTTCACTCAAATTGTCACTTACCTACATGTATTAGGTAGAGAACTTAGAAATTCTAAAAAATCTAATAAGACTATGTATTGACTACCTAGTTCCTATGATGCAAAAAATAACTACTATTACTGAATCCAAGGGTCTAAATATTTATTCAATTAATAACTTACTTGTATTACTCATTTCTTATGAGAAAGGACTGATTCAAAGATAAATTAATGCAGGTGAAAAAAGAAAGGAGAAAATTATAGCCTTAAAGGTGATTTTGATAGTGACAATTTTGTTGTTGAAGATGATGATGACATTACACTGAAAATAAGGAAATTTAAAAGCTTTCTGAGAAAAAGCAAAAGCACTATCAATAATGGAATAAAGGTAAACCTAATAAAAATTCTAATATTTCTTTTGATTTTATCTATTTTGAATGAAGAAAGCCAGGACACTTAAAGATTCATTGCCTAAATCTTAAAGCTCACCCAATCAAGGAGAAGGGTGAAGAAAAAGCCAAATTCAAAAAGAACAAGTAACAAACTCAGAAGGCTTTTTGGGCAGACTCCACTTTAGACTCATCAGAGATAAAAGCTAAAGATGAGGTAACCAGCCTGTACGTAATGGTAGATAACCATCTTGATCATTCTAATCAAGAGGGGGTATGTGAGCTATCTTATGATGAATTATTTGAAGTTTCTAAAAAAAAATTATAATGCATATAGAAAGCTCAAGAAAATGTATACAAGCCTTAATTCTAATTTTTCAAACTTGCAAAAAGAGAATGAATGCCTTAGGAAAGATTACTCTACTTTGGATAATAATCATATGGTCTTACTTGATGAATTTGATACATTAAAAAAAAAGCATCTTGATTTAACTCTTGAACATGATTCCTTGAATGTAACTCATGTTGATTTAGAAAATTCATTTAAAGAATTAAAGGCATGTTTAGATGAAGCTGATGATAGGGAACATGCATAAAAAATTGATAATTTAATTCTTGAAATGCAAATAATTTTTTTCAAGTAGAATTTATTGCTTTTAAAGAGAACAAAACATCAGCTACACTTGAAGAATTTCATAAACCATCACCACAACATGCATCAATTAAACCTTGGAAGAGGCACCATAACCCACATAGACTAGTGAATCCATTTCCAGGAGTTAGGTGTTTTTTTTGTGGTATGCTAGGATAAATATCCCACTCTTGCACTATCCACCATAGAGCATATTTAGTGTGAAGGCCAAAACTACATAAATTATAACATATCATGCAAGTATTTAATCCATCAATTCATAAGGTGGAACCCAAACTTTTTTGGGTTCCCAAATCTAATCCTTGATGACATTGAAGGGATGCTCTCACAAAAGGCCCTACACGAGCATGTGGTACCTGGATAATAAATATTCAAGGAAAATGATTGGAGATGTAAAGCAATTTATCGAATTGGAGGCTAGGGAAGGGGGCAAGGTAAAACATAGAGATAACACCACTAGGAAGGTGCTTAGATCATGTATAATTGACGACTCAAAAAATTTCATGATTGAAAATATCTTACTGGTAGATGTCTTAAAATATAGTTTGCTTAGCATTAGCTAACTCTATGATAAAGGCTCCAGCATAAAATTTTTATCTACCAGCTACATGATTAGCTTAAATAGAAATACTATTTTATAAGGAAAAAAGAATTAATAATTTTTACATGCTTGATCTGAATTGCTTTGAATTTTCTACTTCTCTTTACCTAAAAACTATTACTGATGAATCTTGGTAATGGCATAGGATACTGTGTTATGCAAGCATGAAAAATTTTAAAAAAATCACCCAAAAAGACTTAAGTGAGAGGCATACCCAAACTAGATTTCACTAAGGACCACCTTTGTAAAGCCTGTTAGTTAGAAAAATAAGTAAAATCCTCCTTCCACTCAAATAAGGACATTAACACTAGAAAACTATTAGAAGTCCTTTACATGGACCTCTTTGGATGAGTTAGCACAACAAGCCTAGGAGGGAAAGTCTTTGGGTATATGATTATTGATGACTACTCAAAGTTTACTTGGGTTAGATTCTTATCTCATAAAAGTTAATCATTCGAGGAGTTTAGGACATTATTCACTTGGATTCAAAGAAAGCTTGGCTGTGAAATTCTGACCATTTATAGTGATCATAGTGGAGAATTTGAGAATAATTAAAAGGAGCAAGGGATAAATCATAACTTTTTAACTCCTAGAACCCCTCAGTAGAATGGGGTGGCTGAAAGAAAAAATAGAACCTTAGAAGAGGCCGCTAGAGCCATGTTAGCAGAATAATCACTTCTTAAATATTTGTGGGTAGAAGTGATAAACACAGCCTGTTACATTCTAAATAGGGTTAATGTTAGATCCAAGTTACACAAGACACCCTATAAAATCCTTAAGGGTAGGACACCCTACCTATATCATCTTCATGTGTAGATGTAAAGTATTCATTTTAAATAAGGGTAAATCTCCATCAAGAAAATTTAACCCCAAATCTAAAGGAGTTTTCTTAGGACACTCGAATGTTGGAAAATCCTATAGGGTTTTCAAAAAAAGGACACTGTTGGTAGAGGAGATCACTCATGTAGTATTTGATGAATCAGATAATTTTGGAGGGTTAAGGGTAGAAGAAGAAGTGGTTGAAGTCACATAAGGAGTAGAATCTATAAATCTGGAAGAAAGGGTAAAACCTAAAAATTCACTGCCTAGACAATAGAGATATTCTTCAAGTCATCCTAAAGAATTGATCTTAAAAGACCCATATGAAGGTGTTAGAACTAGTCATGGACTTAATAAAGAAGTTAACCACTCTACCTTTATCTCAATGACTGAACCCATAAATATAAATCAAGCACTATCTGATAAATTTTGGATCCTATTCATGCAAGAAGAATTGAATCAATTTGCTAAAAATGATGTTTATGAGCTAGTTGAAAGACCTAAGGACTATAGTGTTATTTGAACAAAATAGGTTTTCAAAAAAAAAAAAAGACTCTGGTGTAGTAGTAAGGAACAAAGCAAAACTAATGACTAATGGGTACAACTAGATAAAAGGGATTGACTTCGAACAGACTTTTACCCCTACAGCTAGACTAGAAGCCATGAGGGTACTACTAGTTTTTGTCTGCTTTAAGGGATTCAAATTATACCAAATGGATATTAAAAGTTCCTTTTTAAATGGGATAATAAAAGAAGATATGTATGTTGAACAACCCCAAGCTTTGATAATTGACAATTTCCTAATCATGTGTTTAATTTAAAAAAGGCAATATATGTAATGAAACAAGCACCTAGAGCATGGTATAAAATGCTAAGCACATTCCTACTATATAGAACCTTTATTAAGGGGAGTGTAAAGACCACCATATTTCTCAAAAACATAGGAGAAGAATTACACATTATCTGAATCTATGTTGATGATATTTTATTTAAATCCTCTAATAAAAACCTATGTGATGAATTCTCTAAAATAATGAGTAAGGAGTTTGAGATGAGTATGATGAGAGAATTGAACTAATTTCTTGGATTTAGTATAAGGCAGAAGGATGATAGAATTTTCCTTAGTCAATAAAAATACATTAAGGACATCCTTAAGAAATATGAAATGGATAAGGCCAAGGCAACAAACACTCGCATAAGCTCTACAGTTCAGATAGATAAGGACTCAAATGGAAAATCAATTGATCAAAAGTAAAATAGGGAAATAATTGGATCACTTCTTTACTTGACTATTAGCAGACTTGATATTATGTTTAGTGTATGTCTCTGAGCTAGATTTAGGCTGACTCAAAAGAATTCCACTTAACTGCTCTTATGAGAATCCTTAGATATCTCTTATGAACTCAAAACTTAGGAATCTGGTACCCTAGGCATAACACTTCCTTTAAAATTATAGAATATTCTGATTCAAACTTTACAAGATGTAGGGTTGATAAAAAAAGTACTTTTAGAACCTACCAATTTATAGGGTAATCTTTAGTCTCATGGTCCAGAAGAAAATAGAACTTAATAGCCCTATCCACTATTGAAATTGAATACATTGCCTTAAGAAGTTGTGTGGTGCAGGTCCTTTGGTTAAAGAAATAAATTTTAGATTTAGGACTCCCTATAAACACCGTTCCAATCTTATGTGATAACACTAATGCTATCTATATTTCAAACAATCCAATCCAACTCTCCATGACCAAATACATAGACATAAGGCAATATTTCATTAGGGACCATGTCACCAAAGGAGACATAGAGCAATATCATGTAGCCACTGAAAATCAACTTGCAGATATCTTTATAAAACCACTTGCTTTTGAAACCTCTAGCACTTTAAGAACATGATTAGGTGTTATAGATATTCATACTTGAAATTGGGTGCTTTGAAAATATGAAATCTAATTGTTGTGTTTTTATTTTTTGTCTTGTTGTCTTTTATTTATTTATTTTGCATGTGTTTATTTATTTCTTTTAAAATTAAGAATATCATCATTACTCACTTCAATAGTTAAACCTTTCTTTAAATGAAAATCTTACCTATTTTTGTAAGTAATGATTGACTCCTCTAAAATAGTTAAAGGAAGAAAAATTAATGAGTATCCCTCTTCATCTAACTCCTTTAATGGTGTAATTTCTTTTTGAAACACAATTTATTTAAAATTAAAAATTGGACCTAGAAATGGAGACCTATTTCATGTTCCTATAGTCTTCTATCTCATATGAATAATTTTCCAAGTCAATGAATCTATTTCAAATTTTCTTAATCAAGCTGTTTTTCTATATCATATAGATCGTATTTTACTTTATGGTTTAGTCTTCCTTATATAAGAGAGTGAGTTCTTCTTCTCTCATATTTTGGAAGATAATCTCATAACTAAGAGACTTTAAAGATGTAGAAATGAAGCAAGTTTTCAAAAAAAAAAAAACCGGTACAAAATGAGCCCAAAGCTGAAAAGATGCACAATGTACGTAAAAATTAAAAGATGAATAAAGTGTATAAAAAATTTAAAGATACGTAAATGATATAGCTTCCTTTTTTTTCAAATCTTTAAATCTTAGAAGAATTCGTGTGCCAATTGATATTATCTTCATTTGAATTTGAAAATTATGATTCTTTATTCATTACTATTCAATGTTATTCTCTTAGATATATTTCTGAAAAAAAGTTTGAAAATATCACATATCCATTCTAATTTAATTTTTAAATTAGATTTTTGTTTAAAAAGATTTTAATCTATATAGAACTTGAGATAGGGTTGACAACCTTCAAATTTTTAACCTCTTTGGGTTTTACTGGCATCAATGCATTTCTTAATGAGTTATTGATCAAATGATGAGGTTAAATTTTCATTCATTGTAAATGAACCAAGAAAAAAATTGTTGTGATGTGTATTTCTGCATGTTTGCTTGATTTCTATTGAGTTTTGTTTGTCTTTTTATAATGATTTTGATTTATTTTCTTTCTTGGAGCTTTCCTTATCATCCATTTCCATCTCTATTTTTTTCTTAAATCATATACGATCTACATCGTACTATATGATCTTTACAAATATCATCACAGATCCATTCATAGTCCATCCAATGGATCATATTCATAAATTATTGGTGATCGACCCATACTAACACCTACTTCGTACTATACAACCCATGTGGCAGTAGACGTTGGAAGAATTGATATATAATAGTATGAAATTTAATATTGTATCATACTGTATGATATTTAATATTGTATAATATTGTGTGAACCAGATTAGGTGTTATAGATCCCATGATCGTATTATACAATCTGGCCAAGTCTATATAAACAAACCAATTTTAAGGTTTTTCTTCACTCAAACTCTTCCAATCTTCTTTCCTTCTCACTTGAGCTCTAAATTTTTGAAATGGCTAGAGACAAGCACTATCCTGCACTCGTCAGGAGTTCCTTCAGATGCCCATTAGATCCATGATTTCTTAAGGCCACTGATGAAGAGCCCTATCATAGATATAAGACTACTGGCATTACCCCCTCCAGAATCATCAAATAAGAGGATCTGAACTTCCAAGTACTGCCACTTTTCGCACATACCACTCTCACTTTCATTCTTACTCTTGCTTATCCTTTCAATTCTGAACTACTTTTTGCATTTGTTGTAAGCCATAGAATTAATAGTGAGGGTATTGCCCTCTAATCCTATGTTAATAGGCAACCAATAAAAATCACTTATCAGGACTTTCATGAATTCTAGCACCTCTCTACAACTGGCAAGAAATTTCACTCTATGTTCTCAACTGTTAAGTTTGATTCGACACTTTCCAACACCACTCTTAGGGAATCAAATGTTAGATATCACATTGCCCAAGTTAACACTATAGTCCAGGATGCCCAAATTATCCAGCACATTCTTCATAACTCCATCATTCCTAAGGCTGGTGATAGGATCAACATTACACCTATTCTATCTATTTTGCTTCCTATTATGTTATGGCTCAAATTGATTTAAATTCAACTGATCTTATTATTCGTTATCTTCAAAATATGACAGTCATTAGAGATCCCTTCCACAAGAGATAGTATAATCTATCCTTAGAAGATCTCATTACATTTGTCCTAGACACTATGTATAACTTCTAATTTCTTCCACACCTTGATCACCTCCTGATCTATTACATCAATAACTCCTTCCACAGCCTTCATAGTGCTCGTCATCATAATGTTCATTATGTGGACAAAAAGCCTATAGAATAAGATGGAGGACCTATTCCAGCACCTGCTCTTATTCGCCAGTAGTCTAAGCTCGATCTACTAGTCTAGAGGTTTGATCAGTGGGAGGCCCATTTTCACTCCTACATAGCTCAACAGTAATAACAACATTAGTATGGCATAGCTCACTTTGATCAGTATATAGCCCAGCAGCAAAAGCAACAACAGCAGCATAATCAGGATATGGCTTGGTTTGGAAATAAATTTGCCTCGATCCACTAGTACTTCCAGCCACCACCTCCCCCACCTCCACCTGATCAGGACCTTTCCTTATTCTAGTTTTTTTATTTATATGTTTTTTATACTTTTATTGTTTTATAATTTTTTTTGTTTTTTTTTTTGTTTCCTCCTATTTTTGTGATGTCAAAAGGAGGAGTAACATGTGTTGGTAGCTTATATTTTGCTTTGAAATATTTAATTCCATAATTTTCTATGTTCTATTATTATGTGTTATTTTTTATTTTAAAATACAAATATAAAAAAAATTGACACCACCCCTTTTTTTGAAAAAAATTACTTAGTAAGGGGGAGCTTAGGGAATAGCAAAACAATCTTGAACCATAAACTAACAATGTTTTTCATCATAAAAATGGGAGAGATTATTACAAATCTTGACCCAAGTCTTGAGATTTTGATGATAACAAGTATTATTGGATTTCTCACTATGATAATTGAATTTATTGCATATCTATTTTTGCCCGGCTCACTAACATTTCAGGTCCACTGTTCACTTGCAACCTCGATCAACTCAAAATTGGGTAAATTAGGATTAAAATTATTTTTAGTCTTTTTGTTGTTTTTATATTTGTTGAGTCAATTCTATTTTTTGGTGGATCTTAAAGCTAAGTAACCTTGCACACACACACTTAAGGTGATGAGTTAGTAAGTTAGGAAGCAGTTATATTTTTTGAACTAATCGTACAGTATGATTTATGTCATTCTAGACAATTAGTTTACCAAAAAACCCTAATTAGGGCATCTGTGATATGTAATAATGATTAAACTTATCATAATGTATGATTTATATCGTACGGGATGATTAGTTATAATCAGCAAAATAGTGGCCAATCATAATTTTGGCAATATTTTATAATTCAAATTTTGATCTAATTATACTGTTTGATATGCATCATGTTGTATAATATATGATAATCATGCCTAAATTGATCCTGTAATGAGGAGAATAATTATGGTTAGTTTGTTCAATCAAATTATACAAGATGATTGGTGACGATCATATTGTATGACCCGAGCGATGCATGGGACGATAACTTATCATTGCCTATTATCCAAAACAAAATGCCATAGTTTTTTAACTAATTGTACAAGACGAACTCCAGTTTCATACTATATGAACCCAGCTCTATATGGGATGATAATTAATCATCGCCTATCATACTGGACGAGAAGTATAACCTCTTGAACTGATCGTACATGACAATTTATTTTGTATTGTCTAAGAAAGCTATTTTATGCTAATCGTACAGGGTGATGCTCTCAATCATCCTAGATGAATAGCTCATCTCTTTGAACTAATTATACAGGGTCTGTCTCATTATATAGCACTAACACAAGTACTTTGATCTAATTGTACATGACGATCTTGGATCGTACTGAACGATCAGAGTTGGCAGAATGAAAATTATGAATTTTTAAGAGGCTCTCTATCTATACACTCACTTGGCTTTATTTTAAGAAGACTTTTGCTGCTAAGTGCCTTTAAAGAGAGAGAGAGCATAGACAGTTAGAGAGAGAGAGCATAGACAGGTAGTTAAGGAGTGCTTTGGGAGAGAAGAAAGAGAGAGTTGTGATGTATTCATAAGGTTACTCCAAGCAAGGTTCTTCCCTATCTTGTTCAAGATTTTTCCTTGATCCTTTGGTGGCCCTTGGAAGACATTCTATAGCACTAGGTCTTGGTTCTCTACCATCTCAACGAGGGAAAAAAAGGATTCCAGTTTCTCTGCCTTTACAGGAGGGTGAAAAAGGATTTTAGGTTCTCTGCCTTCACCAAGAGGATGAAAAAGAGTAAGGTTCTCTACCACAATGGGTTGGTGGAAGAGATTTTGTAAGGGCTTCTCCGCCTTGCTATGGGGGTAAAAAGAGAGACACTAGTTTTGGTGCAATACTTAAAAAGGAGGTTTCTGGGGAGTGGACGTAGGTCAGGTTGGACTGAACCACTATAAATTATGGTGTATTTATTCTTATTATTTTCTACACTTTATTTTTTATGATTAATTATATGGTTAAAAAATCTAATCTTTTTGTATTTAAGAAATTAATTTGCTTTCACATTGAGGGATAAAATTTACTATTTTTTAAATATTAAAAAATTTATAAAAATATTTTCTTTTTATTTAAGAAATTTTTAATTAACCAATTCACCCCCCCCCCCCCCCCCCCTCCCCTCCTAGTTAGCCTTTTGCTAGTTCTTTGAGGTCTAACAACCTCCTTGAACTTTTAAATCAAGCTCAAACCACACTAACCCTTGGGTCAAACCTTACAAAACCAACAAGGTCACATCCTAAGCACCTCACATGAGCCATGGTAACCCATGCTTTGACAAGTGAACTATTATGTTATCCCAATGTGCACAAAGAGTGACCAAAATTTGATCAATTCCAAATTACACTTAATTAAAGCTTGAAATTGATATCAATTGCCTCCCTTAACTTCCTTGAAACCTTTTTAGCCTAGTCAGCTACCTGACCTAAGTTTATCCAGCCACCTTTCTTTGGATTAACTAGCCCAAATGGGCCCACCGAAGCCTTGCATAGACTAATACACTTAGAACTAACACCCTACTCTTTTCTTTGGTCTCCCAATGCCTCAATCCACTTAGTAGCATCCTAGGTTACTCTTTGACCCCTACCCACTTCTTATAATTGGTGGCATTATTTGAGGGGATGACAGATCAAGAATAAAAAAATTCCAATATATCTCTACTGAGAGGATATTCAGGTGCATCAATAATTTGAAACAAAAATCCACACATTAAGAGAAATAAGAGACAAACAATTTCAGAGCTTCCAAACTAATCCATACCCAAGTTCAAGCAAGTTATGATGAGAACTTAATGATCAAAGCCCATAACCATCCCAAGGCCCTCTAAGGCTTCGACCACTAAAGCAAAGTTTCTTTTGGGACCATAGAAAACTCAATGGAACCAAAAGACCTCTTTATGCATCATTTATGTGAGGTATAACCAAATCTCAAATCCATGACAAACTTGCCATTGGATTAATCATTTACCTAATAGAGATCCTACAGGATCATTATGTAAGTGATCTATGAAAAAAAAATTTATCTAAATCTTGATTTATATAGATTAACTCTTTTCATAGATAGAGGTACAAAAAAAAATTAAGGACCTTGAATCCTATCTTGATCTCGCTAGATGCAAATATAGTTCATCCACTTATGTTATTACCCTTAAACTCATAGCTGTTCAATCTCAGATCAAATTGCTATATTTTAATCTGATGCATCTCATGGTCCATTACAGTTTGAGCAACTAAATATGTAAATATCGCATGTAAAGCACATGCAAATGAGGATGTTGAATATCAAAATGGAGTTGAATTGGATTTTTAATTATAAAAAATATCATTTTCTTCCGAAATTTATTGCCCTTGATCTAGTGGACCATTTTGATTGTTTTACCGCTCTATGGATTTAAGACAGAGAGTACTATCCAAAAAAAATTAACTTTAAGTCCATTAGTTATTCCATTAAATAAAAATCATTTAAATAGTAAACCTTAATTTAATTTTTAAGGTTTATCTTCTCCTCTTTCATAAATTCATAGGTGTTAATTGTTGGGATATCTCTCACACAATAAAACTATCCAATGAGTATTTAAGGTGTTCTTTGGCCTCAAGTGCAATTTCAAATTCTAGGCTCCCATTTATCTCTTAAATTTTAAATTTTAATATTCCTCAATCCACAGAGGTTTGTAAGGTGATATTATATGATCGTTAGGCATTTGTATAAGGGTTAGTTTACCACCAATTTCACTCCATTCCAAGCTTTAATCTACCCTAAGAAATTTGATTAGTGATTAGGGTTAGACATATTAGGAAAACTATAAAAAATTAACCACTCATCCAAATGGCCCCAAATTTTTACTAATTAACCTAGGCATCTCAAGGACAATTGGTTTTAATTTTGTGGAATTTGGAGTTTAGTTGCTCATACAATTAGAAACTTCAAAATTAGCCTTTGGTGAAACCCTAATCTAACTTAGGAACTTTTTAAAAAAATTTAATTAATTCAATTCAGCTCATGAAGCATGCTAGCTCTGGCGATTTTTTAGTGATCTAGGGCATCCTGTTGCATCCTCCATTCTTACTTCTTGAGGCATGTTTTTTTGCTCATTTAGCTTGGTTTTTGTTAGCTTTGTTTTGTTTTTTCATTATTTTATGGTTTTTATTTTCATTTCTTATGGCTTTGGGTGATTATGGCACCATCATCATCGTACCCATGATTTTTTTCGAATGCTGAAGGCAATTCTCATTCTTTTAAAGATGTCTTAGCATGTGGATCTTCATCTTCAAACTCAAGACTGAATTTTGTCCAAACTTCTTTTAAAGGTTGCCCTGCTCTGATGTTTGATGATTTTGTGATTTCTCAACTGACTGTCCCTTTTGCCTTAAATTTAGTTGACAAGTTTGTCTTGTGTCGACCTAATCTTGATGTCATATGGAAATTTTTCATAAATCTAAAGCTTTCTGGCTCATTTCATATTAGTTTGTTGGATCAGCAGCACATTGCAATTCAACTTTCCAATGATCTTGATTCCAATCACATTTTTCTTAGAAGAGTGTATTATATTCTAGCTTGCCAGATGTGATTACTCAAATGAACACCAGATTTTGATGTTCAAGAGGAGTCCCCTATAGCTCCTATGTGGATTTCTTTTTTGAATCTGGGACTTCATTTCTTTAACTCCCAATTTTTATTTGGTCTTGCTTCAATTTTTGGTAGGCCTTTATAGACGGATCAGGATACTAATTTAATCTCACAACCGTCGGTGGCTCATGTTTTGGTTAAGTTAGATATCTCTAAGAAACACCCCAATGAAATCTTCCTTGGGTCAGAGTTAAATGGGTATTTTCAAAAAGTTGATTTTGAAAACTTGCCTATTTTATGCTCTCATTGTAAATGCACGATGATGGTATAACTGAATGTTTCATGTTGCATCCCAACATCATAAGAAAAGGAATCACCCAAACAATCAAAAGGAAAAAATGTCTTGGTGGCTTCTTCAACTCATGATGATGTTAGTTCTGTACGGTGAATGATAGTGTAGACAAATGCCAACTCATAGAACAATATCGAGGACCCACATGTCCCTTTGACAATTGATAATGAACCTTTTTCAACCAATGGGGATAATCCTATTCCAATACAGGGAGTGATTAATAGCACAAGTATTTGTTTAGATAATGGTTATGGAAATGTGGATGACAAAATGGTGGCTATTACATGTAAGCAAAATATTGTTACAACATCTTCATTTATGTCGTATGTTATTAATAAAAATTTGTCTGATTTGCATTTTATGATGAACGAAATAGCTTGTGCTAATACTTTGTCATTTCAACCCATTGTGAATGAATAGGATAAATCTTCAGGAGGAAGAATGGATGGCCGGCAACTTACTTAGGTTGATATGGATGAAGGAACTATTTGTGTGGGAAAAGGAAATTTGGAGGAAGGAGAATTGAATAATACTGGTAATGGCATTAGTAGTAAAGAAATTATGGAAGAGGGATATGACTTAGAAGATGGAGAGCTGGCTTAGGAGGTAAGGGAGGCAGGTATTTCTGATCACATGAATGAAATCAATAATGGTAGCAAGTATTCTCAAAATTCTCATCAACATAGCAATAACTTTATTGATAACGAGGATAGGGATATTGTGGCAAAATGTTTTGCTAAAGATGATAGTATGTTAGAAAATGACACTAGTTATAATAAAGTTACAAATATGAAGAATAAGAAAAACAAAACCATTATTTTACAATCTCCTAGGAGCACCCACTCTTAAACTAGTCATTAACCTCCTTTTATGTTTAAGTCTATTATTTGGAATGTTAGGGGCATAGGTTGCCCCTCCTCTAGATTGAGGGTGAAGAATTTTTGTTGTATTCATAATGTTTCTATTCTTGTTTTACTTGAACCTCTTATTACTTCTACTAAACTACTAAGTACTATAAGGTTCTTGGGTTTAATCATTATGTTGCTAATTCATCCAATAAGATTTGGGTGTTTTGGAAAGATCCTATCTTGATTGATGTTATTGGGGATTTTACTCAAGTTCTTCATTGCAATATTGAATTTTTATATTTGAAATGCTATGCTTCATTTATGTATGCTGCATCTTCTCATATTATTAGAAAAGTTTTATGGGAGCAACTCACTAATTTCCACAGTATTATTAATTTGTCCTAGTTAACTGGTGGTGATTTTAATACTATTTCTAATCCCTATGAGTAGATTGGGGGTTCTACTCCTATCTATCAATATATGGAGGATTTCAGTAACATGATTTTGGATTGTAACATAGTGGACATTTGTTATTCTGGTAATAATTTTACTTGGAATTGTGGTAACTTATGGCAACATTTGGATTGTGTGCTATTTAATGATAGTTGGATTAACTCTTTTAACTCTATCTCTATCGAAAATCTTAGCATAACTCTTTCTGATCATTCACCTATTCTTATTAGCCTTAAGACTAGGCATGTGGGCCCTACCCTACATTTTAGATTTCAGAACATGTGGTTACTTGATGATTCTTTTTTGAACATGATTCAGAAGAATTGGCATGCTCCTCTGCATCCTGATAACTCTATTATTTGTATGTACAGATTATGGTTCAAACTTAAAAGACTTAATTATAAAATAAATTGGTGGAATAGGAATGTTTTTAAAAATGTTTTCACTAATATCCTTTTTATTGAAGATAAAGTGAATACTGTAGAGCATAATTGCCAGTTATTTCCTTGTGATGACAATTTCAATTTGCTTCATGATGCTAAAGATTGCCTTTTCAAATTACTATCTCAAGAGGAGGTTTTTTTGGAAATAAAAAGCGGCTACCAAACACATTGTTGATGGTGAAAATAATATTAAGTATTTTCATGCATTGTTCAAGAGAAAACGTGCTAAAATTTACATTGATAAAATCACTCGTGTTGATGGTTCCTACATTAAGGATGGTGAGGAAATTACTAATTCTGTGGTTGAGCATTTTCATAACCTTGTCAACAAGGATTTCAATCCTGCTCCTACTGATAACCCTAGTATTATCCCTAATCTCATTTCTTAGGATGATAATGATATTATTTGCCAACCCCCTACTTTAGCAGAAATCAAGGAGATTGCTCATGACATGAATGTTGATTCTGCAGCGGGGCTAGATGGTTTTACAGCTAAATTTTTCCAAAAAGCTTGGTATATTATTAGTAATGATCTTTATGCTGTTGTTTTAGAATTTTTTGATGGCAATAACATCCCTAAGTTTTTTACTTCCACTTCTATTGTTCTCATTCCTAAGAACAATTCTGTTAGCAATTGGAATGATTTTAAACCTATAAGTCTTTGTACTTTTTTTAGTAAGTTGATTTCTAAAACTCTTATGAATCAATTAACCCCTCTCCTCCCTAAAATTATTTCTCTGTATCAAATGGGGTTTGTTAAGGGTTAGGCAATTTCTGATAACAATCTTTTGGCTCAAGAATTTTGTCATGACCTTGATGTTAGGGTGAGAGGTGGAAACATCATCATGAATTTAGATATCGTCAAAGCTTATGACAACATTAACTAGAATTTTTTGTTTAATATTTTGTATCTGTTTGGCTTTAATTCTGTCTTTATTAATCTTATCAGAAATTGCATTGAAGGATCTTAATTTTTTATTATTAATAATGGCAAAAGCATTGGTTTTTTTAAATCCTCTCATGGTTTTAAGATAGGGTGATCCTACCTCGCCTACTCTTCTTATTAGTACTGCTGAGCATTTATCTAAAGGTATTGCCAACCTCTTTGAACAGCATCCTATCCTTTGCTTTAGAATTTTGGGTGGTTTTCCTATTTCATATTTATGCTTTGCTGATGATTGATTGTCTTTACTAATGCTTCTTTAAACTGGATAAATAGGCTGATATTTTTTTTTCAAAAGTTTGAAACTTTAAGTGGGCTTTCTCTTAATAAGAGTAAGAGTTGCTTTATTACTTCCAACAAAGTGCCTCATGACCATATTTTTTCTATTAAAGGCCTTACTGGTTTTGTGCAAGGTCATTTTTCTATTAAGTACTTAGGTGTCCCTCTTTACAAAGGTAGGAAGCAAACTTTTATTTTTGATGATTTGATTACTTTTATGCATAATAGGCTTACATCTTTGGATTATAATTTTTTGAGTTTTAGTGGTAGATTGACCCTTATTATAAGTGTTCTTTGTTCCCTTCCTATTTATATCTTCCAAAATCTTCAACCTAATCATGTTGTTTGCAATAGAATTGAAAATTATTTAATAAATTCTTTTGGAAGGGGACTAAAAATAACTCTAAAGTTATTTGGTCCTCTTGGAATAAGTGTTGTGGTGTTTTGGAAGAGGGTGCTTTTGGTTGTAAGAATATGTATAATTTATCTTATGCTTTTTCATTCAAATTGAGGTACAACTTTTGTGCTAAAGGGAGTCTTTGGGCTAAGTTTATGTATGATAAGTATTGTGTGGCTAAGCATCCTACTATGTGTTTTTACAATAAGGGTGATTCGAAAGTTGGAAGAGACTTTGCAATATTAAATGGGTTGTTGAGCCTCACATTAAATGGGGTCTTGGAGGTGGTAACATCTTCTTTTGGCAAGATCATTGGCTAGGGGGGATCATTCCATTGATTCTATTATCAATACTACTACCACTACTATTGTTAAGGTGAATTATTTCATTACTGAGAATTGTTAGGATTATAATAAATTTGTTGATTTTATTGCTGAATTTATTATTCAACAAATTTTGAACCTTCCTCTTAACACTGATTCTAATTATCTCTTATTATGCAATCTTTCTAATGATGGGAGTTTGAGATTAAATGAAGCTTGACATGCCTTCAGAACTAAGAACTATACCACTAATTTTTTTTCTATGATTTGGCATAAAAGTATTCCTTCTATAATTATTATTTTCATTTGGAGAATCCTTCATAAGTTCATTCCCACTAATGAGAACTTAATTAAAAGAGGTTTCTTCTTATCCTCCAAATTTCAATGTTGTTATCATGTGGAGAATATACACCATGTCTTTATTTCTGGATCTATAGTTATTAAAATTTAGGCACATTTTGATGATATTTTCAGATTAAATTGCTTTATTCCTAATTTTCTATTAATGATATGCTTAATTCTTGGTTTATTTAGTCTAAAGGCTATTTTAGAAATGTTATTCCTTCCCTTATTTTATGGTATTTATGGCTGGATAGAAATAATTCTCTTTTTAATAATATTGTTATGAACCATCATAGGTTTATTAAGAATGTGAAAGACAAAGTTCTGAGACTTTATTCTATAAATCTCCTCTCTATCAAGAACTTTAAGGATTATTTTTTTGTGGTTTCTTACTTGGGTCTCTCATTGGACATTAAACATTCTTCTACCAAGCCTAGGTTAGTTTACTAGATTAAAACCACTAATAATACGTATAAGTTGAATGAGGATGGATCTGTCAAAGATTCAATTTCTGGTTGTGGTGGTATTATTAGGGATATCTATGGGAATGACATTATGGCCGTTGTGGGCCCCTTACAAAAATGTTCTGTTAATTAATTATGTTGAGCTTTCGTTGATTCTTCGTGGTCTTAGATTATGCATCTCTCTTGGCATTACTAACATTTGGATTGAAGTTGATGCTATTTATAGTATTTATTATTTAAATAACCCTGACAATACTGTGTGCAATCCGGATTTATTTTAGCTTGTTAGGGATATTAAGCAGTTGTTGATCTTTGTTAATTTTACCATGTCTCATGTGTATAGGGAAGGGAATGCTTGTGTGGGTTGGCTTGCCAATTTTGGTTGTAATTTGGAATTTCTTATTGATTTTATTGCCACTGATTTACCTGCTCCTTTAAAGGTCTTTTGAGATTAGACAAAATTGGACTTCCCTATGTTAGAACATAGGCTTTCATTTTGTTTAGGGCCTATGGCTCCTTTGTGTTTTTATGTGTGTGTTTCCTTCTACTTTGCGGGGTCCTCCTTTTTATTTGGTTAAGTTTGGTGTTTTTACTAGTTACAGGTTGTGCCTTTTGGGTCAGCTTTTAGTTTATTTATTTTGGTCGGTTATTGGGTTATGTGCTCTATTCTTTGGCTCGTTATCAATCTATGATTGTACCATTATTATTTTAGAGTTCAAACCCTTATACTACTCATCTATTCCCTAGATGGTGTGCCTCAGGTTTACTTACTGTGGTATTATTTGGACTGTGGTGAATTTCTGTATCATGTCGCTTGGTAAGTAGGGTGGTGTGGATGTGAGTTTCCCTTGGTTCCCCTCTTATGTGGATTTTCCTGGCTTTAGTATGATTGTGAGATGCATCTTTTTGTTTTCTTGTTTGTATTCTCATCTCTTGCTCTGTTGGGGGTGGATTTATGGTACTGTGGTTGGTATCTATCTTCTTCCTATTGACTATTTGGTCTATTCCCTTGCTTTATTCAGGGCTTCTTTGAGCTTTAATGGGTCTGGGTTTAGACTGGATTGGCACTTGGATTAGTTTCTTGATGTCAGTTTAGGTACTCTTTTTCTGAGCTTGGGTGGCTTTTTTTCTCTATTATGTTGCTTGGTTTTGGACTTCTTTAGCATTACTTGTTGGATGTCTTGGAGCTGTTATTACTTGGAGTTTGGTGGTGGCACCTAATGTAATTTACACTGCTTTAAATCCTCTATGTTTGAGTATTATGGTTCTCAATTCTTATTTTGGAAGTGTTATTCTACTTATGTTAAGGTTGATATGCAAGGTAGGCTACATTATTCTCCTGGTTGTTTGGTTTGGTGTTTCCACACCTTGGCAGTTCCCGACTCCTGAGGGATTGCTCGTTCTGTTGAGTTCTATCATTTTTTTGAGCTAACTGGTGGTTTTGCATCTTTCTATTTAAGGACTTTAATTTTTATAATTATGTTGGTTGGTGGCTAATTATCTTATCTAATGGTTATCCTATGTTTTTTGTTATAAATTGCTTTGGTTATTGCATCTACCTATCTCTTTGCATTTTCCATTTTGCTAATGATGATGATGTAAGGGGAGTATCACTTCGAGAAGAGTCCATTGTAGGATATATTTTGGATTCTTTATTCTGGGTGTTACTTTCTTCATCTTTTCTATTGGTACTCTTTTCTTGAACAAGTATTGGAGAGTGTTTTATTCAATTTTATTTCTATAGCTAGCTAAATTCTAGTTTTGGATTGATGATATAAAAATTTGTGTATATCCTAATGTAGACTCTTAAAAATGAATGTGAATTATCACTTTCAATGTCTCCCATACTTAATTTTGTAATGGCCAGGCATAAATTAAAAATCTAATGTTATACATTTCCTTGATAGGTTAGAACAATTAAGAGTATTGATATTGACTGCTTTAATGCCTAGACATAGGATGATTAGGATTCTAGGATCTATAGAGATATAATAATTAGAAGGAGGCCATAAACCTTTTTTTACACCTTTAGAAGCTTTACAGAGATCTAAATGTGCATATGCTCTGATTCACAACTATTATAGACATGTTTGCTAAGGAAAGCATAGATTCATTTGCCATTATTAGTCCAAAGCTTCTTATTCTTAGTTATATCAACTATTTTCTATATCTCATAGTAGTTTTAGTTATTACCCATTTATTTCATTATGTAAGATAAATTTAGTGGTTTGAACTGGCAGTACTAAAGTTAATTATTATTCACCTATTTCCTCGTGGGTTCAACACTCTCTTATAACACTTTATTACTTAATAGGAATCTACACTTGTAATAGTTGGGAGAATTTAGCATAAGAATTTATAATGAAAAATAATTTCTTTATCATATTTCAGTTTTTGTTATTGAATTTCAATTTTTGTTTATTATTGGTGCATGCGTAGAAGGTCTAGTAAGGGACCCTTATTGTTTGATCAAGAAAAAAAAGAGGACCCTTACTAAAATTTAAAATGCTAAAAAGACTTTTAATGTAGGAATTGTCGAACCAAATCTAGTTTAGGACCATCCTAGACCTCTCATAGAGTATGCTAATACCTTAATAGATGGAATTCATCAGAGTATCAACTAACCTACTATCCAAGTTAATAATTTTATGCTGAAAGTAGCCATTATACAAATGGTATAAAATTCTAAGATTAGGGGAACTCCTGTTGAAGATCCGAACCTACACTCCAGTAGTTTTTATCAATTTATATAACATTCAAGTATAATGGAGTAAGTGATGATGCTATTAGACTTTACATGATTCTATTTTCTCTAAGGGATAAAGCTAAATTGTGGTTGAATTACCTGCCCCTAAGCTCCAAATCCACTTGGAATGATTTGGCATATAAGTTTATAGCAAAATATTTCCCACCATCTAAAATATTTAAGCTTAGCAATAATTTTACTTCTTTTCCCCAATTTAATGGTTAGAAAATGCCCTCATCACTCTTTGCCTAAATGGTTGGTGATTCAAACTTTTTATGGTGAACTTATAGGATACCATAGGTCAATAATTGATATGGTAGTCCAAGGGTCTTCGATGTCAAAGCCTTTTGTTGAGGCTTATTCCATATTAGATGAGATGGAAGCAAATAACTTCAAGTGGCCTTCTAAAAGGTTTAATCCTAAGAGCATAGACATTATATATGAGTCAGATGCTATATCAATTTTTTATAGCTCAAGTAGTTTGCATGTCTTAAATGTTAGCTCATTTTGGAGTTAGTTCTATATCAGGACCACCTATGCAATTTCAAGAGAATGTTTTGAATTCCTTTAGTGAATAAAGTGCTGAAGGGATTTAGAATGATAATGTAATTAGAATACCTAATAATCCCTATTCAAATACTTATTATCTCGGTTGGAGGAACTACCCTAATTTTGGCTATAATAATAATAACTATGTGAAATAATGGAGTGCCAATAAACCCAACCATGTAGTACCTTGGAATAAACCTCAATAGCCTTTAGTTAATCTCACACCTTATCCCCCATTCTTTAATCATACTAATCAATTTAAAGATGGGAAGACACCTCTAAAAGATTTAGTTTTTTATTTGGGAAATCAATTATAAAGCCAAGTTTCTTCCATTAGAAATTTGGAGAACAAATTTGGGTAGTTAGTAATTTCTTTTAGGAGTAGGCCTCACGGAACATTACATAATACCACAAAAATTGATCCAAAAGAAAAAGAAAAAGATTAAAGCTTAGAGCATTTGAGGAATAGTAATGTTGCTACATGGCCAAAATAAAAAATCTAAACAAAGTGTAGCTGAATACTATAAGCTTACTACTACTTGGGAGGCGACCTAATTCTTTTGGTGTAAGGAATTACTTGTTCTATTGATTGTGAAGTATTGTTGGTAATTCTTTTATGTTTTGTTAAATATTTTTATTTATTATTTGTGGAAGTTTTTATGTTTGTTTATTATTAGTTAACTAATTATGGTTTTGAAAATCTTACATTATATATTTTCTGTGCATTTTATATTGATTGTAAAAATTGAACTAGTGTTGTAGTATCGAGTCTTAGAGTGATGTATAATCAAGTTTTGAAGCACCGTAACAATTGCTTACCAAGCATCTCAACTCCTAAACTTGGCATCGCTGCATTGATGACTAAAAAAAAATCGCTCATAATGAAATACCGTAGTGTTGTACATTTAAGTGATGCAACATTTCCCATATTCACACATCACTTAAGTGCTAATCTATATATCACCGTGGCACCAAATCATTTACTTCTAACACACTAAAATAGTGTAGTCAATGCTATTGTACATGCATACCTTTTTCATTATAACTCATTTTTTAGAACCCTAGTGCTTCTTTAAGTGCTATAGTATTAGTTCAAAACCATTAATAGGTTGATTAACACTGAGGCAACATTAACTTTTAAGAGTCATAGTACTCATACATGTCAAACACTATGGTGGTACCATAGTCAAAATCTAGTGTTATGATTTGGAATGCCAGCACAACAATGCTACCTATTTCTCCATAGTGCAACACCAATGCCAGTTTGACTCAGTTTATCATTTTTCCTTTCTCTGCACCACAACATTGTTCTTATCAACACCATAATGCTGGATAAGGTTTATAAATTTAAAGATGTATTTCTCATTTCTTTAATTGTGTTATGTTTTTTGTGTTTTACTTATAATCCTTTAGCTTTTCATTTCCCCCGAAGTAAGAAGAGAGGTTCGTCTTCTTTAGCTTTGATAGGATGAGATTCTTATCACTCGAGGCCGAGGATAGATATGCTCAACTATTTTTTAGTAAATAGATGATTCCTGAGGGGAGATTCTTGAATTCTGGTAGTGCTTTAATGTCCATTATTGTTAAAAGTGGGTGGAAGACATTCATTTAGGAACCCTTTGCCTATGTTATAAATGGTGTAAAGGAGTTCTTTGGAAATATGAAGGAGGCCAAAAATAATAGGTTCTTTATGAGTGGTAAGTGGGTAACCTTTGATCCCCCTAACATAAACAAAATTTATAAACTCAAAGATATAGAATTTCATGATTATCTTGCCTTTATTTTAGAAGCCATAGAGCCCCAATGAGCTTCTTAGAGAGTTTATTAACCCCTGAAATTGAGCTTTTTTTTAGAGAAAACCCTCAGTGGGGTCTACACATTAATATAAAAAAAGATTATAAGGTCCTTAAAGGGAACCTTCAGCTCGCTACTGCTTGAAAGGGCTACAAAATAAATCAAAAGCAAACCTAAGAGTAGATGGTTCCCTATTCTACTATTTACAAAAAAATCTAATAACATTCTTGGTCTGCCAAAGTATAGAACCCAAAAAAGGAAGAAAAAAGTCAACAAATTCAGCGTAGTCTTCATATAAAAAATAACCATCTTATTTCCAAAATTCTTGAATCCTTCAATCTGCATAATAATCAAATTGCAATACCAGAACAAGTATACTAGGAAAAATGCAGGTTTAGAACTAATAAAAATAAAAAGCCAAAGGATACTATCCATCTGTAGCATATCATCCCTAACGATCATCAAGTAATTAGCCATGTTATAATCATTAGCAAAATGTAGAATAGCAATAGTGCAGGAATTAGTAATAATCGACTACTGACAAACCAAAGCAAATAGGGATTCATAATGAATTCTTTTGTGCCAATCAGTGTGATTTCTAGGAGCGACCTAGTAAAGCAAAATATGAATCACCAAAAAACCAAGAGACTGAATAATCCTCAAATAAGCCAGACCCATGGACGCCACAACAGCAATGTACCAGTCATGCCACTTACAAAAGAAATATAAAACAATAGTAATACTCAAATGAATCAACCCTTCAATAAGTAACTCACGCCCAGCTTTACGAAGAACCAACCAAAATCTATAAAGAAACTAACCCACAAAACTCTAAACAGAATAGAAATGCAGCATTAAGTAAAAGCCCACCAAGGATGAAGTTGAATTAACCAACCAGCAAACCCAGGCAATTACCAACTACTAGGAGAGGCAAAATTAGAAATAGAGTCAACCATATCAATTGATTAAATCCCCTCCATACAAGAAGAAATTGAATTAACCAACTAGCAAACCATAGCAATAACTAGCAATTGGGGGAGGTAGAAAGGAATATAGCAGAACCAAGAGGTAGAAATCCCAAGGACAATATAAAATTAAAACTTGCATGAACCAAAAAGGAATGAACTAAGAAATTTTAACATAAGGGGTGCCCGTGCAATCAAGCCTAGCTAGACCCAGCAATCTTGGTCGAATGGAGGATCCCACAAATTCCATTAAATAAGTCATATTACAACCCAATTAAGCTAAATAATCAGCAACAACATTTCCCTATCTATGAATATGAGATATAAAAAATTAATAAGAGACAACCACTATTTAATCTCTTTGATAATATAGAAATAAGAGGGATTAGCAATGCCATTTCTTAGATAAAATGGATAATGATCTTAGCATTAGTTTCAATCTAAACATTAGTAATCCCAAGCGAGATGCATAATTATAACCCATACTTTAAAACATGAATTTCAGCCATAATTGTAGTGGTAATATCAGAGGCCCCCGCAAAAGCAGCAATAATATGGCCATTAAAGTCATAGATGATACCATCATAACCAGCTTTAAACCTTTTGAATGCAGCATCAGTATTAAGATTGTAGCAACCCATACTCGGTTTGATCCATCTAACTAAAATTTCTTTAAAAAACTGACAATTATGCCTAGCGCCCAAAATGCCAAAATGCTTGGAAATTTGATAAGAGTTGTTAAAAAAATCTAAACTAATCAACTTAGCCAAGAATAATTGTCTCACTTTATCCTTAACCTTGAGGACAAAAGACGAGGCCTTCATAATAATAGTATTCACATGCTTAGCCTCATTCCTACTATTCTAAGGAAACCAACAAATAATGATGGGTAACACATTTCTAATATGCCTCTTAGTAGGAACCACCCAATCATGCATGATATCAATGATGTTATTATAGTTCTTATAAAATTGAGTGGTAAACAAATTGTCAAAATAAAGCCAAACTTTAAAAGCAACAAGACCATTAGCAAAAACATGATTCAAATTCTCAATATGATAGCAGCATTGACATTTAGACACAATATAAAAACCTTTTTTCATCAAGGTAGTATCAACAGGGATATAATTGTTGAAAATCCTCTACATTAATATCGAATAAGAAGCCGGGATGCCTCTTTGCCAAATGGAGGAGAAAATCTTAGACTTAGGTTGCACATTCCTAACAGAATGCCACACCTCTTTAAACATAAAGCTCCCATCTTTAGATTTATTAAATAAAATACAATCTTTCTGATCAAGTTGTAACGACACTTTCAAGATAAGGTTAATGAAAAAATTAGGAACCGTGTCAGCAAGGTAATTCAAATTCCAAGTCCCATCATGAATAAAGTTAGCCACTTTACAGCCACTTGCAAGCAGCTTTTTGTTTCCAATAGGCTTCTTCTTATTCTTGAAGCTTAACTAAGGTGTCCTGACCTTATTTCAAGAATCAAGGTTATCCACAGAAGGAAGATTCATATAAATATTATCAGCTAAATTAACTTGTTTCTTAGTTTCCACAATATTAGTAAATAAATTCTTAAAAACACATTTATTCCACCAATTTAAATTTTGCTTTAATCGTTTGAGCATAAGCCAAAGACCAATCATACCAAAATAATTATTATTGGGAAACAACAAAGCATGCCAATTAGCTTCAATATTAGTAAGAGATAAATCATGCAAAAGCCACATATTTTGAAACCTAAAATTAGAGGAAGTAGAGTTGTCCTTCATAGAAATACTAAAAAGTAAAGTAGTGAGATCACAGAGGGTTCTAAACAAATGCTCAATATGGGGCTTTTGGTGCTTATAAATCCAAACATTAGTAAAAAGAATGTGATTTAAATGTTGCCACATAGTTCCTTGTTTCCATGTAAAGCCATTACCAGAAAAACCAATATCATGAAGATTAAAAGCTAATAAAGCAACATTAAAATCCTCCATAGCTTGAAAATTTGGCAGTGTCCCCTCAGTTCTCTCAGAAACATTAGTGATGGTATTGAAGTCAACACCAACCATCCACAGATCAATATTATTAGAAGAAAAATCCACAATTTCCTTCCCTAAACTCCTCCTTTCAACTCTAGAACAAGAAGCATACACAAAAGAAGCAAAGCAAGAAAATTGAAAAAAATTGATTTTTATGTGCACCATTTGAGGCAAATCATTAAGAATGTTTAAAGTAACCCATTGTTTCCAGAAAATCCAAATTTTGTTGGTAAAGTATCTAAAAGAGCAAACAATCCAAAGTTTAGTACGCATGGAAATAATAGTGGAAACCGGAATCAATGGTTCAAGTAAAACAAAAATATTAATATTATAAATCCTACATAAATTCTTGACCCTATCCATAGAATGAGGATTTCCCACCTCCCTTATATTCCAGATGAGGGCTTTAACCATTGGCAGAAGAATTATAAAAAGCTCGGCTAACTCTAGAAGAATGACCTTCAGAGTGTTTGATATTTTTAGATTTCTTCTTCCTCACTCTCGTATAACCCTCATCCATCTTATTGGCATTAGGAGGAGTAGACAACATAGATACATCATTCATACGTACAGATTTTCCTAATAAATCAACCACTTTGTTAGGAATAATTTCCCCTTCCTCCGTGTCGTCCTCCTTATCACCCTCCTCAATTTCCACTTGTTCGCCAATGCTAACACTTAAAGTACATTGGTTATGCATCTCATCTCCATCACCACTAACATTGGAAGAATCAACCCCTCCATTCCCATTTTGGACTAAATCCTTCAAAGATAGTCTTCTAGAATCCAAATATTCCTCTTATATGTCATGACCAACCGATCCATCCTTAGGAGCCACAGGGTGAGATTCTTTTAAAGTATGATTTCCATCATTAGTTTCCTTCTCATTATTAGGAATATTTGTAGGTAATAAAACCATGTTGTCTTAATCAACCATTTCTAAAGGGATATGAGTCTCATGGTCAACACTATCATTCTTACCAGAATTACCCACATTTTTCCCTTCTTTGCTAAATTTGGGTGAACCACAAAACATTCATTAAAAGAATATCCATGAACTTTACAATGAGAGCAGAAATCTGGTATGTTTTCAAAATCCACCTTTTGCAAATAACCTGAACTTTCTGATCCAAGCCATACTTCACACAGGTGTCTTTTGGTCATGAAGCAGTGGCTTGATCAGATTGAAGAGGACTTCCAAATATGGATCCCAAAGCATGAAGAACATGCAAATTTAAGAAAAACAAACTCAAATTCATGAAAGAAATTCAAATAGGAATGATAGGAGATTACTCTTTAATATCATAGTAAGGAGTCCACTTCAAAAGCCTCATTTGACAGTTATTAATGTAATATGATCATCTCACAAAAATTTGACTATAATCCAAATCATTCGATAGTTAGATAGCAATATGCCTAGCATCAAGTAAACCAATAGAGAAAAAACAAGGTAATTTTAGATTACCAAAAGAAGACCTAATCGAGTCAAGATTGGGACGTCTTACCAAAAATTTCCCTACCAACATAAATTGATAAGGAGAAGCCAGTTTTACTATATCATCTCAAAAATCAACAAAGTCATAAAACCTTTAACCATAGATTTAGTAAAAGCAAAGATAGATTCTTTTGAATGGACATCACCTGCAAGAACATCAAAAAAAGAGCGAGATTTAGGGTTAGAATTGTTACCAGCATCACCACAGAAGCCTTTATTGCTGACAACCGAAGATGCAAGCAGATAACCCCATGGCGAGGGCTTAGATGAAGACAGGCCAGCCACCATGAGAAAAATTAGAAAGAAAAATACCAAAGGCCGATAGGAGTCCAATTACACTTATACTTATAGTTGAGGAGTTTAATTCAAATTTTAATGAAGCTAATTCTTTAGAATACTTTGTTTAAGATTTTTAATATTAAAATTGCCACACTTAGATCATTACAATTCACATCTAAATAGTGGAGTATTATCTTAAATTTTAATCATTTTTAAGTTATAACTTTTTATTATTTGAAATAATGAATTGATCAAAGGTACGAACATAATTGCTTGAGGAAAAGCCAGTGTTTTAGTTGGGGGAATTTGTTAAGAAAAATTTATGTTTATTTTATTATTTTAAATACAAGTAAAGATGTGTATTTTAGTTGAAGTTGTGCATGAATGTATCCGAAAAAAATGTAGAAAAAATTACAAAATTTGGAAGCAATACTGCAGCGCCAAAACTATTAATGTTACTATATCTTTAATGCCCCGCCACCAGATCAGGACATTGCAGCACTAAAGCCTTAAGAAAATTTCATTTTAATTTAGTGCCCTGAAAGAATAAAGATAAACACTACAGTGCCATGTGGCATCATAACATCATAAGTGACATTACAGTGCTAGAGTCTTAAAAAAATTATAAATAATTTAATGTTGGATCACCAACTTTAGAAGCACCGCAACACTTGATGAAAAAAGTAAGTGCTATAGTGCTCATCATTTTTAGCATTAATGTGGAATAGTTAAAGAAATGAAGCACCACGTCAGATTAGTCAAACATTATTTTGAATCTACAAAAAACCAAACTAAGTCATCCTAGCTCTGTAGTAGACATATTTAGCAGTGCCAAAAGGCTAGTTCATACTCTAATGCTATGTCACCACCCTATCCAACATTGTGGCACCTAAGTATAAATTTTTAAGCATAAATAGGTTTTTCTTTTAGCTCTAGTGGAGAGATAGGAGGAACCAAAAGATAGTGACTGATATATAATAGAGTGGTTAGTTATCAAGGTAAGAGAAAATAACTACACTTAAGATTGGAAATATGTGTGGAGAGTGGTGTAAGGGGAGAATGACCTTAGAAGTGTCCAATTAGATGATTTTTGTTTTAAATTCTTCATTTTGGGTGCTACTTTCTTCAAGTTTCCTATTTATACTCTTTTCTTAAGAAAGTAATAGAAAGAATTTTTTTCAATTTTATTTTTATGGCTGGCAAAACTCTTGTTTTGGACTAATCATGTGAAAATCTATGTATATCCTAATGTAGAGTCTTGTAAAAAATGTGAATTATTTTTTAAATATCTCTCATGCTTAATTTAGTTTGTGCAATGGCCATGTATATGTTTAAAGTCTAGTATGATACATTTTTTCAACAGAGAAATGTTGGAGCATCTAGGAATATTGAAATGGAATGCTTTGAAACCAAGAAATAGGATGATTAGGACTCTAGGATCTATAAAAAACATATAATAATTATAGAGATGCGGTAAACCCTTCTTTATACCTTTACAAGCTCGATAGAGATCTAATGGTGTATAACCTCTAATTCATAACTATTATAGATTAGTATGCTTAAGAGAGCATAGATTCATTTAGTATCATTAGTCCAAAACTTCTTTATTCTTGGTCATTTCGAATATTTTCTATGTCTCTCAGTAGTTTTAGTTATTGCCCATTTATTTCATTATAAAGGATAGGTTTTCAAGTAGACCCAAAATCATAAGTCCTCACTCTCCTAAAATATAATCTCTACCTTATAATAAAATTTTCTACTTTAATAATAAATTTTCATCTTAAATTATAAAGCCCAATATAGAATAGACTAGGTATACCTCTGCGCTTCTCAGAATCTATTGCCCCAACTTTTCTCCTTTAACTAGCTACGAATTGTTCAATATTGAGTTTTCTCCTTTGGAAATTCTCACTTCTATGCTTATCTTAACATTGTAATCAAAGAATATAGATCACTAATTTAATTGAGAGCCTTCATAAAAATATGCCTTTTAAGCTGTAATTAATCATAAGGGCTTGAAGAGAGAGAAGCTAGAGAGAGAAGCTCCTATTTTTTTTCAAATTTCATTCTTCACAGTTTTCATCCCTTTTCTCTGGCATTTTGTTAGGAGATGGCGGTAGATGGACGCCGGCGATCGGCGATCCCTCCAACTCGGAATCTCAATTTCACGATTCAATTCGACCCAAATCTGGTTCGATACCTATAGCCGATCGGAAGCAAAAGAGGCTCTCTTCGGGTATAGTGACAAAAGATTTTGTAGATAATGTTAAAAAGGTAAATTTTAAGGTTGAAGGTAAAGGCAAGGGTATTGCTCTTAACTACGATTGTAAGTCTCCCTATTTTGATAAGGCTAATGGAGTTTCGCCTTCTAAGCCTAGTGATAATCAAGCTTCTTCCTCTGGTTTGAAAATTTTTGTTAATAGATTCGAGAATTCAAATGTAATCCCTAATAACGATGCGATAAATGCAAATTCCTTGAGTTCAGTTAACAAAAATATTCAAAATGTGAAGAATGTGGAGGCTGCTCAACTGGATTCTTCTGTAGGGAATGTTTCTCAGAGGCGGTTAGAAATGGAGTTCCTATTTTTGATAAAATGCCTGTTAAGGTTGATAAAGGTTTTGGCATGGGTAATCCTTGGATCAAGAAGGAACATATCACAGTAGCTTTCAATGATAGGGACAATGTTTTGACAGAGGATGGCAAGGCTATCAAGCTTCATGAAGCCAGTGAGATTTCGAATGCTAACACTCTTAAAAATTCATTGGTGATAAAGGTTTTTGGTAGAGAAGTTCCTTCACATATTGTGGCAGTGGAATTAAGACATCAATGGTTACCATATGGTCAATTTCACTTTACCACCCTAGGGATGGCATGGTTCTTATGTTCTTTTAAAAATGTCGAAGCTTTGGAGGGTGTTCTCACAGGCGGCCCTTGGTACGTGAATGGTCACATTATAGGTATGAATAAGTAGACTCCAGAGTTTTCTCCTTTATCTATGAAAGGCTTAACAACTCCTATTTGGATTAGAATGCCTCACTTGCCCTTGTAGTGTTGGGATGAGGAGAATGTGGTGAGAATTGCTTCTATGTTAGGAACTCCATTGATGATAGATGGAAACATGTTTCTAGGGGGAAGAAGCGAGTTTGCAAGAGTTTGTATTCACGTGAAGTTGGACCAAGTTCTTCCCTTGGGAGTTTGGGTGGAGAGTATGGTGGGAAGGTTCTTTCAGAAGGTTGAATATGAAAGGATATCCACTTTCTGCTTTGATTGTGGGGTGATTGGGCAAGTTAAAAGAGATTGTAAAAAGAAAGATTTGGTAGCTAATGTCATGGGTGAAGGAGTTCAGAAGCAAGGGATAGGGACTTTGGAGAACAAGGAATAATAGGTTGATAAGAATGATACGTATGGACCTTGGGTCCATATCAATTACAAAAAAAATAAGAAAGTGGCTCGTGGTGTTCCTAAGGAAGCCTTGGCGATTATGAGGAATAATAAGAACATCAACTTGGAGCCTTCTCTGGTAGGGGCTGTCATTCCAGGTGTTAAGCCTTCTTTTGAGGAAGGGGTTGTTAAGAACTTGGAAAAGACTTTGGAGATGAAGGATACAGTGGTAGGTGAAGAAGAAGAAATTGTTATGGGTAATCTAGATCCTATCCTGTCCAAAGCAATCCTGAATCTTCCTAAAGGTGATCAGGGTTCCCCTCTAAAATATGTAGCTTCTATTGAGGATTCAAAACTTGTTCCTGATCCTGTGTTGGTAGCCGGAGGTGCTGAAATTATTCCTGATCTTGGTAAAAGTAAGGAGGCTATTTTTCAAAGATCTCAATATACAGATCTAGATAATGATGGTTTTCCTTCTACTTCAAATGGGAGAGATGGGAAGGATTGCTTGCGAACTCCAGTATGTCCTTCTTGATTACTTGCGAACTCAAGTATTCCCTATCAGAAATCAGATTTCAAGCTTCAAAAGGAACTTAGATCCTTGGGGGAGGATAACATTATTAATCATGGTAGAAAGGATGGTGGGTTTATTAAAGGTAGGAAAGGGAGCAATCCCATTTCTTATCATTAAATGTCTTCCATAGCATTTTGGAATTGTAGGCGGGCTAGGAAGAGTGAAGCCTACCATTACTTGAAGGTGTTTGTGAAAGAGCATGATGTGATTTTTGTTGGACTTTTGGAGACTGAGATCTCTTCTTTTGAAAGACTTGAGTGTAATAGGTTCATTGGTAACATTTAGGATTTTTTCATTTTTCCTGCTGAGGGTTTATCCGGAGGTGTTATGGTTTGCCGGAGGAAGGAATTGGCTTCTTTTACTATTTTAGAAGCTCCATCTCAGGTTGTTATTGGGGAATTGAGAATTGCTAATAAAGGCGTGTGGATCATTGCACCTGTATATTGTAGTAATGATTCTTACAAGAGAAGGAGCTTGTGGAGTAAACTTGAAGGGATTTCAAACTTTAATCTTCCCATTATTATAGGAGGTGACTTCAATTGTATAATGTCCCAAGAGGATAAGAAAGGAGGGAAAAAAAATTATTCTATCTCAGGGTGCTTAAGGTATGAGCAATTTTATGAGCAATTGTGATCTACAGAAGATGAGTCATTGGCCCAAAATATACATGGTGTAATAATAAGAAAGGTGGAGCTCGGATCCTTGAAAGATTGGATAGATGCATTTTGAACACAGCAGCCTTGGAAGCTATCCAAACGCCGGTAGTTCGGCATCTACCTCGTGTAGCTTCCGATCATTGTCCCATTCTCATCAAGCTATTTCCTTCAGGTTTTCAGAAGAACCAATTTCTAAGGTTTGAGGAGGTTTGGTCCTTGTACCCTGCTTCTGTTATGATTGTGTCTAAATCTTGGGAAAGGAAAGTATAGGGAGATGACGTTACTTCTCTAAAGGTGAGATTTAGGAGAGCTTTAAAAGCTTTATTTTTTTGGAGTAACTCAAAACATCAAATTTTGATGATCTTGAAGGAGATCCTAAAGAAGGAAATTTTGGACCTGCAAATTGAAGAAGCGGAGGTTGGCGGGCTAACTGAAGAAAAACTATTGTTATTGAAATCTAAGGTTAATGAGATTAATATTACTCTTGAACATCTTAATACGTGGTGGAGGCAAAGAACATAAGCTAAATGGTTAGCTGATGGTGACACCAACTCTAAGTTTTTTCATCTGTTTGCATCAGGTAGGCGCAATTCTAATTGGATTCATCAGGTAAAAGACAATAATGGGAAGTTGGTCGAGGATCAAAATCAGATAGAAGGAGTTTTTAATAAATATTTTAAAAGTAAATGGGAGGATAGGAACTGTAAGATGAGTGGGTGGCCGTCCCCTTTACATGTGCTAGATGATATTGACAGAGAGTGCCTACAAGCTGATTTTAAGGAGGACCTGGATAAGGTGGTTGCTCAGCTGGGATCAAATATCTCTCCAAGTATTGATGGTATTTCATACTCTTTATTTAAATCTTATTAGAAAATTATTAGAGGAGATGTCGGGAACGCAGTTTCTTCCTTTTTTATGCTTGGTTCTATGAGTTCAAGTTGGAAGGAGACTTTGGTGGTGCTTATCCCTAAAGTTGAGAATCCTGACCCCCTTTAATTATAGACCTATAAGCTTCTATTTGTCGATCTATAACATAGTGGCTAGGTTGTTATTTAATAAAATGATTGGAGTTATTCCTAAGCTGATTTCTGAGGAGCAGGCGACTTTTATCAAAGGCCGTTCTATTTCAGATCATATTCTACTAGCCCAAGAAGTGTTTAATAAGTTTAGATATTCTAAATCCAAATAAGGACTTATGGCAATCAAAAGTGATATGGAACAAGCTTATGATAGTATGGGGTGGTCAGCTCTTAAACAAGTTTTGAGAAATTTGGGCTTTCCAGATAAGTTTTCTAATTTCCTTCTACAATGTGTAACTAACCCAAAATTTTATTGATTAATGGTAATGGTTTAAGTTGGATTGATGCTACGTGTAGGTTCAGGAAAGGATGTCCCTTGTCTCCCTATCTTTTTATTCTTTGCTCTCAACTTCTGTCTGATGTTGTTGCCCAGAGAGGGAATGGTTTGGGTATTAAAGTGGCTCCAAATGCTGATAAAGTTTCTCATTTATTATATGCTGACGATATTGTCATATTTTTGGAAGTCAATGTTAAGAGTGTGAAGAAAGCAAGCAATATCTTCAAGGACTACTATAAGTGGTCAGGTCAGAAGGCTAATGTCCAGAAATCTTCTATTCTCTTTGGTAAATCAGTCAGAAGATCTAGAAGAAGGTCTCTAGCTAAAATCTTGGGTTTCAAAGTGGTGAAAGAATTCATGGATCTTGGCATCAAGATTGCTATGAGGAGAATGGCAGCTGCTGATTTCAATAGTCTTTTTGAAAAGGCTACCAACTATTTGAATGTTTGGGGTAACCGTTTTATTTCTCTTGCAGGGAAGTTGCTTCTTGTTAAATCCATCTTCTCTTCTCTCCCTATTTTTCTTACTACACATTCTTTAGTTCTATTGGGGGTGCTTAATGATTTGCATAGAATGTGTAAGGATTTTTTGTGGAATAAGCATGATGGAAGTAAGGGTCTACACTATATTTCTTGGGAAGTTTTATACAGGCCTAGGAGATTGGGTGGTCAAGGAGTCCAATCCATTGCTTCCAAAGTTGGTCCTCTTCGAGCTAAATTTGCTTGGAATCTCATCTCAGAGCCTTCTTCCTTCCTTAACAGGGTGTTGCATGCTAAGTATGGGAATCAAGTGTGGAACTTTCATTTGAAGAGGTATAGCTCTCCTACGGTGATGGTCATTTTGAATAGTTTCAATTCTCTAATGGAAATTTTGAGGTGGCAAATTTCTTCGGGTGGTTCTTTTAACACCTTAGAGGATGTTTGGATTTTTGAGAAATCCATTGCTAAATGGCCATCTTATGTTGCGAGTATGGATGAAAATATGCAATGTCTGGAAAGTTTCGTTTGTGAAGGAGAATGGAATGAAGTTAAACTACAACAGTTTTTTGGACAGTAGTTGGTGGAGGCAATAAAGCTTGTTCCTATTTTTTTTTAACATTATGGTGATCAGCTAGAGCTCATCTACAAATGTTCAGGTAAATCTCTATCTTCTTTAATATTCTAGAAACTGAATGGGATTGGAGTTGAAGATCCCCATTGGCATTGGAGAAGAGGTCTAAAACTTAGGCTTGGGTAGACTTGTTCTGGTGGCGTTTATCCATTAATGATATTCCTTCAAATGAGTTTTTGATGTATAGAAGGCTGTGTAAGAGTAATGGATGTCCAAGAGGGTGTGACGTTGTGGAGAATGCTGATCATATTTTCGTCAATTCTTTGAAGCTTACACATGTTTTCAATATTCTTAGGAGTTGGGGGTTCACGATCCCGGTTTTCTCCTCTCTTCAAGATTGTGTGTTGGGTTTGAGAAGCTTTGCAGATTTTGGTCCTTTCATTGGGAATGCGTATTGCTCTGCAGTCTTCTTAAGTTGGAAGAGTAGAAACAAGGTAACGCATGGTGGAATGGAGGATAGCTTCACAGTCATTACTGCTAATGCTGTCAGCATGGCTGCTGCATCTTTCAAATAAAGTTCGAATATTGGGATACCAACCAGCTCTCGCAGTTGTCTTCTTATTGGCATCCTTCCCCCCATAATGGATTAAACTTAACATTGATGCTTCTTTAGGGAGCAATTACAATCCTGGCGTTGGAGGTGTCTTCAGGGATCAAAGAGGCAGATTTTTATGTGCCTTTGGTGTGAATTGTTTGCATTGGGATTCAGCACAATTGGAGCTTTTTGCAATCTTGTTAGATAGGAAGTTTGTCCAAGACTGGATGTATGAGTACAAAGGGATCATCATTGAGGGTGATAATCAGAATGTTATTGATTTTATTCATAAGCTTTTTAATAAGGTGCCTGTCAAAGATTGATGTTCAAAGATAGAAGATTTTTCTTCTCTCATCGGGTTTAATCAAGTTTTATTTCATTGTGTTAATAGGAAATATAATAAGTTAGCGAATTTTCGTGCTAACTATGCTCGTTCTTTAGATTTCTTTTGGGATGACTTTAGTAATAATAAGGTCCCTCCATGCTTTATTTCTTGACTCAAGGAGGACTGTGATTGTGGATCAATCACTTAGTTGCTTGTATTTTTTTTCTTAATAAAATTGCTTCAAGTATTCCTTCAAAAAAAAATCATAAGGTCTTGCCTTATAGGAAATTGAGAATTTCATATAAAATTAAACCCTATTTTATTCTTATAGAAATGCGAAAATCTCATGGAATGTAGATGGTCTCTTACAAAACTCATTTCTTCTTTTAAATGTTATATAGATTATCATTATTATTTCTTAAGAAAATGTGATGTTATCTTTGTTATATTTCATAAAAAAAATGGGGCATTTTTCAAAAATTCACCCAACTTCTTAAAATCCTCATAGAATGTTGTACTCATTCTTTAAGATGATATTCTCTTGGATGTGATTGATTACAAGGATGAAAATTTTAAAACTCCATTTCACTTTTCAAATACTTTCAAATAGAATTTTATGTTCATCTCTCGAGATAACATGCTATTGTTCAAATTATCTCTGATCATAGAAATGATTTAATTGAAACAATAGCATGTTATTAAGTTTGTATTATGTTTGACATTCCAAAGTGATATGGACATGATTTGAAATGATTTAACTTCTGAATAGCTTCTAAACTTCGTAATAGTTAAGTAATGGGTCATTATAAACCTAATTGTTAACCTATAAAAGTTTTGAGTCAATTATAATTTTTTTATATTAACTAAATTATTTAATTTTAAAATTTCCTGAAGTTTTATGTTTTGAGTTTGACTTCATGTTTGACTTCAGGTTTAAGATTGAATTTTTAATTTTTTTTTGTTCTTATGATTAATATTATCTAATCTAATTAAGTTTACCTTTTTCTATGGATTTTATAGATTTATGTATAAATTATCAAAGTTGTCCTTATTCTTATTAAGGCTTACGTATAATGAAGTTAAGGTCTATTATTTTATGAACCAAATGTACGCCAAATCTGATGAAACATCATATATTTGTAAGGCATGGCTTAAATTGATATGGTTTAATCTTTGAGTAAACATTGACCCATGGTTTAAATTTCAAGCTAATTAGTGCCCATTTTGTCTGTCAATTAGAAAACCCTAATTTCCTATAAATATTTTTTTTTTTTTGAAGAAATGCAAAAAGCAATTTTATTGAATACCCAAAAGCAAGACCTAAGTGATAGATCCCCTATCACATTCCTCCTTTAACAAAGAAAAGAAGTAAGGAGGAATATTATTACAACCAATGCTATCCCATAAAAAATCAGCAGAAGAAGCTAAGTTAGCACAACAATCAGCTAACTTATTACATTTTCTATTTACAACTTGAATGACTACTTGACTAAAGTCTTTAAGAAAGGATAGATCTTGCCGCTTGAAGAAAGGAGCCTTGACATCAGCATAATTTAGCATACTATGGACATTCTTCATCACATTGATAAAATCTCCTTCAATAATAATACCCTTCTTCTCAAACATCCACTCTTGCATAACCTTCTTAAAAGCAAGAATAGATCGAATTCAAGCTCTGTAGGATCCCAATGTAAACAAGAGAAGCCAAATGCACTTAAAAATCTTCCTTTAGAATCCCTTATCACTCCACCAATTCCACCCTCATAAGAGCTTTTTAAAGAGGCGTCTATTTTGAGCTTGATACACTCAGGTGGAGGAGGATGCCAAAAGTCACTAGACAGCTTCACCAGCTAGTTGACATCCCAGGCTTTCGAGCAGAATAATGCAGCAGCATAACAAACAGAACAAGTAGCTGTTAACTTCCTTCTCACCATGTTTCAGCTTATTCCTACTCTTCCAAGATAGATACACAGCCAACCAATATAGGTTTCCTATAAAAGGATTAGATTCTGATAACTGCAGCATTGTCCGATTACATCCTTCCATATCTAAAAACATAGGGACCAAAAATCCCCACTTGTTCAGCAACACCAGAACCTGGGTAATCTACACACAATTACCTGCTATATGATCCGAATCTTCTGCTGACGTACATCCTCTCGGACAGCCATTGAAGCCTTGCAATCTCCTATACATCAGGAACACATTAGTAGGAATCGCATTAAGCAAGAGTCTCCACCAAAGAGCTCCACCCGTGGATGCAACTTCAGCCTTTTCTTCCATTCCCAACTTAAATCAGTAGCTTCATTTGCATGTATGTTTTCAGAAATCATTGCTACAATGGTCCTGCCAGGGCATTTAAAAATTAGTTCCAGTTGAACTATTTGGATTGATAGATTGGAACAGCAGAGATAATCTCGATCATGCTTGAGCCAAAATCCAATTTCAACTTGTCCTCAACCCACCTTCCATCTTGAATGTACTTTGTAATGCAAGAACCTGTTTAGAAGGAATCAGCCACAAAAGTAGGCCAACGCTCTAGACTTTTATCAAGAATCCAAACACATTTAAGAGTATCAACATTAGCACCATCCAAGAATTTCCATCTGATAATATTCTTCAAAAAAATAGCTACATTCTTTATAATCTTCCTAGTAGTGGAGTCATAGCTTTTAACTTGAGAATTCCAAGTACAATCTCCATATTTTGCCCTCAAGTTCCTATTCAAGAGTGAGGACGGATTGGAAACAAAACTCCAAGCAAACTTTTCCCTTAGAGGTCCTAAAGCATCTAATGCAGAAAGCACCCCTTGCCCTCCCACCTTCATGGGACTACATAGCTTGTCCCAAGCAACATAATGAAGACCCTTGGTGTTATTACTTTTTCCCCAAAGAAAATCCCTACACATTCTATCCAAATCATTCAACACTCCCTTAGGGACAAGAGAATGAGTGGATAAGAATGTATGAAGCGAAAGAAAGGAAGATTTGATGAGAATAAGTTTCCCAGGAAGAGAAATAAACCTGTTATTCCAAGTATGAATTCTGCTGCTAGCTTTTTCCAACAGATTTTGAAAATCTGATTGAACTAATCTCCTTGTCAACAAACCTAACTCCAAGGTATTTGAGTTCATTAACAATCTTGAAACCAAGAGTTCTAGCTAGGCCCACAGCCTTCCTCCTTCCTACAACATTTTCGAAAAGAACAGAGGACTTCTGAGCATTGATACTTTGACCCGACCACTTCTTGTTATCCTTCAATAGCTTGTTAATTTTCTTAACATGTTTGAGCTTAGCTATTGAGAAAATAATAATATCAACCACATGTTGGAGACGCGAGATCTTATCACCTTCAGAAGCCACTTTTATACTAATTTTTTTACCCCTTTGAGAGAATGCTTCTGAAAGCAATTGTGAACATAAGATGAAGAGGTAAGGGGACAAGGGACACCCTTGTCTAAATCCACATCCATCTTTTATCCAAGGAGAGCTGCTACCATTGATTAGAAGGGAAAATTTAGGTTCTAGCACACACTGCATTAACAAGTTAGAAAACTTCTCTGGGAAACCATAGCGATCTAAAACTTGCTTTAAGGTGGAACAACCCATGCTATCATAGGCTTGTTCCATATCTACATTGATTGCCATCAAACCTTTTTTGTTTTTGGAAAGTCTGAATTTGTGGATTAGTTCTTAAGAAAGCAAAACATGTTCAGAAAGAGACCAACCTCTAACAAAGGAAGTTCGTTCTTCTGATATAATCTTAGGGATTAACGAAACAAGCCTATTCAACAATTTTTTAGCCACAACTTTATAAATGGACGAACATAGGCTAATAGGTCTATAGTTTGAAGGAAAACTAGGATTCTTATCTTTTGGAATTAAGACCACCAAAGTTTCCTTCCACTCTTCACACATCTCATTAGTAGCAAAAAAAGAAGTAATAGCCTTCCAAACATCTTCCTTAAGAATTTGCCAATAGGATTTGATGAAAGAATAAGTTATTCCATCCATACCTGGTGAAATGCTATATTCCAGATGTTTAACTACCTCCTCTAGCTCTTCCTTGGAAAACTTGGCTAATAGCAGTCTCCTATCCTCCTCACTGAGGACATAAGAAGGGTTCGGCCAGCCCTTGAGATCACATCTCCTCCCTTTCCATTTTGCTTTAAAGAATTCATAAAACACCTCTTCAATTTGATTCTGATCCTCAAACACATTACCATGGACATCTTTAATTTGATGAACATGGTTGATATTCCGTCAATTAGAAGCAAACGCGTGAAAATACTTAGAGTTGGAATCACCTTCTTCCAGCCATTTGACCTTAGCCCTTTGCCTCCACCAAGTATCAAGTCTACCAAGAGTAGAATTAAACTCCATAACTTTAGCTTTTAGAACATAAAGCTCTAGGTCGGATAAACCACCCTTCTCGGCTTCTTCATTTTGCAATTCAATAATCTCCACCTTAAGTCTCTCTTTCAATTCCTTGAGACTCACTAGCTTTGATTTGCTCCAAAAAAATAAGGATTTTAAAACTCTTTTGAACTTGGTGTTTAGTACTTGGGTTGCATTGCCACTATCTTTCTTACCCCAAGATTTCTCCACAATCTTAAAAGAGGCAGGGTAGGAAGACCAAACTTCTTCAAATTTCTATACCTTACTCCTCCGAAAACCAGACGAAGTAATTTTAGCCAACAAAGGACAATGATCTGACACTATTCTAGCAAGATGACGAACCACAGCTGGTTGAATAACTTGTAATGCCAAGGAGTTGAGAAGAACCCGATCTATCCTCTCTAAAATCCTTGCACCACCACATTTGTTATTGCACCATGTGAATTTTGGCCCAACTATTCTCACATCATGTAAATCACATTTATTCATAAACCCATTCATATCTTGTGGACCTTGAGAAAATAAGAATTTCTTATGTCCTCTCTTCTCCTCTTGAGACAAGACACAATTGAAGTTGCCTCCCACAATAAAAGGTAGATTCAAGTAAGAGAAAGCTTCAAGACTTCTCCACAAATTCCTGCTCTCATGAACATCTCTGCTGCCATAGACCGTGCCAACCAACCAAACTCCTTTAGAAGGAATATTAAGTTCACCCACTACTGTTTGAGAAGATGAAAATTTCACTGAGAAAGACACCAAATCCGATCTCCAACAAATTATCATACCACCAGACAAGCCATCTGCAGGAAGCAAAAAGAACTCCCATCGAGGTCCCAACATTTTCTTAAACTCAAACTTATCAACATAAGCAATCTTAGTTTCTATCAACCGAACAAAAAGAGTATCAAATTCTTTCACCACTTCCTTTAAATAACGGGAGGCTTCTTGTTTCCTAGCCCCCCTACAATTCCAAAAAATGATGGAAGCCATTAATTTTTAGAGATGGGATTACTCCCACCCCTACCATTCTTTAACAAACTGCCTTTCCTTCTAGGAAGTGTAAGACTATCCTTGCTCAAATACCTTAGCTCCTTTTGAAGCCTGAATTTCTTCCCTCTAGACTCATCTTCCAATGGCACTAAAATTTCAGATTTCCCGTTTTCAGCAATTATTTCTCCTTCCTCTGGTTCAGCCAATGTGTTAGGAAGCTCATGATCTTCATCAATGCTATTCAACACATTTAACTTATTCTCCACAGCATCCAATTTGACGGACACATTAGTATCAGGCCCAGCATCCACAACATTTGTCGCCACTTCATCTGTAATAGAAACAACAGCACATCTATTACCAATTTCTATGATAGGAGAAGGTTCAGGATGATGTGAATTGTCACCCTTTTTAACTCCACCATTGTCATGATTTTGATTCACCGTAAGAACAGGAATAGCTTGCTTACCAGTAACTGGATTGCCGTTTGAAAATTGCTTGATTATTTCCTTCCTTCTCCTACTTCTAACATGGACCCAAGGCCCATAAGTAGGTTCTGAAGAAGTTTCTTCAAACAATTCCTCCTCAGTTGTGCAACCTTCTTTCCCCAGCCCTTGAGCCACAACCTTTATTTAAGAAATCTCTTTTCCCTAACATTGATCAGCTAGGTGACCGACTTTCCCACAATTGAAACAAAAAGAGGAGACTTTTTCATACTCGACTTTTTGAAAAAACCTTCCACAAGACCCCTCCACCCATACTCCAATAGGAAAAGGTTTATTTAGATCCATTCTAACACAAACCCTTGCATATTCCCTTTTGCTCCATTGGAACATATTACCATCAACCCATAAGGGTGTTCCAATCAAAGAGGCTATTCTTACCACATTATACTCATCCCAACATAGCAATGGAAGGTGAGACATCCTTATCCAAATTGCAGAAGATAAGCCTTTAAAAGAAGTTGGAGAAAATGGGGTGTCCATTTATCCATTCCAACAATGTGTCCATTAACATACCAAGGACCACCCTCTAACACCTTATCCACCTCTTCAATGTTGTTGAAAGAGCAAAGCACCCACCCAAGACCGAGAACAGTTAGGTGGAATTTCCCAAACTTCGCCCATTGTCGCCCTAAGTCAGAAGCAATCAGATGATTTGGAATCTCTCTTCCAAAGAACTTAACCACAATAGAGAACTTAAGCTTCTCTGAATTCATTAAAATAATAGTTTCATTCAGTTTGACAGCCTTTTTATCTTCAGAAAGATGAGACTCATCCAATGAAAAATTAACTTTAATATTCTGCCGCCTTGTCTAAGGATTTAAACCTGACAACACAAGATTTAGAACCTTGATTAGCAGTCTCATTCAATTCCTTCAAATCAACTCCTACTGAGTCATTAACACAAACATTGGACTGTATAGAAATTCCAGTTTCGACAAAGATGAATCATGCAAATTAAACCCAGGCAATTTTAAGAAATCGTGAACAGGGCATTCCTCAACAGAACCATGTGCATTTTTGTTAACGTTATTCTGGAAATTCGCATTTATCTCTGGCCGGAAGTTAGAGATTGCATTTGAATGATCGAAATTGTTAATAAAAATCTTCATGTTTGATGAAGATGCCTCCCAATCAGAAGATTTCATAGGCGATAAACCATTAGACTTCAAAAATTATGGAGAAGAATGTGGAGAAGGATCCAAAATACCTTTGCCCTTGCCTTCCACCATAAGCAATTTAGGTGGTGTAGAGAAATTACCTTCATTAACAATCAAAGGTCGTTCTTCCATCCTCAAACATGAAGCGTTTGAAACATTACCTTAATTTACGTAGGTTGTCTTCTCCCACTGGATCAGTGAGATCGGCCGGTTGATGAAAGACAACAGAGGATGTCAGAGGCTTGTCGGTGACTGTCGTCACCATTGCTTGAGAGCGGCGACGAAGACGGAGGAAAAGCCGTGAAATAGATTTTTGAAAATAACTATTTTCTCTCTCTAACGGGAGTTTCTCTCACCTCTTCCCATAAATAATTTGCCCATGAAATTATGTCAAAAATTATGGCAGAATTTAGTTTTTTTGTGGTCCATGGGTCTTTCAGTTTTGCTATTTCTTTGTTCTTACTGGTTTGTTGCTTTCCTGGAGTTGTTGCTTATGTTGGTTTTTTTTTCTTTCGGGGGCTCTATTTTATGTTAAATATCTATTTTTCTTATACTACTCTATTTTTTTTTCAACACTTCTTGTTATTTTGTTGTGATGGGCTTGAGCTATGATTATAAATTTTGGGAATCTGATTATAACCCTATTTGTTGCTCTTCTTCTCCCACAGGGAGCGGGTGGGGAGTTTAACTAGATGGCTATATTTTTTCTTGTGATGTTCGGTTGTGCTGTTTAATGGTTTTTGTTGTTTGTCGAGGTGTTATTTTTTATGTTGGTTTGGTTGGTGGGGCAAGAAGTGTAGTGCTAGTGTCTGTATGATTCTGTTGCCCTATTATATGTACTTTTCTTCTATTACTCACATATTTTGTATACTCTACTGGATGTGCCTGAGTGCATTTGGGTTTAGAATTGAGTGGCATTGGTGTGTTCATCATGGTGTCTACAATGGTATTACATTTCTGTTCTTTGGTGGCCCACCACTTCCCAGTTGCCTGGTTTTGTTATTTCAGTTTATGGCCTTTAAGACCTTATTATGTGGTTTCTCTTGTGGTGACTTTTTGGTTTTGTTGCTATATTTCTAGTACTTCTATTTTATTACTCACATCTTTTACATTCTTTACTTGAGGTGCTTAAGTGGGTGTGGGTTTAGAATTGAGCGGTATTGTGATTTTCTTCATGATGCCTGCATGGATTTTATCTTCTTGAGCTTTGGTGGCCCATATTTTTCCAGTATTCTGGGTTTGCTATCTCGATTTATGGCCTTTGGTTACACAGTCAGGCTTTTTGATTTGGTATATTTAGCTACTTTCTCTTGCTCTTCAGATTGTGGCAGATGGTGTCCTATCATCCATGTAGCTTTTATTGTGGTTATTTCTTTTACGGGTGTGGGTGCTATTAGTCTTTGATGCTATGGTTTTCTGATGTTTTGGTTTTGGCTCGCCCATCTCACTTGTGTTAGAGGGGGTCTATTTTATTTTCAGCATCATCAAAGGCATACTTTTTGGGTTATTTTCTCATGGGTTGATGATACCTATCCTTTCCTTCATTAGTATCGTGGCTGCATCCTTTTCTATGGATTTTTTTATCCTTGATGTTTACATCAAGGTTAGCTTTCATTATATTGTTATTTCTCTCTATGTCTTTTCACGAATCTTTATGTTAGTATCTTGTTTCCTGGTATAGATGATTCTAATTTCCATTATAGCTTTGTTAAGTTAGTTCACAATGCTTTTGTTTCTATGTGTTTTTGCGTGCTTATTTTTCACTTTGCTTTGTAGGACCTTTCTTATGTTGTTAGGCTAGTGACTAATTTTTTTTGGAAAGTGATGGTGCTTAAAGTCAATCTGAAGATCCTTTCCATTTTTTGTGTGATGGCTTTTTGCCTCCCTAGATTGTTCTTAGGTTTTTATGTAATTTTGCTTAGAAGGGACCTTGAGCTCGTAGGGTTTTCCTTTTTCCTTTTTTGTAGCTCTTTTGAGCAGCAGTGAGCTCAAGGTTCCTTTAAGGACCTTATATTTTTTGGGTTTATCAATGCATAGGCGCCACTGTGGGTTTCCCC
Source organism: Dendrobium chrysotoxum (assembly GCA_019925795.1). Taxonomy (NCBI): domain Eukaryota; kingdom Viridiplantae; phylum Streptophyta; class Magnoliopsida; order Asparagales; family Orchidaceae; genus Dendrobium; species Dendrobium chrysotoxum. Next base: position 54,318,263 of record CM034312.1, read on the forward strand.
TAAAAAAAAGAAATTTAATAACTAACTAAAAATTATGTGTGAGTATATATATATACATTGACCTCATTTTTGTATGAGGCCATTAGAGCCAATCCAGACCCTTGATCTATCCAGACCTTAAGATTAATCTAGATCCTAGATCAACCTAAATTCCAGATCAATCCATAATCAAGTCCATCCAGACTTCAAATTAATTCAAGTTTCAAACCCAGCCAAATTTCAATACAATCCAACTTCTAACCAAGACTTTAGCTTGTCCAGCCTTCTATCAAACTTTCATCCTATATAATCATTCATAATCATCTAAATGATTGTGACTAATTTGGATAACTCAAATTCAAGCACTCAAACCAAAAATCTAGATCAAATCCAAAAATTCAGACCAAAATCCAAGGCTAAAGCATAGGCCTTGAAAGCCTTTTTCAATGAATTTTCAAACATTTCAAACCCCAATCAAATGATCCCTGAATCATGATCTATTAATTAAATATTGTTTAGGCATGTCTCTAGGGTCTACCCTCTAAATTTGAACTCATTTTGAGACCTTTAGCCCAAAAATTGAATTTATTTCCAAAGGCTCTAAAACCTTTAAAGAATTATGGCCTATTCAACTGGATCTGCCATCCAGTGGAATTTTACCTTAAACCCTTTTCCAAGCTCAAAAATCCATTTTGAGAAAATAGAGAGAGAAAGAGAAAGAAAGAGGATTTGGTGTAGTAGATTCTAATCCAGCTATTAAAAGCTCTTAAGCCCTTTAGGGAAGTTGGAGAGGATCTCATTAGCTTTCTAATAAGCCCAAATACTTTAAAATCCAACCACTGGACTGTAAGTTATCTCAACTTTTAGTTTAAAGTACAGAAAATCTACATTACATAGAGCCTTGAAACTCCAGGTATTGTATGATTAGGTTACCTTTAATCTATGTTTCAAATTTCATTAAATTTAGACTGGTATTTCAGAAGTTATAAGCATTTGAATTTTTAGTTCAATTTTGAACTAAAATAGGTTGGAACAACCAAAGCATGATGCTATGTAAATACATCGTAGTTGTTGATTCATCCCACAGTTGATCTGACTACTAGAATGCTTTGCTTGCATGGTTAAGTGAGCTGGCCTGTTCTTGACACTTGTTCTAGTATCGTGGAGCCATGTCGCCATTCCACCAATCATTATTAATGATTAGTTGGGTGGCATCGGTGCCTGATTTGACGAAAATTGGATTTTAAAAGCCAAATTAATGCCAGAAACTTCAAAAATTCAAAAATGCCATTTTTTCACCAAATTTAGAGTTCTTAGCATCAATGGAAAGGGCTTGAGCCCTACTATTTATTAAAATTAAAATTAAATTATTTTGATCACTAAATTATAAGATATTGTGGTTTGACCAAATCTTCTTTTCTCAATTTTCTCAAAAACCAGTTGTCAAATTCGGCCCAAATTTTAGTAAAAAAATATTTGGACATCTTAGGCATCATCGATAATTTTCTTAGGTCCAGATGTCTGCTGGATTTCTGTGATGTAAATTTTATAAGTAATGGATCTATTTTGGCCCCAAAACTTTGAAAATTCATAACTCTCTAAATTATTAAAATTAGGCTATCTGATTTCTATGGTGTGCTTGCATATATCCCAGGGTTAGATTACAAAAGATTCAAACCTAATTGAACACTTGTGACACCTAGAAAAAATAATTAAGGACAAGATCTAATCAACTAAGAAAAAATTTAGGAATTTATACACATAACCAATAGGGGTGAAACTTGACCCCAATAAACTTAGTGACATTACACAATATAGGTTTAAATTTCACTGAATTTGGGGGTCATTATATCAGAAAATTAAAATTTAGCCTTTTTAAGGATCCAAAAACTTTTAAAAATTGTAATAAATCCAAATTAAATCTAAAAAATATAAAAAATACATCAAACAGACCATAATTTGATCCTTTGCTTAGATAAAATAAAAACCCCATCACTAGACCTTTAATTTGACTTTAATTGAAGTTTTAGTGAAAATTAATATTTAAATAAATTAAATAATTAAAAATTATTAAAAATTTTGAGTAAATTCTAAAAACTTGAAAATACTACCATGGGTCATCCCTAACCTCTAGGACTGATTCCATGCAGTTTAGGAAGTGTTTGGATCAAAACAATCAAAACCTTCCTAATTAAATAATTTAAAATTTTAATTAATTTATGAAACTTTAAAAAATCATAACAAATTATAAGAAAATCCAAATTGACCAAACCTAGTGTCCTTCAACTTCATTTGAGGTCTAGTATTTTTTAAAAATGACAAACCAACAGAAATAAGTTAAAGTTGAAAAGTCAACCATAGTTCAAAATTAGGACAAAACTTCAAAAATTTATATTTTAATGTATAAAATTCCAAATTTAGCAAACTCAAAGGATTTGTATTTAATTTAAGGTCTAATATTTATTAAAAATATCTAACCATTAAAAATTAATCAAAATAAAAAAGTCAACTTTCCAGTCAATTCTAGTTCAAATTTTAACTTAAACTTCAAAAATTCATAACTAAATGTAAGAAAATATATTTCCAGCAAACCTACAATCTAATCACTCATGTGAAGGTCTAGTATTTAAGAAAAATATTAAATCTCTAGAAATCAACCTTAATCAAAAAGTTAAAATATGACCCCTTTACTTAATACATTTTAATAATTCAAATAATTCCAAAAAATAAATATTTAATTTAAAAATCCAAAAAACTTTAATCCAACATTAAAACCAACATCCAACCATTTTAATTAAAATTTATCAACCTTTAATCATTCAAGCTACTTAATTCATATCGATTACTACTAGGTAACCTAGGCTTACAAGGCTATTGACTTAGCCCCAAGGAAAGTGAAATAAACTTCATGGCCATATTTTAAGAAATGTAATTAACACTTAAATACATTTTAAAATCAATTCCAAAATATTAAGACTTAAACTTGAATCAAAATTTCCTTAAACCTTTCAACCAACTAGAATGTCAAACAACTTTAACCAACTACCCTATATAGGACATATCCAAATCACATAGACTATCTCACATACTTTAGATGGTTTGCTAGGACAACTAACTCTAGCCTCAGGATATGCCGGTGTTTTACTTTCTTGCTACTATATGATGGGTTTTTTGAGTTTTCACTGCCTGCTTGCTAGGACAACCAACTCTAGCCTTAGGATAGGCCGGTGCTTTACTTTCTTGCTACTATATGATGGGTTTTTTGAGTTTTTACTACATGCTATTTTAAAATAGATTGATTTATGTGAGTAATTTTTCTAATTTGTGAATTGATTTGATGGGCGTTAGATTACCTTTAGGTTTAGGGTGCTTTAAATGCTGACATAATCTTATACAGGTGGCCATGCTCATATAGGGCATTAAAATTAAAGGGGGTAAAATTAAATTTAAATTAATTAAGTTTCTATAAGTGCTTTACTACGCTAAGTCCCCCTTTAAATCAAAAGAGCATAGCCAAGTGTGCTTGGTTTGAGTACTTTTAATTTTAATACATAACTGCTTGAGATGTGATTTTAAATTATAACTGCTTAGGATAACCCTACAAGATGTTTGAGTCTTGAATTTCTATTTTCAAATATAATTTGATTTGAGTCAAGAGTTTTAATATTTAAAGTGATTTGAAATAGGATAAAATTCTAATTTGGAATCAAAGAGGAAAGAATATCCCCTAAGGAGAGTTCTTATTCATTTGGAGATCTAAATCTAGATAATTTTTAAATATCCAAAGGGAGAAGAAAATATCCCTTTCGAGGGAAGTTTTTTTTCATTTGTATATTCGGACCCGACAAATCCAAGGAGTCCGTAGAAGGACAAAGAAGTGAAAATCGAGAAGACTGCCATTCTTAAAGTCACTTGAGTCATAGGAGTAGAATCCAGGATGTTATTAGTGGTACACAGCCACTTTACTTTTCCTATAAAACCTGAGTTATAATATTTAGTGATACTTGCCACATGGACTATTAAATTTTTTTAATTTTTTTATTTGATTTGATTGATTTTTTTACTCTGCTTATGATTAGGATTGCCTACATTTTCTAGTTTTTTTGTGATTGTACGTCATATTTTGATATGGCCTGGAACTCGATCGGAGGCTAATAAGGGAATGATAAAATATTTTCTACCTAAATTAAATTTAAAAATTTTAAGTTCAGATAAAAACTCTAATGATTTTAAAAAGTAAGCTCAGATTACTGAGGGTAGTATGAATCATGTTATATCTTCTCTTCCTTGTTAGACACCTCCCCGCCCTTGGGGTTCTAGCAGGCCACCTAACCTATTAGGGTGCATTCTTATTAAGGAGAAGTTGTGCCATCTTTAGAGAAAAACCAATTTTAAGCCTTTTTAAAATTTCTTCATTTTTAATTTAAGCATTTATTGAGTCAATTTGCATGCATTGCAGTAGAAACTAATTTAAAAAGTGTCTAAAAATTTAATTGCATTTTATTTCAAGTATCAATTTACCCAACATAAGTTAAAGGGTCAATTAGGATCTGCTCTAGATGTTGGCCCCATTTCCCCAAATTTAACTGAATAATATCCCTACCACTCTTTCATAAATGACCAGACTCATGGTTTTAAAGTGACTAGCTAGTTAGCTGGCTCCCTAATCCAGGCCGGGGTAAGTCCAAGTTTGCACTACATTAGCTAGGTTCATGTTACTAATTTTTAGTACCAATTTAGATTTAGGTTCTGAGATAGGTTAAGACTATAAGACCTCAACCTCTAAGAATTGAATCTCAACTTTCTAGTAAAATTGATAATTAAAATCAAATACCTTTCAAATCAAAATTTAAGCTCAACACTTAGGATAGTTTGAGAAGCTTCTGAACTGTTTAAAAATTCCAAAGCAATTATTACCCTTCCTCCTTTAACCTCTACAAATAAGTGTTCCAATTTCATCTAATCCTAATTGAATTTCTAATCTTCACTCCTTTGACATCAATCTTTAAAAATTTAAAATAAAATTTCTACCCTTATTTTAATCAAGAGTTTTCATAGGGAATTCAACTTTCCTAAAATGTAATTAACTACGAGGGCTTACTCTCATAGGAGATTTAGAAACCCAGATCAATTTTTTAAAATCAATTTTTTTCAAAATCTCAATTAATTATCTTTGAGAAAATTTAAGTCAAAATCAATGATCATTTTTATCATGTTTAAATGATCAATTATGATTGATATCTTCTTCCCTCATGAAGATATATTAATTATTATTATAACTTTGAGTAGGAAATTAATCATAGTTTATCTAAATTTTATAGTTAAATACTTAATTAAACAATCATTTTGACCCTCTAGGGTCATATGTAGTTCTTGCTCGATTTTAACTACGATAATCAGGATGAATTTTTAACCCTATAAATTGAACCCATTAGAGAAAGGTATGTTTTCCTCCTGAGATGATATATCATTTATAATGATGCATTCAATTTCAAAATTGAATGTCCAAAAATCAAATTCTCCAAAAGAAAATTAATCTTTAATAGTCAGCTTTTTCAACACAAATAAAAAAATGGCTACTCTGTTGGGGATAAATCGTTCTCTCCATCTTTAATAAAGGTAGAAAGTTTATTGTATTGGTAGTTTTGACTACCCTTTGTTTCGTTATTCTTTTTACCCATTTCTTCATTGGGTAAGTGTGGCCAACATCAATAAGATATATCAAAAGAGAGGTGAGTGAGGAACCTCTGTCAAAATTGGGCTTTGACATTTTACCTCTAAGTTCATTGGTAGAGCAAAAGAGTCAAGCCAAATCCTTTAAAATCCTCCTTATCTGTTATAAACTAGCATGCTCAAATAAATCCCAACATGCTAAGTTTCACACAACTTATAGAAAATTCTTCAACTTTAAAATCAAAGTTCGATTCCTTTTAACAAAATCTAATTTTCTTAATAAATTTGTAAACCTTAATGTTTAATTCAAATTCAACATACTGAGTTTCAAAACTTAGGAGAGATTCTATCAGATTTTCAGATCTCCAAATTCTTTTCCAAATTATCCAGATCCAATTGTCATTATTATATGTTTTCCTTCAAAACCATCTTGTAGTATTATATATGCAATGCATATTCAATTCTTTCAAAGTCAAAATCAATATTCAAATCCTTTTAGCAAAATCCAGACTTTGACATTTCACTCTGAGTCAGTTAGTGTAGTGAAAGAGTCAAGTCAAGTTTCCCCAGATTTTCCCTTCAAATTTATAGACCTTTATGTTGAAAGTAAACGTAATTTATTGAGTCTCAAAAGCTGACAAAATTCTATCAAATTTTTAAGTATTTGAAATCTTTCCTAAAATCACCTTCAAATCAAATTTCAATCGTCATTGCTATATATTTACTACAATATCCACTTCTAGTTTAACATATGCAATGTAACTTCAATTCTAAACCTAGACTCTAATATTTTATTGTTGAATTAATCGGTGAGGTAAAAGAGTTGAGCCAAAATCTCTTGATTTTTCCTTCGAATTTGTAAATCATCATGTTGAATGAAAATTCAATATGTTGAACTTCAATATTTTAGGAAAATCTTTCAACTTTCAAAAATTCAAGCCACTCTTCAAAATCTATTCAAATCAAATTAAGATTATTGTTGCTATATGTTTTTCTATAACATATTCTTGTAGTAAACCATATACAATAAAAATTCAAGTATTCTTAAACTCTAAATCAATTTTCATATTCTATCATCGCATACTGGATTATAACTCCTATAACTTAGTATATTTAATAAAATGTAAGATTCATTTCAAATTCAATCTCAAGAAATCTAATTCAAATCTTCTTTCTTAACTTCCAAACAATCAATATCTTTAGGCAATGGCCGAAAAGTTGATCTTTTCTTTCTACCATGATTTGCATGTTCAAGAATTGATTTTGAAAAACTTTATTTATTTTGGAATGGGTTTTAACACCCTCATGCTATCTGTAAATGGTACGACCATAGTTAACCTCAATATTAAAGGCGATAAGGACATTCCCCTAGTTGAGTTAATAGTAGGGGCATGGACTAACTCCTCTACTCTTAAAATGGAGGAAGTTGTTCCCCCCATACCTGCTTTATCCTCTAGGATAAGGAACAGAAGTCTATATATCTTTTGAGAAGGATAAGAAGTTAAAGTCTTTAGTTGTAGCTGAAGTTAAACCTGTGTTTGAGGAAGGATCCTCTAGTGCTGAAGTCCCTTTTAGTAGTAAGAGTGCTAGGAAGAACTACCTGATGAGGGTCAAGAAGAAGATAACAAAATAAAGGAAGATGGTCGAGATGAAGGCCCTAAGTCTTGTTGAGCCAAAGGTTGCCAAGGAGTTTCCCATTCTTGCCTCTTCTCCAACTCCTCAAGGAAGTCATTTCTTTCCCCTCATAGCTTCTGTAGGGGAGGAGAGAGTCTCTAGGATTACCATCTCTCCACTATGTCCAATGGACTACTCAGTCCAGTAAACCTGAAGGAGAAGAATACTCTGAGAACAAGGATATTGAGGAACATCATTTATACCTATGTAGCTCAGATAGGTCAAACTAAAGAGTAATACATGAGACACTTAAAGAATGTGATCTCACATAAATTTGAACAGGAGGCTTTAAAAGAAGAAAAGTCTGAAGCCAGGAACTTGACTCTTTAGCAGTGAGAAGAAATAAAAATTTTGTTAAGCAGCCTGTGGCCTCAGTACTAGTAGATGGATATTATTGGGTGCCACAGCTCTAGTCTACAAAGATGGAGGAGATAATTCAGACGGGTCTGGCAAAGGCCACCCCCACAATGATAGGCCACTGATCCCACCTTCAAAAATTTTTATGTTGGCCTCAGTGATAACCAAATCAAAGAATGTTATTAAAGATGAAAAATGAGTGGATGTTTAGGGCAAGAGGCCCATGTTACCAGAGAATAGTATGTCCAAAAGAAGTTAAGCAGATCTGAAGGAATCTAGATTAGAGACAGTCTGGCTCCCTGTTTAGGGAGGTGAGAACTCCATTCATATTGATAGTAGAGCTTTGAATCTCCAAACTCCTCTATCAGTAATTATGGTGGATGTCCCTTTACGTACTGAGGATGTCACCCTTGTGACTATCGACCCAGGGATAGTCGGAGGGGAGGAGATAGTTCGAGATGTTGATCTAGAGATGTTAGATCAGCTAGCTACAGAGTTAGTCATGAAATGAGATCTTAAGATCCAAGAAATCCTCTCTATGCTTGATAAGTGAGAATTTGAAGAGATGCTAAAATGAAAAGGATACTTCCCAATAGATCTTGCTATAATTGACGGTAGGCCATCTAATGAAGTGTCCAAGAAATTTGGGAGATTCTAAAGAAGAAGGCTATCGAAGCCTTTAATCAAGATTCAGATGACCTTTCATGGATCAAGATTCAGTTGGGGATATGTTTATAGTTGAGACTCGAGCATCAACCACAAATACTAAGTCTTCAAAACCCCGCTCTGCAAAGAGGAGAGCTCAGCAACTGCTAGGTCAAGTTCTGATGAATTAGTAAAAGCCAGAGATGATGATCAACCTATCAAGAATCTAGAAGCACACCTTGCAAAGATGTTACTACAAATTAAGTAAACTTAAGATCTATTGGTTAAGACATAACAATACCTATCTGAGCCACTACAACCTGTAATCTAGTCAGTGACTATTCAGTGTAGAAAGCCAGAGTTCAGCTTGAAGGCTTCTGAGTTAGTACCATTAACTCCTCCTATTAAACTAGTAATACCTTTAATCCAACCAGTGATCTAGAAAGTTTAACCAATAGTTCTACCAGTTCCTCTAGTATAACCCTAGATAGATAACAAACAAAGGGTTGAGACACATGTAAGGGAGGCCTTAGCTCATTCTCAAAGGACTGTGTCTATTCTGAAGGGTAGACTTTTGACCTTAATTTCCTCAAATCCCACCTCCCTTGGGTTCAGTGGGTTAAGCCTGACTCATTGGACCCAGACCCATGCTCTGGATCAACCTAGTTGACCAGCTCAATCCAAGTTGACTCATTTAGCCTTATGGGTCCAAATCAATCTAAATTCAATTCCAGAGCTTCTCGGACTCCCCCCTCCTCCCATTGGGTCTATAATTAGTCAATTAGAACCTATTTAAAGCATTTAAAGCCTCCTATTCATCCCTTGACCCAAGTCCATGGTCTTGGGAGCTCTGATCATCTCCTAATTAGCCCTAGGATTAATCCTAACCATCCATCTAGAGTCTAAGGCTATAAATAGGCTCATTAGGGTTTATTTTAAAGATTATTCTCTTTACTTTTTCCCTAAGCTCTCTAAGCTTGAGCCTTCATTTTTGTGAGCTTTCCTAACTCCCCTCCACCTCTCCCAAGCCAAATCCATCATCGAGACCCCACCGGCGACGAGATTCCAGCAAACCCGAGCCTATATCAGTTCAAGGTGGAATAGCTCTCGATCCAAGCATTCTCAGCAGAAGGAGTCTTCTACAACTTTTTTTGTGGAGAATCCACATGTTCAGAGCAGCTTTAAATGGGTTAAACCATCCTTAAACTAAGGTATAATCCTTAACCCTAGTCTAGAAAACTTACGGTTAATTAGCTTTGCATTAAGCATGTCTTAGATCGTGAATTACGTCCCCCATGAATGCTCTTCATGTCTATTGTGTGTGTTCAAAATTTAATTGATTTTCATTGAGTCATTTATGAGAATGAAGTGAAAAATGCATTGAAGGGTTCGGTGTGCCCGGTTTTGAACTGCGCAAGATCTAAGCCATTGATTCATTGATCAATGGCGTAAATCCTACCGCTCCATGGTCTAATTAAAACCAGGCAGTCGATCCCACAGTCACATCGTCTGTCCGGAGTGATCTAAGCATTCGGTTAAAATAGTAGGAGATCGGACGGTGTAGCACGTTGCTGACTAGGTTAAGACAGCCGTCACGCCATCACCCAATCATGGGCAATAATTATGCCTCTGCGCAATCATTGGCCCATGATTGTCTCTGCGGTAATCATTGCCCGTCGTTACGGGATCCAATCCTGTGTTGCCACGTGGTCCACCGAGTCGCCACCATCGTTTAATTAATTTTAAATTTATTTTAAGTATTTTTTAAATCAGAATATCTTTAAATAATTATTAAAAATTATATTAAAATAAAAAAATATAAATAATATATCAAAATTTTTCAAATTAAATTTCCTTTAATTTAAAACTAATATTATTTTAAAATATATTATATATTTTAAATTATTTTAAGAATGATTATTTTTAACTATTTAATTATTATTTAAATTATTATTTTATTAAATATTATTCAAAATTAAATATTCTTATATTAATTTACTTGAAATAATTATATTATTATTTTTGAAAATATAATAATTTAAAATTGATTTAATTTGTAATATATATGGTAAATAAATTAACATTTTTAAATACTTTTATTAATATTTAGAAATATTATTCTTCTTATTTATTTTAAATAATAATAATAATGATAATAAATATTTATTTATTTTATTTAAAAAAAATTAGAAGCATTTTTTATTTATATTATTTATTAAATCATAAAGATATATCATTATTTTTCATAACTATTTTCTTTTATTAATTAGTTATATTTAAAATAGTTAAATATTTAATTACTTTTTGATTAATTAAATTTACATAATTTTAATTAATGAAAATTGTTTTAAACTATTTAATTTAAAAAACTATAAATCTTTAATTTAATATAATTTAATAATTATTTTAAATTAGTTTAAAATACTCTTTTAAATACTTTAAATTTATAAATTCATAAGTAATTCATTTTTAATCCAAAAAATATATATAATGCCTTAAATTTTTTAAAAAATTATGTACTTTAATTTAAAATTATTTGTAGAAATAAAAATATTTTTTTCTAAATTATTTATTTGTTATTTAATTATTTTCTTTACTTAATTATTATTTAAATAAATAATATATTAAATATTTTTAAATTAAAAATTATTTTTGATACCCTTCATTTAGTGACCAGTGGATCTTTCACACATATATATTTGAATTATTTTTAATTACTTTATTTTTAAACTTATTTTATTTATTTTAATATTATTTTCAAATATTTTAAGAATTACATATATTTAAATCCCTTAATTGGCATATCTAGCTCTTTGAAATTTTAAACAAAGATCAAGCATGTGAATAGCATTCATGGGGAGTGATTAGTGAATGATTGGACTTCAATTATTCACTAATCACATTGCTAATCTCATTTAGTCATTGTATAATCTTCTTTTGCATGTGTAGGATGCACAACTAGTTAGCCTAGGCTCTCTTAGACCTAAGGACATGGTGTGCTATATTTTTATTGCATCTCCCATATGTTATCCCAAGGGTTAGTTATTACTACTTGGCTTAAACCTATTTAACCTAGTGACACTTTAAGGATAATAATTAAGGACATATCTATCAGATTTAGAGAAATTTTAGGAGCTAGGGTATACCCCCAATCGACATGAAACCTTCCACACATAAACTTAGTGACATCCTAAACCTCCCAGAATTTTCTAGGAATTCTTAGGGCCCTTTTAAACCCCTTAGTTAACAAACCCTAATAACCCCTTTAACTAAGACCCTACAACTTCAAAAAATTCTAATAAATCCAAACTAAATTTGAAAATTACCCATAATATATCAAACTCTTTAGAATTTAAGCCTTAATCTCAAAAAATTAAAACCTGCTTAATTGGGCTTCAATGTGAACCTTAATTTAATTTTAACTAAGAATCACTATTTTAATTCAATTAAATAACTAAAAATTATTAAAAATTCCAAATTTTCTCCAAACACTTTGGAATATTCCTTGGGTCATTTTTGACCTTTGGAGGTGATTCCAAGAGATTTAGAGTTGATTTGGATCAAAATCTCTAAAATAGCCCTTAATTAAATAATTTTAATAATTCATTAATTACTCGAAACTTCTAAAAATCATGACTTTGCCTAAAAAACTCTAAATCAGCAAACTCAAAGCCTAATTACTCTTGTAAGGTCTAATATTTTATAAAAATACTAGAACTCCTAAACCTAACCTGTTTGTAAAAGTGACCTTTTGGACCGCCTTAACCTAGCGGGTAAGATACCCCAAACATTCTAAAACCCATTAATGCAACTTAAACTTCAAAGAACATTACCCTAAACATTAAAACTGATCAACCAACTTAATTAACTAAAATGGACCCTAATCCACTAATATTTAAACCTTAATTTAAACTTTCCCTTTTGACCTCCAATGAACTCAAACACCAATCAACTTTAACTAAACCACCTACATCGGGCATATCCAAACCACACAACCTTTCACACACAAATAGAATTATTTTCTAGGGCACCACTTCTAGCTTTAGGCTAGGTCAGTGTTTACTTTACTATTGTGTGCTAGACTTTTTTGAGATTTCATTGCATGTTGTGATTAAAAATTGATTGATGTGTTTGTTTACTTTTAACGGCACTCTGTAAATTGATGTGATGGACGGTAGGTTACCCATAAGTTAGGGATGCCCTTGATACTAATGATGTCTTTCTACAGGTGGCCATGCTCATGCAACGCTGATAAAGGGGGGCTAAAATTTATAAATAAATGTCATACAAATGCTTGCTATTGGTGCTTCAGCTACTTAGCCCCCTAAGATAAATGAGGGCTAAAATAGAACATAAATATAATCGCTATAAGTTCTCCAACTATTTAGCCCTCAAATAAATAAAGAGCATGGCCAAGTGTGGCTAGCATGAGTATTTTATTTTTCATATATAACTGCTTGGGTTACTTTTTATTAACTGCTTACGATAACCATGCAGGATAGTCTATATTTTCTTTTTAATTATGTAATTCACTGTAATTTGTAAAAGTATCGAGTTGTGAAAGTCTTCAAAAGTGAGGCATTTCAAATATTTGGTACCCAAAGGGAAAAAGAAAGGCCCTTCATAGGAAATTTCTTATTCATTTGGGTACTCTACTGAAGGACGAACACTGTGATGACTGATGGGAGTCAATCTAAAGAAGACAATCAATATGAAGAAATTGAAGATGAATACTTGAAGATGAAATGACTTACTTTTAAGACTTAGGTCAGTTCTAGGATTAGAACCCAAGTTATTGTCGGTGGAGCCTGGACACCATTATTTTTCTGCAGACCCTGGGTTGTAATATTAAAAGTCACTTGCCTATAGATATTATTTTATTTATTTAGTTTAAATATGTTGTGGATGATTTGATGATGATTGTGATATAGGGTTCCCTACTTTTCTTAGTTTTTTTGGCATTTATGTGCCACTTTTGTTTTAGCTTGGATTCGATCGAAGGCTCATGAGGGTATGCCAAATAAATCTTCTACTTAAATTAAAAATAAAATTTTTAAGATAACATAGAAACTCTAACACTCTTAAGAAGTAAGCCCGGGATTGCCAGGCATTCGCATAGCATATTTATTGCATTATTCTTTCCATTTGTTAGGCCACTCCCTACTTGCAGGTTCTGGCAGACCACCTGGCCTATAAGGGTGCAGATTTGTCAAGGAGAGCCTATGTACTCTTGGATAAAATATATTTTTAAGCCTTTTTAAAACTTCTTCATATACATTTTAAGCATTAGTCGAGTTGATCAGCATGCATTATATTAGAAATTAATTTAAAATTAAGCCTAAAATTTTAATTGCATTCGCTCTAGCATTTTCACCCAACATAAGTCAAGGGACCACTTAGATCTATCTCTAGATGTTAGTTCTAATTCTCAATGCAACCTCCCTACTACTCTTTCATAAAAATGATCGGACTCATGGTTTAAAATCGACTAGGTTGTTATCTAGCTCCCTAATCCAAGCTGGGGTAAGTGTAGGTTTTGTATTGCATTAGCTAGGACATGGGTGTTAGCATTATAGAACACTAAACCCACTAGATTTAGGGTTCTAGGATGCTATTTTTGATGTCCTATAGTACGCCTCATCGACGGGTAGGTCCCGTATCCTTCATAGGACATAAATCCTGCTTATCTATGTCACATGGATGATGCCACCTCCATCTTTCTCCCTTACATATTTTAAGTGTAAGGTTTATTTCTTTTCCCCAATTTCTTCTCATTACCTTAGTCCCTCCAAATGTTGATGTGAGCTGTGTATGTTAACTAAGCCAAATTGAATCATTCTTCTCCTCTGAGTAGGATTTCCTAGCCTCCTCCCTATGTGCTAATCCCATTTTAAAGCATAATATAGGATCCTTAATCGAGAGTGTTCTCAGGCCCAGGATAAAGATGTAATTAACCACAGGGGCTTGCACCCGTGGGAAACTGAATTCTACCATCAAATAAACCCCACTTGAGCTGATGTATTAGGTGGTGGAAACCCTGTGACTCTGATCAGGTCATACATATTATTTCCCATCGAGGTGCATAGGAGAGAGCCGCTATCCTTAATGGTTAATCATATGTATGATCTAATCTACCCTCCCATTTGTCTGCTTATAAAGAGAATAGAGGCCTGTGATCATTTTATCATCGGGGATAGTGCGATCATACCCTTAGTATTCTATCCTCATACGGCGATGTCCTTTCGGAGGTCCACATAGACTCTACCCCGAATAATATGATCTAGTTCCTTATCCTAAGAGCTTAGTGCCACCTTCTTTTAAGGTTTTTAATGGCTTAGAAAACTCGAGAAAGCATCTATCCCACTTTCGAGCATGCTGCTATAACACTGGGGATCAGATGCTCTACTATTTTGCCAGTTTATTAGTAGTCTTTTTGGTATTACTTTCTAGTGGTATGTAAATCTACCGAATAGTTCAGTAAAAACTTTCACATAGCTCTAAACATTCATGAAGGTTATTAAACTTTTAAGAATAAGCCCGGGGCTAACCCAGAGGGGAGGGGGGGGGAACTGGTTAATTAAAAACATTTTTAAACAAAAAGAAAAATCCCCATTTTTAAAGCTTTTTAACATCTAAAAAGTGATAATTTAATCTCTAGATGTGGAAGCAAAGTAATTTCACAATAATAAAAAATTAGAGATTTTCAACCACACAATTATCACAAAAATAAATGCAGAAATAAAATGCAAAAAAATAAAACAAGGAACAAACACACGAGAGATTTATAGTGGTTTGATCAACCTGACCTACGTCCACTCCCTGGAAACCTCCATTCTAGGTATTACACTAAACCTTTAGTGACTGTCCTTTAGGCCCCATAGCTAGGTGGAGAAGCCCTAATAAAATCTCTTCCACAAAGGCAGAGGACCATAAATCCAATCCCAGGTAAAGAACTATGAACCACTTTCACCTTCTGTGGTGCGGTGAATTAGCTGGGTCCTTTGACACCAAAGAGATCTTCTTCTTCCTAAAATTTCTCTTAAGATAAACCTTGGCTATGATGGTACTAAGGTGCAAGCTTGCTGGATTAAATGTGTGAAACCCCCTTCACACTCCCTTGAAACCCACAAGGATCTTCTTCCTCTTAAACTCCACCCTTTCCTCTCTCCCTTTCAAAACTCTTTCTTCAAGTTTTGTCGAGAAGAATGGAGACTCAATGCATGCCAAGGACACTTACAATGTCTTTGGACAAAGCTTAAAAGAGGGCTTCAAAAATCCTAAAAAATCAATTCTATCATTAAAGATCATCTAGTACGATCACGTACAATCATCATATATAATTAGTACAAAATAGCCTTTTTTAACAGTACGAACTGCATTATTTTGTACGATCAGTTCAAGAGTTTATATTGGTCATCCAGGATGATTCTGTGATTATCCAGGATGATTAGTTAACAAATTTATGTTTTTTGTCTCATATGATTGGGGGTCATCCCATACATCCTCTCGGTCATCCAGTACAATCATCACTAATCATCATGGACGATTAAATTGAACAAATTAACAATAATTAGTCCCATAATCACCAGATCAATTTAGGCATGATTGTCATAGATCATCCAAAATGATATATATCATCCTAGATGATTAGAATAAAAATTAGGATATTTTTTAACTAAAAACTAATTGTTGTGGATGATCTAAATCATCCACTACGATTAGTTTAATTTGCAGTACACATTAAAATTAACTATTTTGATGAGCTGATTATATAATAAAATATAAATCATACAGTATGATTAGTTCAGAGATATGAACCTCTAATTTTGGCTTAATCTCACTCCCTTGAGCATATTTGTGCATGGTCACTAGGCTAGCAAACATCTTTACAGGACTTGACTCAAGAATAAAAAATACATCATTAAATATTACGAAAATCTTTACACTATAACCTATGCTACCTAATATTGAGCCTTAAATCTTCGTTGGATGGTGCATGATATTCTTGAAATGTTAGTATACACACAAATAAATATACATTACAAATACAAGTAGATATAAAGATGTGAGCCATAATATTTGTTATCATCAAAAATATAAACTCGTAAGCTTGAGTTGTAATAAGCTCGAGGGTCTATTCCTAAAGAGATTCTTTAGAGCTCAATAGAGAATAACTGTTGGTAATATCATCATCAAGAAATAAACATCAGGAAAGTCTCTAGTCGAATAGATCTTGAGATGGAAAAATATCTCAATGAAGTGCAAACCTCAACTATAGGTGAAACATGTCATGGAAATTCTAATAAAGAATATCCATGGGCTTATTGCTTTTCTATTAAAGGGGTTCACCATCAAAAATTTTTAAAAGCTTCTCAACTAAGCTAATAATCTAAAGGAAAATGCTTCTAGAATTCCATTCCTAAAACATGCTTCAGAGGAGAAGAAAGCCAGTAAGTTAGTGAAATCATTTAAAAAGAGAGCTATTATAGTGTTTGTAGTTGATAAAGGGAAGAAACCATCTTCTCCTCAGTCCAATAATCCTCCACCCTAGCAAATCCAAAAAACCTCAACCATTCCAGATAACCCCTGCAGTCCACTAGAGAACCTTACCTGATTTCTTTTAAAGAGAGATTAGCTCATCCATATCCATTTAAAAGGAAATCAGTAAGGAAAATCTTTAAAAGTCCTCAAAATAAACCAAATTTTTTATTGCTAGAGGACAAGAAGCTAGAAGAGGCAAATTAGAAGGATGATCCTAACTTCTGCCCCCACATCCACATGTTAAGCCACATAAACAAAGATTACATAATCTTTAAGGACTGGCTTGAGAGATATTTTGTCAAGGTAACATAATCATTCCAAAGGAGTACCTTGTCAATCTGGATCAAGGTTCTGTCAAATCAATCTCAGGTAAAAATTTTAATATTTCTCCATCCATTGAAGATGGTTGGGATATAGTACTATCTCAGGCATTTAAAAAGTAGATTAATAAATTTTTTCATCTTTCTCAACAATTATTGATGAGAGCCCGGAGCCCGATCTAGAAGGTTGACCTAGAGGCTTCGTAGGAGGATGTTGGGATAGTTTCCTCTTTAGTAGTTATAGGAACTACTATAATTAATAAAAATAAAAAGAGAGAAACTTTTGTAGAGAGGAAATATATTGATGAGAGATGTGTATAAGTGGAAGATAGTAGCTCAAAACCACTATTTCCATTGATGTTATCTGACTTTTACTTTGCCACATCAAAGGCAAAAGGTAATAAATCAATATAGAAAAATGATGCTTTTACATAATTTTGATGATTATTATTGAAGATGATTTCCTAAATGACACTTCTATTGATAACAATCAAAACTTAGCTGAGATCAATCAAGACATTCAAAAACTCAGCTCCCCAGATTTGACCTCTCAGGGGAGAAATGAATCTAAAGTCTTATCATATGGTGGCACCCCCAAAATTAACTTTTAAGGGAGTCCATCATGATGGACTTTTCAGATTCAAACTCCCTCTCGGAAATAATAATTAATCCCCCTAAGGAGTGCGTAGACCCTAATGCAGTTTATCCTTTTGAGGATATCATACAGATATAACTAAGAGGTGGTAAGGTCATATCCCCAAGGCTTCTTCCTCAGGAAAAGGAAAACATATTTTTTCTGAGAATCCAATTTAAATCCCCACTCAACAATCAAATCTTCCTTCAAATCCACTAGATCCTGATCTTTCCAAAGTTGAATATAATAACTTAGCTAATCTTAATAAGTTTCCTGCTAAGTTAAGCATCTATGATGCCCTTATCCTCTCTAAAGAGATGAGGGAATCCTTAATTAAAGCACTTCTCAACCTAGAGATTTGTTTAGCTCAGTTAGCTTCAACTTCTGAAGAAGAAGGTTTATACTTCAAAGAAATCCGAGGAGTAACCTTTTCTGATGAGGATTTATTCCTAGGAACTACCGATCCTAATTACCCACTTTACATCACCATAAATATGGACAAATTCAAGTTATCCAGAGTTCTTATTGATTCATGTGTATCGGTCAATATGATGAACATAAAGACTCTCGCATACCTTAGAGTTCATATTAACAAGCTCTGAACCGATGAATTGGTGCCTTGTGGGTTCAATGAAAAGGGTGAGAAGGCTTTAGGTTCAATTACCATCCTTCTAGAGATAGAAGAGATAAAAATAAAGGTGAAATTTTATATAATTGATTCAGACACATCCTTCAATGCACTCTTAGGTAGGCCATGGTGTTGCAAATCTGGTTTTGATGATGACAAACATGTTTCCAGTGTGTTTTGCTTGGCTAACCCGTTTCAGGCACAATAGATCACGAGCCACTCAAGCCAACTGAAGATCGGGTCCAAGTGTGTTCAATGTACTACTTTTCTTTTTCTTGAGTCAATTGTAATAGAACTGATCCCCCAGCTAAGTAACCTTGCATACACACACTCAGGGGAGAGCTTGAGTGAATTAGAGTTTCTGTTCATTTTTTATTCAGATCATCCTGGACGATATTCACATCGTCTTGGATGATCAGGTAAAAATAGAAACCCTAATTAGGGTTACTAAGTTAAGAGGGTCTGATTAAGCAGATCATCCTGGACGATCTTTGGATCGTACGAGATGATATGCTCAAATCAGAAATTCTCAGCCACCAGATCAAGTTAGGCAAGTTTTTATTTTAAGTTATTTGGTCTTATCATCCCGGACGATACGTGTATTGTCCTGGACGATTCTGTACAATCATGCCTAATTTAATCTGGTAATTAAGGAAAGCAATTTATTTTTGATTGATACGATCATATCATCCTGGACGATCGTAGGATCATCCTGGACGATCATGATCGTCTAGTGCATTTCAGCTGTACATCCCAAACTATGCTCAGGATGATTTTGACACTTTTTGAACTAATCATACAGGACGATACCCTTATCATCCTGGACGATCAAGTCATTTTTTGGTCGTCCAGCACAAGTTTCTCTGGACGACCCGAACTGTCTACTGGACGATATTCCTCGATTTGCACTAATCATCCCAGACGATCTCAGGATCGTACGGGATGATATGATCAATCTTTTCTACTGATCGTCCAGAAGAGCCAGATCGTCCAGGCTTAAACAGCTGATTTTGAACTGATCGTACAGGACGATCTAGCGATCATCCTGGACGATCATGGCCGACCAGTTGAGATTTAGGGCAAATTTTAAGCCCTCCTATAAAAGATATTTTTCTTCCAACAAGAAAAATCTTTTGCCACTTTCCTTTCCAGAGAAACCCTAGAGAGAGAGAGTTTGGGAGTGAGAGAGAGGATCTCGTGAGGGGGAGTTAGTGAGGGATTCACTAAGGTTGCTCCAAGTACGGATCAGAGTCATCTTCTCCGCTCATCGTCTTTCGTCTAGTTATTGTTCGTTGTGGGAGGATCGTTCGCAAGAAGATCCGGGGTTCTCTACCCGCTTCAGGTGGAAGCAAAAGGAGGTCAGGTTCTCTGCCTCACCGTGTGGTGAAAAGAAGGTTTTGTACAGGTTTCTCTGCCTTGCTGTGGGGGCAAAAGGAGAGACACTTTTTGTTTAGTGCAATACCAGGAGGGGAGGCTCCGGGGAGTGGACGTAGGTCAAGTTGACCGAACCACTATAAAATCTGGTTTGCTCTTCTGATTCTGTTCTGCACTTTACTTTTCTGATATTAACTGCTTGGGTGAATATCTGTGATTGTTCTTTTCGTTGTTGTTTACGTGTTTCTACTGCAAAGTATCGAAAAGATTTTTCGTTCTTCGTGAAATTTTTTAAATAACCAATTCCCCCCCCCCCTCTTGGTTAGCCTCGGGACTAGTTCACTAGGGCTTAACATCCCTATCGAACTTTCACATGGATCCATGGGTATAGGATGAGTCCATCTACCTTATACTAATGCATCAAATACCAACAAGATGGTATTGAGTATGAAATTAAGGGTCATCTATAACAATTCTTTATTCACAAGATCAGGATCTACGAGGATGCTGCATACGATGCACCTAAAGGATCTATAGTCTATTCTAAGGTAGAGATCAATATTAAAGAGGAGAAAGTAGAAAGTCAAAATTTTAAAGTAATTAAAAAAGTAGAAAAAGTCAAAAATTAAAAAACAAACAAAAATCAAGTAGTAAAGGTAAAGTCCAGGGCTTGGTTTTTAGGCCTCCAAATATTTTACCTCAAAGCGATGGGAGGATGGCCCAAAGAGCATGCAGTTGAGGTCGTACTTTAGTTGAAAAAAGGAATCCCCCAATATACATTGAGTTGGAATCAAGTTCTAATGACGAATCAATAAAGAGGGGTGCCATAATTGCTTTTGACTATCGAAAAATAAATCCTCCAAAATTTGATCTCACCATTGAACCGAATAGTGACCAGGACAGTGATAATTCAAAAGTTTAATGTGACTAGCTTGAATTAACTCTTTATGACAAGCTCAATAGGGCAGTTAAATCCATAACCTTAACCCCACTATCTACCGACAATATCTCAAGGTTGGTGCTTAAGGATGCCCCTAATTTAGATGAAGAAGTAAGGAAAGTCTAGAAGTTTTTTTCCTGGCTCCTCCTCCTAAAAAAAGGAAAGTGATATAACCCTTGATAAGGCAGACTTTAACGAATTACTAAAATTATAATTGGTATCAGCTTTGGTACCGTTAGTGAAACTTTGATATGTGCCATGAGGGGGAGGGTGAATTACTACTTAAAAATAATTCTAAATAGGAGTACTAATTTTTTTGAAGATTTTTCAGACTTTTAAAATGAACAATTTAATTTCACAATGAGGAAGCTAACATATTAATTTGAAAATGATGATGATGAAATTCTAAAATGCACAACAAAAATTTGATCTCAACAATTCACCATATAGTTGTAATTACAATTAAATACAAAAAGTAAAATGCAAAAATGAAAAAAGCACACCATATATTTTTTTAGTGGTTCGGTCAACCTTAACCTTTGTCCACTCTCTGGAATCCTCCACTCTGAGTATTGCACTAACACTAAGTGACTCTCCTTTTGCTCCGTCAGCAAGGTGGAGAAGCCATTATAAACTCTCTTCCACCAACCTGGTGTGGTAGATGACCAAAGTTCCTTTCACAGGAAGAAAACCTTGACTCCTTTTTCTCCCTCCTAGAGAAGGTAGAGAACCTCAACTCCTTTTTCTCCCTCCTGGAGAAGGCAGAGAACCTTAACTCCTTTTTCTCCCTCTTGGAGAAGGTAGAGAACCTCGACTCCTTTTTTTCCCTCCTAGAGAAGGTAGAGAACCTCGAGGACTAGACTAAGAAGCCTCTCTCCCTAGATAGCTCCCAAAAGACTCACTAAGGCCACATGAGGAGTAAGCATGCAACTAGTACAGAGCAACCATGTGATCCCTTCACACAACTTCTCCCTCACATTCAAGATCATCTTCTCCTTCCACTCACTAACCCTGATTTTCTTCAAAAGCTCCCTTTCAAAGTTCCTCCTTCAGTCACGTTCCTCTCCTCTCATTCTTGTAAAAAAGAGTTAAAATATTGCTTTTATAATAGGCTTCAAGAAACCCTAAAAATTCAAGTTTGCCATCATTGTTCTTATAGTATGATCAAAGTTCATACAGTACAATCAGTTTAAAACTAGCCCCGTCCAGTACGATGTAAATAGTCGTTCAAATGAACTGTTCAAAATTTTTAAATGCATCGTACAATATGGTCCTAAGATCATCCAATACTATCTGTTTAATTTCTTCTATTCATATGGGATGACTCCTCAGATGACTAAAAGTCATCTCTATCATTCATCCCGTACTGCTCTTATTGTACAATGCTGTTAGTTATTTTTAGGCAAATCATCCATAACAATATAAATATCGTACAATACCGTTAGTTCAAAAATCATATCTTTATCTGGTATGATCTTCGGGATGACTAAAATCATCTCTGCTAGTCATTTGGTACGATAAATATCGTACAGTATGATTAGTTTAAAAATCATGGTTTTGTTTGGTGTGATCTCTAAGACGACCAAATTTTGTCTCTATCAGTCATCTGGTATGAACGACATTATACCATACCATCAATTATAATTAGTTAAGCCATGATTTAATTGACTAATCATGGGGGTTAATTTTAGCAAGATTTTAAATATTCATACAGTACGATTGACATCGTATAGTACAATTAGTTCAAAAATCAATTTTTCAAATCTTACTTAAATTAATCTAGTAGCTAGGGTTTTTTTATTAAAATAAATCATATAGTATGATCTAGATCGTACAGTATGATTAGTTTATAACATAATTTTCTAATTAGCCATTGAGCCAACTTATAAATCAACTGATAGTACAATATAATTTTAAATAATACTTTACAATTAGTTCAAAAAGCTTTAATTTTTAAAACATTTCTCGCTCCCCTATGTGTGTGTGTGCACTGTCCCCCAATTGCATACACTCTAATATAGCCTTACTCAAAAAAATAGAAAATTAAAGAAAAAAATACACACTCTTTTGACTTGACATCCTAACCTACCCAATCTTGAGCCTTATATCATCTTGAGTATTGTACCTATAATTATTAGTGCACAAGTCACAAATATTATCTAATATATTTTTTGAGAATTTAAAATTCAATCAAAAAGGTTTGTCATCATCAAAATCACAGGCTAGGGATCCTAGATTTGCAATAATCTCCCCCTTTTTGATGATGGCAAACAAATTTTGTTGAAGTGTAGCTTGAAAGATTTTTAATCCTAAGCTCACCCTTACTAAGTAAAAGATGTTAGAAAATAGGGGATACCTGCCTCTTTTCTTTATTTTTTTTGTTTTGTTTTTTTTTTTTTTTAAATAATAATTATAAAAAATAGGAATTTTTATTAAATACACACAAACACACATACAATTGAATAAATATATAACAAAAGATAAATAATCAAACACTTTCTCCCCCTTTTGACATCACCAGAAAGAGAAGGAACAACCAAAGCAAGAAAATAGTATAAGAAAAAAATAGTAAGACTAAAATAAACCTAGACTACTGGTAAGGTGGATCCTAATCAGGTGGTGGTGGTGGTGGCTAAAAGAACTGATGGATGGAGGAAAATTGATGATCTATCGAGGTAAATCTTTCGGTAAACCATCATATGTCATCCTTAGGCTGCCGGTGTTATTGTTGGAAATGATAATCCAGTTGAGTTTCTAGTCGCTCAAGCCACTAAATAATATCATCCTGAGGGTAGGCAGGGTGGGCAAGTGCAAGTGGTGGTATTGGTGGTGGTGTTGGTGGTCCTATTATAGGAGCAGCTTCCCCTTCTAAATAAAAATTCGATCCAACGTGTTGTTGCTCTTGATGAAATTGGATACAGAAAGAGGCATCCGTATAGAAAATTGGGACATTATTTAGTTCAACAGGAAAAATCAGTTGGTATTTGTGGTGAAGAATATAGCCTATGATGTGTCCTAAGGGTACATTTTGTTTTCTATGGGTGCTTGGATTATGAATATGAGTCATATTATGAAAGTAATCAAGAATCACTTGAGCTTCATCGAATTAAGTATTTGACATTATAAGGTAACAATAGAAAGGAAAGGGGTGATGTTAACCCGATCTCCAGCTTTAGGTATAATAGAAGTGCGAAGGATATGCTAGATTATACGGGCATTTTACTTTATAGATTGTGCTAGGGGTAGGTGTTGATTTGAAGCACATTCCTAATTGTTAAGTTAACAATAATACAGTCAAAATCATGGGAGATCATAGATTGAGGGCGAGGTCCTTCAATAGAAAGACATATGTGTTCTTCTAAATCCATTTTAGCAATTAGTACATTTTCATGGCATACAAAGGAGGTCATGGTGGAGACTTCAAAATTCATCCTAAGATTTGCAAAGAATTCATATAGAAGTTTAAAATTGTAAGGAAAGGCTAGGGTGAGTAGGAATTGAAGACTAGTGGAGGCAAAGAGGCTTGTCAGCTTGAAGTTAAGTGCAGGCTAGTTTAGCATTCAAGAGGGTGTGATTTTGGCTTCTTTATATTTTTAATATGCTTCTTCATCTGCTACAGAGAGGAAGCGATCATCACAACAATGAGAGGAGGAGCTCCCCGGAGTCATTTTTCCATGCTTGCTTCCACCTACCATTTGATCAAGAAAGGTTTAGAAACTTGGAGCGCAAAGGAAGTGAGTGGATTGAATCAGTTTGACCCTCCAATTTATAGAATTTTGGCCATTCATACATTATAATCAAGAATCATTTAGTATGATCAGCTAAAATAACTTGTCTAGATGACCTGTCAAAAAAAGAGGCAAATGGTACAGTACAGTCAGTATCATACTAGATGATCTGAAGGATTTTCATTTCTTCCAAGGAGTCATTTGTATGAAATTTGATGAAAGTATTATGTTGTACAAATAGATGTTTGTATAGTATGAAGTATAATTATTATTCTCATACCGGTCAATTTGAGTTCGTCCCAATCCGGTTTAACATGTGTATCGTATAGTATAAAGGGAGGTATCGTACAATATGATTGATAATAACTTCATTCCAAATGAATTGAATTTCTCAATGGTTAGTGACACAGGTATCGTATAGTATAAAGGGAGGTATAATACAGTACGATGTGAACATTTCATTGATCCAATCTGGTCCATTGATGTGAACATGGGGTTGTGATCTGAGCATACCATATAGTATGAATGTGGATCGTACAGTATGATATTAATGAACTTTAAAAATTGTGTGACTTATAAAGGGGTGTGTGTGTATGTAGATCAGGAAACATCTTAAAATATTTTTTTTTCTTTTTTTCTTCATAAACAACAAATCAAAAATACATAAATAGAAACATGAACAAACACACGCAATTTAAACATATATGAATGAATGCTTTCAAATAAAAATAAATTTTTTTGTTAATTCTCTTAGATTAAGCATAAATGTCTCTAGCACCTAATTTTGTCCTCAAGGTGCTAAAGGTGTCATAGGCTAGGTGTTTTGTGAAGATGTTTGCCAATTGATCTCCTGTAGCTATATGGTGTAATTATACATCTCCCTTTGCTACCTTGGCTACATGATCTCTTATGAAGTGTTGCTTAATGTCTATATGCTTTGTACGGGAGTGTTGAATTAGATTTTTGGATATGAAGATTGCACTAGGGTTGTCACACATATTTGGGATGGTTCCTATAGGTAGTCAAAGATCTAAGAGTTATTGCTTTAGCTATAAGACTTGAGCAACACAACTCCCTATAGCTATATATTCTTTCTCAGTTATAGAAATAGCTACTGAATTTTGTTTTCTACTGGACTAGGAAACTAAGGATTGTTCTATGAATTGATAAGTTCTAGAAGTGCTTTTTCTATCAACCTTATATCCTGCAAAATTAGAATATAAATATCCAAAGATTTCAAAAGAAGTACTGTGTCTAGGATACCATATTCCAAAGGTTGGGATGCCTAATAGGAATCTAAGGATTCTCTTAACAGCAGTCATATGGAATTATTTTGGATCAGACTGAAAGGCAAACAGTAAACATTATATCTAGTTTGCTAGCAGTTAAGTAAAGAAGTGATCCAATTATTCCCCTATACTTTTTTTGATCTACTAATTTTCCATTTGGGTCATTATATAATTGAATAGCGGAGCTCATCGGAGTGTTCATAACCTTAGCGTTATCCATTTAATATTTTTTTAGAATGTCCTTGATGTACTTAGATTGGCTAAGGAATGTTTCATCATCCATCTATTTTACACTAAATCTAAGGAAATAATTGAGTTCTCCCATCATGCTTATTTCTAACTCATTGCTCATTATTTTTGAGAATTCATCACATAGGTTTTTCTCTGAAGATCGAAATAAGATATCATCTTCATAAATTTGGATAATGAGTATTTCATCTCCTACCCTTTTTAAGAAGAGGGTGGTGTCGACACTACCCTTAACAAAGCCTCTATCTAGAAGAAATAGGCTCAGCCTTTCATACCAAGCCTTAGGTGTTTGCTTTAACCAATGCAATGCATTTTTTAATTTAAACACATGGTTTGAAAATTGTGAATTCTCAAATCTAGGGGGTTGCTAAACATAAATATCCTCTTTGATTAGCCTATTTAGGAAGTCAGTCTTAATGTTCATTTGATGCAACTTAAAACCCCTGAAGGAAGCAAATGCTAAGAGCACCCTAATGGCTTCTAGTATAGCTACCAGGGAAAAGGTTTCCTCAAAGTCTGTTCCCTCAATTTGGTTATACCCCTTAGCTACTAACCTGGTTCCATCATTAATCTTATTTTTAAAGACCAACTTTATTCCAACCACACTTTGCTCCTTAGGTCTGTTGACTAATTCCCACACATCATTCCTAACAAATTAGTTTAGTTCTTCTTGCATTGTTACGATCCAGAATTCATCTCCTAATGCTTGATCTCTATTAGTGGGTTCTATCATGGAGATAAATGTAGGATGAATAACCTCTTTCCTAAGTCTATGCCTAGCTCTTACACCTTCAGATGGGTCTCCTAAGATCAAATCTCTAGGAAGACTTAAAGAATATCTCCATTCTCTAGGCAATTACTCCAGGGGTTCTACACTATGTCTTATGGCAATAGTTTCTACCCCTGAATGACATCCAGTTCTTCTTCTTCTTCTTCTTCTTCTTCAGGTTTGGATTCAAAGGTCTTATATAATTCATCAAATACCACATGGGTAGACTCTTCTACTATTATGGTCCTCTTATCAAAGATTCTATAGGCTTTACCTACAGATGTATAACTTAAGAAGACTCCATCAAATTTTGGATTAATTTTTCCTAAGGGTGAATTTCCATTTATTAAGATAAAGTATTTACATCCAAAAACATGTAAGTGAGAAAGATTGGGTGTCCTACCCTTAACGAGTTTGTAGGGTATCTTATTTAGTTTGGATCTGACCCTCACCCTATTTAGAACATAAGAAGTAGTATTCTCTGCTTCTACCTAAAAATACCTAGGGAGTGAGTATTCAGCTAGCATTTCCCTAGTAACTTTCACCAAAGTTCTATTTTTCCTTTCATCTATTTCATTCTGTTGGAGGGTTTTAGGGGCAGAGAAATTATATTCTATTCCTATTTCTTGATAGAAAGATTTAAACATATCATTTTTAAACTCTTCACCATGATCACTATGAATTATTGAAATTTCACATCCTATTTTTTTTTTAATTCAAGTGGTGAAGGTTCTAAATTCCTCAAATGACTCACTCTTATGTACTATGAATCTAACCCAGTAAATCTAGAGTAGTCATCTATTATCACAAATCCATAAGTCTTTCCTCTTAAGATGGCTGTACTAATAGGTCCAAATAGGTTGATGTGTAGGATTTCTAGTGGACTAGAAGTGTTGATGTCTTTAATTGAGTGAAATGAATATTTGACTTATTTTTCTTGTTGGCAGGCATCACATAGGTGGTCCTTAATGAAGTCTAACTTAGGTATGCCACTAATTAGGTTTTTATGGGTGACATTCCTAAGAGTCTTCATGCTTGCATGGCATAGTCTCCTATGTCATAGCCAAGATTCATCCATTATGGTTTTTAGGCAAAATGAATTTGGATATTCAATACAATTTAAGTCTAACATATAAACATTATTCATCTGTTTTTCCTTCTAACACAAGTTTTCCATTTAAACTAAACATGTATTTGTTAGAAATAAATTTTACATCAAATCTTTTATCGGATAGTTGACTAATACTTAATAAGTTATGCTTTAGACCATCAACTAACTAAATATTTTTAATCATAAGGTGTTTAGAGTTTTTAATTGTACCTAAGCCCACAAATTTCCTAGTGGTGTTATCTCTTAATGTCACCTTGCCTTCTGACCTGGCCTCTAGTGTAATGGACTGCTTCATATCCAGTCATATGCCTCGAGCAGCCACTATCCGGGTACCACATGCTCTCACTAGGCCTTTTGTGAGAGTATCCCTACAATGTCATTCAAAGATTAGATTGGGAACCCAAGTGAGTTTGGGTTCCATCTTATGCTTGAATGAATGAGATGTATGCATGCTATGCTAAGATGAATGCAATTTAGGGCTCCACACTAGATGTATCCTATAGTAGATTGTGCAAGTACAGGATGTGTGACCTAACATGCCACAAGAGTGACACCTAACACCTGGGAATGGGTTCACTAACCTATGTGGGTGATGGTGCCTCTTCCTTCGTCTATTTGATGTATGATATGTTAACGGGTTGTGCCCCTGAGCTAGTGAAGGTGATGATTTATTATTTTCTAAAACAATAATTTTAGCTTTTAAAATTTCATTGGCACTTTCATAACTTGTCACTTCCACTTTTAATGCAAACTCACTGCTATCTAAATGACATGCAAGTTTGTCTAATTCCTTAAATCTTTTTTATCTCAATATATGATGCTTTCAAGAAATTGTATACAGTAATTAATTCAACATACTTCTTATTTAATGCATCAAACTCATCAAGTAAGGACATGTGATCTCTATCTAAGATAGAATATTCGTTTACCAAATCAGCATGCTCTTTTTATAATGCACTAAAATCAAGGTTAAACCTAGCATGTATTTTCTTTAACTTTCTATGAGTAATGAATTTTTCTAGAAACAACTAATAATTCATCATAAAAGAGTTGACATACCTCTTCTTGATCTGATTGATCAAGATTATTATTATTCTTAAGACATAGATTTTTTACATCCTTCTCTACTTCTTCTTTTGACAATTCTGAGACAGAGTCAGCCCAAAAGGCTTTTTGTGTCTTTTGCTTGCCCTTCTTATACTTTGGCTTCTCTTCACCTTTCTCCTTGATTGGGTCAGTCTTTAAATTAGGGCAAGCAGCTAGGAGGTGACCTTATTTTCTGCACTCAAAGTGTATTATATTATATGAAACTTTAATATTCTTGCTACTTTTACCTTTATTCTAGTTATTTTAATGATGCTTTTGTTTCCTCTTCAAAAAGTTCTCGATCTGATGGGTCATCAAGGTGATGTCATCCTCCTCCTCCACTACAGAAATGTCATTGTCTAAATTGTTCACTTTTAGGGCCTCAGTTCTCACTTTCTTCTTCTCTCTTGCATCACTTTGCCTTTGACTCACTCCTTGCTCATAGGTAATGAGTGATCCAAGTAAATTATCAATCGAGTAAACATTTAAATTTTTTGATTCAGTAATTACAATTATTTTTACATTATAAGAAATAGGTAAGCATCACAGGATCTTATTATCCTTTTCAGAATTATATAATTCTCTACCTAGTACATACAAGGATGTCACTATCTGCATTGAATTTAGTATACATTTTATATATGTTCTCACTAGGCTTCATGTGAAAAAGCTCATACTCATGCAGTAGAATGTTTGGCCTAGACTATTTAACTTTATTAGTTCCCTCATAAGTGATGCATAACATATCCCAAATTTTCTTCCCCGTAGTACATGTAGACACTCACATATAATCCTTAAATTTTAAAGCATAGAAAAAATAGTTTAAGTACTTAGAATTTAATTATGCGAGTTCTCGATCCTCATTGCTCCATTTATTAAGGGAATATCAGTTTTGACAACTTTAACTATATGCGATGGAGGTAAATAACCGGCTTGAATCATATGCCAAGTTCTATAGTCAATGGATAGCAGAAATGTAGACATGTAAATTTTCCAAAAATCAAATGGGATGTTTTCAAAAGGTGGACAGTTTATTGAATAACCCTCCACAGTGTTATGATAACCAAAATGTGTCATTAATCATTTTTCTCAAGATTTTCTAAAACACTATTTTTGAGACCCACTCTGAGACTACTTGAAAGTTCGAGATGCGCTAAGAGGGGGTGTGAATTGGTACTTAAAAATAATCCTATACATGAGTACTAAATTTTTTGAAGATTTTTCAGACTTTTGAAATAAACAATTTAATGTGGAAGCTAACACATTAATTTAAAAATGATGATGATGAAATTCCAAAATTGCACAATAAAACTTTAATCTCAACAATTCACCAAATAGTTATAATAAAAATTAAATGCAAAAAGTAAAATGCAAAATATGGAAAAGCACACTAGAAATTTTTATAATGGTTAGGTTAACCTTGACCTAAGTCCACTCCCTGGAGTCCTCCAGTCTGAGTATTGCACTAACACTAAGTGGCTCTCCATTTGCTCTCTCAGCAAGGCAGAGAAGCCTTTACAAACTCTCTTCCACCAACCCTATGCGGTGGAGGACTGAATCTCCTTTCATAGGTAAAGCACCTTGACTCCTTCTTCTCCTTTCTAGAGAAAGCAGACAACCTCAACTCCTTTTTCTCTCTCTTAGAGAAGGTAAAAAACCTCATCTCTTTTTTCTACCTCTCGAGAAGGTAGAGAACCTTGGCTCCTTTTTCTCCCTCATGGGGAATGCAGAGAATCTCAAGGACTGGACTAAGAAGCCTCTCCCCCTAAAGAGCTCCCAAAATACTCACCAAGGCCACAGGAGGAGTAAGCATGCAGCTAGCCTAGAGCAACTGTGT
This sequence comes from Dendrobium chrysotoxum, assembly GCA_019925795.1. NCBI lineage: Eukaryota > Viridiplantae > Streptophyta > Magnoliopsida > Asparagales > Orchidaceae > Dendrobium > Dendrobium chrysotoxum. The sequence goes on from CM034312.1 coordinate 54,349,097, forward strand.
GATCCCCTCACACAACTTCTCCCTTCGCTCAAGCTCACCTTCTCCTTCCTCTCACAAACCCTGATTTTCTTTAAAAGCCCCATCTCAAAGTTCCTCCTTCAGTCTCGTTCCTCTCCTCTCATTCTTATAAAAAGAGTTAAAACATAGCTTTTATAATAGGCTTCAAGAAACTCTAAAAATGCAAGTTGGCTGTCATTGTTCATACAGTATGATCAAAGTTTATATATTATGATTAATTCAAAACTAATCCTGCCCAGTACGATGTAAATAGCTGTTCAAATGAACTGTTCAAATTTTATGAATACATTGTAGTACGATCGTGAGATCATCTAGTATGATCTGTTTAATTTCTTATATTCGTACGGGATGACTCCTAGGATGAATGAAATTCATTTCTATCATTCTTCCTGTACTGCTCTTATCGTATAGTACTGTTAGTTATTTTTAGGCATATCGTCCAATACGATATAAATATCATATAGTACGATTAATTCAAAAATTATATCTCCATTTGGTATAATCTTTGGGATGACCAAAATCATCTCTGCTAGTCATTTTGCATGATCAATATCATATAGTATTATTAGTTCAAAAATTATGGTTTTATTTGGTACTATCTTCGTGACGACCAAATTTTGTCTCTGTCAGTCATCTAGTACGATCGACATCGTACAGTATGATCGACTATAATTAGTTAAATCTTGATTTGATTGACAAATCATGGGGGTTAATTTAAATAAGATTTCAAATATTCATACAATATGATTAATATTATAGAGTACTATTAGTTCAAAAATCAATTTTTGAAATCTTACTTAAATTAATCTGGCGGCTCTGGTTTTTAGAGCAAAATAAATCATACAGTATGATCCAAATTATACAGTATAATTTATTCACATAACTTAATTTTTCAATTAGTCATTGAGTCGGCTTATAAATCAACTGATCATATAGTATAATTTTAAATCATACAGTATAATTAGTTTAAAAAGCTTTAATTTTTAAAAAACTTCTCACTACCCTTGTGTGTATATGCACAGTTACCCAATTGCATACACTCTAATGTGGCCTGACTCAAGTAAATAGAAAATTAAAGAAAATAAAACGACATTCACTTTTGACTTGACATCCTAACCTACCCATTCTTGAGTCTTTTATCATCTTGAGTATTTTACCTACAATCATTAGCGTACGAGACACAATTAATATCCAACATATTTCTTGAGAATCTACAATTCAATTAATAAGGTTTGTCATCATCATAATCACAAGCTAGGGATCCTAGATTTATAACAATTAGTTCATTTGACGATGATGAATATTGTTTAATGATAACTAATCATCCTGAATCTAAAAATGTCCCTACTGAAGTCATTGATTCACTCAATAAACTTTATTTAGAGACTTCAGATGATTCTGATGACCTTTAAGTCTGGGATGCACCCCCTGAATTTTAAGAAGTAATTAAATCGATAATTAATGAACTGAAAGAAATCAACCTTAGAAAAGAGGACGACCCTCTCCCCGCCTTCATAAGTTCTTTGTTGAGTAAGGATGCATCTGAGGATCTAATTTAACTTCTCTCCGAGTTTAAGGATTACTTCACTTGGATATATAATAAAATGTTAGATTTATTCACCGATGTGGTAGTTCATAAACTTGGAATCTAACATGATGCCATTCCTGTCTAGTAAGCTCTACGATCCATGTATCAGGAAATTAAAAAATAAGTTATTTTTTAAGTTAAGAAACTGGTTATGGCTAAATTTATCCAAGAGAAATAATATTCCTCCTGCTAGCTAGTACCATGCTAGTTCGCAAGAAAAATGGTCAAATCCGAGTTTGTGTTGAGTATAGAGAACTGAATTTCCTTTACCCATTCCAAAGCTTATGGTGGACATTACCTCTTCGCACATTTGTTTCTCTTTTATGGATGGCTCATATAGTTATAATCAAATAAAGATAGCCCTAAAAGAAGAAAGAAACACTGTATTTAGAAGTCTTATAAGGTTCTTTCATTATAAGTGATGCCATTTGGACTTAATGATGTTGGTGCAACCTACCAGTGAGCTATGACTCAAATCTTTGACAACCTAATCCATAATCAAGTTGAGTGCTATATCAACGATTTAATTGTCAAGGGCAAAGTTAAAGAGTCTCATCTTTATGACTTAAGGATCATCTCTGAGCAGTTACATCACTACAAACTTAAGATGAATCCGCTAAAATGCATTTTTAGTGTTACTTTAGGAAAACTCTTAGGTTCTATAGTGAGACACTGCGGAATCAAAATTGATCTTACCAAAATCAAAGCCATCTTAAATATGTTGCCTCCCAAGAGCCTTACTCAACTGAGGTCTCTCTAAAGCAAATTATCATATATAAGAAGGTTCATTTCAAACCAATCTGAAAGATGTCAACCATTCTCTGTCCTTGCTAAGAAGGATGTCGAATTCAATTTGGATGAGAAATGTCAATCTGCATTTGAAAATATTAAATAATACTTGACCAATCTACCAGTATTGGCAGCTCCTATTCTAGGAAAATCTTTAATCCTCTATACTGCGGCCCTTGACAAGTCTCTTAGAGCCCTCCTAGCTTAAGTCAACAACGAGGGAAAAGAGAATGCTCTCTACTTCCTAAGTCAGAGACTTCTTCCAACAGAAATCTGGTACCCTACAATTGAGAAACACTATCTTGCATTAGTCTTTGTAGCACAAAAACTAAGTCATTACATGCTTTCTCATCAAGTAAATTTGATTTTCAGTGTCAATCCCCTGTATTATCTTATGATCAGGACCACATTGTCAGGATATTTAGCTCTTTGGTCTATGATATTACTTCAATTTGAAATCACTTTCATTCTCCTACGTGCTGTGAAAGGAAAAGTCATTGCTGACTTCCTTGTAGCACACCTGCTACTGGCAGAGTCTCCATTAAATATTAATTTACCTAATAAGCAAATCATGAGTTTCGAGGAATCCATTAATTAAGTCTGGGAAATGTATTTTGATGGCATAACATCCTCCCAGCGAGGCAGTACACATCAATCTATTATTCCCAGAAAAGCCAGAATTGGCCTGATTTTCATAACACGAAATAAGGGAATGATGCACTTTTCCTATCACTTATCAGAGCCTTGTACGAACAACGTGGCTGAGTATAAAGCTTGGATAACTAGCTTGGAACTTGTAATCTTAATGGAGATTGAAGAGATTAAAATCTTTAATGACTCTCAACTGGTGATTAACTAGATTGCATGGACCTACAAGGTTTTAAATCCTAACTCCTAAAGTACCACTAGTACACTACTCACTTAATCAAGAAAATTCCTATTGTAACTATGTATACGATTCCCTATGCAAGCAATTCTTTTGTAGATGCCCTAGCTAAGCTTGTAAAGGAATTTACCTGTCTAAAAAAAGACTCCATTCCTATAGAGATTTAGGATCGTCAAGTCCTGTCTCCTATAGATTTGGAGCATATTAATAAATAATCTTCCCAGGTCTTTTCTGCCTTTTTAGTAGTCAACAAAGAAGGTGATTAGAGGTAACCACTAACAGATTACCTTCAAGAAGGCAAGCTTCCCTATGACAGGTCAGTTTCAATCAAATTAAAAAATGTGCCCTATTATATGTGCTAGTCAATAATTTGTTGTACCATCAATCATTCGATCAGATGTGGATCCATTATTTAGATAAATTAGAGGCCCTAAAGATTACTAATGAGGTCCATAGTGGACTATACGGTGCTCATCAATCGTGTCCTAACATGAAGTTCAAAATAAAAATACTTGGATACTACTGGCCTATAATTATTAAAGATTGCATGAAAATTATAAAATATTATCATCAATGCTAGGTACATGGTGTGGTTTTACATCATTCACCTAATGTGTTGCATCCCACGATAGCTTCATAGCCCTTTGAAAGTTAGGGCACATATGTTATCAGACCTATTGAACCTATTTCTTTAAATAGATAACGCTTTATTTTAGCAGCGACTTATTACTTTTTAAAGTGGGCAGAAGAAATTTCCCCATGAAATATAATAGCACAACATGTTATAAAATTCTTTCATGACCATATCGTATATCAATTCAGTATGCCCCATAGAATCATATCAGATAATGGATCTACTTTCAAGTCTACAAGAATCAATAACTTTATAAAGTGCCATAGTATTAATTGGAGATACTCAATAATTTATTACCCCCGAACTAATGATTTGGCTGAGGCCTTCAACTAAAATCTGGTATAAATCATCAAAAAGACCCTTAATAATAATAAATGTCATTGGGATGAGAGGTTAGTCGAAGCCTTATGGGCCACCAGACCACTTAAAATACCCTGACCTAATCTACACCATTTACACTAGTGTACGGGTCTGAGGTCATTCTCCGTTTGGAAGTTTAAATCCCTTCACTCAGAATTTCAATCCAAAACAAGATTATAATAGAACAAAAAGCCCAACTCTGGTGAGAAGAGCTCGAAGGCCTTGAAGAACATCATCTCTAAGCTTAATAAAACTTAGAGTTATATAAATCCTGAATGGTTCAAGCTCATGATAAGTTAGTGTGACCTAAATCCTTCCAAGTAGGAGACTTGGTCTTGACTTATCAAAGGCCTATCTTAGCTTACGAAAATATCAGTGGGAAGTTTGAACCAACTTGGGAAGGACCCTTTAATGTAAAAATAGTTTATGAAGGAGGCTCGTATCAGCTAGGAGATTGTAAGGGAAATTACCCAATGTTGCCGATCAATGGGCGATTTCTTATGAAATACTATGCTTGATGTAGCTCCATCTTTAGATTAAAAAAATTTTCAAGCTTTGAATTAAGTTAAATCAATCTCATTTAAGTTTTCAAATTTCATAATCCTATTTTTCTTTTCTTATGGTTAGATGTGAGTCATCATGCTTTCTTGCCTTAGGATTTGATCTTTTAGTGATGGATTATGCACCCTATGGCACCATCCTAAATTTTAAATCACAATCTCAATCTTATGTGGATCAAGCTTCCTCCTCATTTGATCATTCACTAATGGTGAAGCATGCCCCTTATGGCACCATCCTAGTTTTAAAATTTAGACCCAATCTTTTATGGGAAGCAATACTTCCTTCCTATAAAATCTTCCAGTTTTCTTTTCCTTAAGGTTAGATGTGAGTCATCCCGCTTTCTTTCTTTAGGATTAGATGTTCTGGTGATAGAGCACGCCCTCTATGGCACATTCCTAGTTTTAAAATCCAAGTTTGATCTTTTGTGTAGAGCAAGTTTCCTCTCAATAAGATTATCTATTAGTGATGGAGCATAACCTCTATAACACCATGGTAATTTCAAAATTTAGATCTGATCCTCTATGGGAAGTAATGCTTTATTCCCATATGATCTTCCAATTTTCTTCTCCTTAAGGTTAGATATAAGCCATTGTGCTATCTTGCCTTAGGATTAGACATTCTAGTGATGGAGCATGCCCCCTGTGGCACCATCTTAGTTTCAATCAAAATTTCAAATCCCAAAATTAAATTTTCTTTTCTTTAGGGTTTAGGTTTTTAGTTCCCTTAGGACTAGATCTACTAGTGGTAAAGTATGCCTTTCCCGGCATTACCCAGTATCAATTCAAACTCAATTCTTTAGGATTAGATTTCTACCCTTTCTAAGAATTAAAATTCCAGACTTGACCTTTTAATTCGGTCAACACTAATATTTGTAATAGAACTTCATTCTACTACACATATTGGGGGTCTATTTGTTAACCTCATTTTTATATAAGGCCATTAGGACCAATCCAAACCCTAGATCTATCCAAAACCTTTGATCAATCTAGATCCTAGATCAACCTAAATTTTAGATCAATCTAGACCCAAGTCCATCTAGACTTCAAATCAATTCAAGTTTCAAACCCAGCCAAAATTTTATATAATCTAACCTACAACCCAGACTTTAGCCTGTCTAGCCTTCTATAAAATTTTTATCCTATCCAATTATTCATAATCATCTAAATTACTATGACTAATTTGGATAACTCAAATTCAAGCACTCAAACCAAAAATCTAAATCAAATCCAATAATTTTGACCAAAATCTAAGGCTAAAGGCATAGGTCCTGAAAGTATTTTTTAATAAATTTTTAAACATTTCAAACCCTAATTAAATAACCCCCTAATCATGATCTATCAATTGTATATTGATTAGGCATGTCTCTAAGGTCAACCCTCCAAATTTGAACTTATTCTAAGACCTCTAGCCCCAAAAACTACATCTATTTCCAAAGGCTGTAAAACCTTCAAATATTTATGGCATATGCCATTAGACCTACCATCCAGTGGAATTTGACCTTAAACACTTTCCAAGCTCAAAAACCCATCTTGAGAAGAGAGAGAGAGAGAGAGAGAGAGAGAGAAAAAGAGGATTTACTACAGCAGATTCCAATCTAGCCATCAAAAGCTTTTGAGCCCTTTAGTGCAGTTATAAAGGATCTCATTAGCTTTCCAACAAGCCCAAAAATATCAAAATCCATCCATTGGATTGTAAGTTGTCTCAACTTTTAGATTAAATTTAATTTGAAACAACAAAAAATTTATAATACATGGAGCCTTCAAACTCCAGGCATTATAAGATTAGGTTACCCTTAATCTGTGTTTCAAATTTTATTAAATTTTAATGGGTATTTTTGAAGTTAAAAGCATTTGAATTTTTTATTCAATTTTGAACCAAAATAGTTTAGATCAACCAGAGTCATCTGATTTCCTCTCGATTAAGATTAGACTGCTCTTGGCAAGCTAGACGCACGCCATTTCCCCTCTGGATTCAAACGTAAGTCAAATAGAACTGATGAATGCTAAACGGCTACATCATAGCCAATGATTCATCCTGCGATTGATCTGACGGCTAGAATGCTTTGCTTACATGGTTAAGTGAGCTGGCCTGCTCTTGACATGTGTCTTTATACCACTACGTGGGACCACCATTTCACCAATCATTGCCAATGACTGGTTTGGCAGTCCCGACGCCTGATTTGACCAAAATATGATTTTAAAATCAAATTTAACGTGAGAAAATTCAAAATTGTATAGTAAATCTATTTTTTTACCAAATTTAATTTTATTGGTGTCATTGGAAAGAGATTGAGCCCTACTATTTATTAAAATTAAAATTAAAGTATTTTGATCAGTAAATTATGAGATATTTAAGTTTGATCAACATCAACTTCTTTCTATTTTCTCATAATGCAGTGGTCAAATTAGACCCAAAATTTGGTAAAAAAATATTTGGACATCTTAGGCATTATTTGTGATTTTCTTAAGTCCATATGTCTAATGGATTTCTGTGATGGTCTATTTTGGACCAAAAACTTTTAAAATTTATAACTCTCTAAATTACTAGAATTAGGCTATATGATTGCTATGGTGTGATTGCATATGTCCCAGGGTTAGATTACCAAGATTTAAGCCTAATTGAACACTAGTGACACCTAGGAAAAATAATTAAGAATAAGGTCTAGTCAACTTAAAAAAATCTAAGAAATTATATACGCACCCAATTGGGGTTAAAGTTGACCACAGTAAACTTAGTGACATTATACACTATGGGTTTAAATTTTATTAAATTTGGATGTCATTAGATCAGAAAATTAAGCAAGGCAAAATTTAACCTTTTTAGGGACCCTGAAACTTAAAAAAATTGCAAAAAATCCAATTAAATCCAAAAAAATATAAATAATACATTAAACTAACAAAAATTTGGTCCTCTACACAGGAAAAATAAAAGCCCATTCACTAGACCTTTAATTTAACTTTAATTTAAATATTTGTTAAAATTAATATTTAATTAAATTAAATGATTAAAAATTATTAAAAATTTTCTAAACACGTTAAAACACTCTCATGGGTCAGCTCTAACCTCTGGAAGTGATTCCATGGAGTTTAAGAAGAGTTTGGATCAAAATATTCAAACCTTCCTAATTAAATATTTAAAAATTCAATAAATTTACCAAACTTTAAAAAATCATAACTAATTCTAGAAATATACAAATTGACCAAACTTAGTGTCATTCAACTCCAATTGAGTTCTAGTATTTTCTAAAAATTACAATCCAACAAAATTAGGTCAAAGGCAAAAAGTCAACTCTCTGATCAATCGTAGTTCAAAATTAGATCAAAACATCAAAAATTTATAATTTGATATAGAAAATTTCAAATTGAACAAACTTAAAGGAAGTGGACTTCATTTAAAGTCTAATATTTATTAAAAATATCAAACCATCAAAAATCAATCAAAATCAAAAAGTTAACTTTTTAGTCAACTCTAGTTAAAATTTTAACTTAAACTTAAAAAATTTATAACTAAATATAGAAAAATCCAATTCCATTAAACTTACATTCTTATTACTCATATTAAGGTTTGGTATTTAAGAAAATATTAAATCTCCAAAAATCAACCTTAATCAAAAAGTTAAAATTTGACCCCGTTAATTAATGCATTTTAATAATTCAAATAATTCCAAAAAATCAATATTTAATTTAAAAATCTAAAAATTTTAATCCTATATTAAAACTAATATCCAATCATTTTAATTAAAATTATCAATGTTTAATCAATCAAGCTACTAAATTTCATATCACTTACTACTAGGTAACTCGAACCTGCAAGGCTATTGGCTTAACTACAATGAAGGTGAAATAAACTTCATGACCCTAGTTTAACAAAGATAGAAATCACTTAACACTTAAATACATTTCAAAATTAATTCCAAAATATTAAGACTTAAACTTGAATAAAACTTTTCTTAAACCTTTCAACCAACTAGAACATCTAACAACTTTAACCAACTACCCTATATATGATATATCTAAACCACACAGCCTACCTAACATACTTTAGATGGTTTTCTAGGACAACCAACTCTTGCCTTAGATTAGGCCAGTGTTTTGCTTTCTTTCTTTTTGTGACGGGCTTTACAAGTTTTCACTACATGCAGTTTAAAAATTGATTAATTGATGTGATTGTTTATTTAATTTTTGTAATCTATGAATTAATTTGATGGGCATTAGATTACTTTTAATTTCAATATATAACTTCTTAGGATAACCCTATTGGATTTTTGAGTCTAAAATTTTCTATTTTTAAATGTAATTTGATATTAGTCAAGACTTATAAAATTTAAAGTGATTTGAAATAGGATAAAAATCTAATTTGGAATCCAAAGAGGAAAGAACATCCCCCAATAGAGAGTTCTTATCCATTTAGAGATCCAAATCTAAATAATTTTTAAATATCCAAAGGGAAAAGAAAATACCGCTTTCGAGGGTGAGTTTATTTTCATTTGGATACCTGGACCTGATGGATCCAAGGAGTCCGTAGAAGGACAAAGAAGTGAAGTTCAAGAAGACTCATATTCTCAAAGTCAATTGAGACATAGAAGTAGAATCCAAGCTGTTGTCACTAGTACCTGGCCACTTTACTTTTCCTACAAACCCTAAGTTGTAACATTAAGTGGCACTTACCACATGGACGGTTTAATTTATTTAATTTTTTTAATTTGATTTGATTGATTTGTTTACTCTGCTTATGATTAGGATTGTCTACTTTTCTTAACTTTTTGGTGATTATATGTCATATTTTTGTTTAGCCTAGAACCCGATTGGAGGCTCGTGACGGAATGATAAAATATTTTCCACCTTAATTAAAATTAAAAATTTTATGCTCAGATAGAAACTCTAATAATTTTATGAAGTAAGCTCAGATTATTGAGGGCTGTATGCATCATATTATATCTTCTCTTCCTTATTAGGAACCTCCTCGTTTGCAGGTTCCAATTGGTCACTTGACTTATTAGGGTGTAGTTTTGTCAAGAGAAATTTATGCAATCTTTAGAAAAAAACCTATTTTAAGATTTTTTTTCAAAACTACTTCATATTTGATTTAAGTATTTATCGAGTCAACTTATATGCATTGCATTAGAAACTAATTTCAAAAGTGTCTAAAAATTTAATTACATTTTATTACAAGTATCAATTTATCTAATATAAGTTAAGGGGCTAATTAGGATTTGCTCTAGTTGTAGGCCTAATTTCCCCAAACCTAACTGAATAACATCCCTGCCACTCTTTCTTAAATGACCAGATTCATTGTTTTAAAGCGACTAGGTGGTTAACTGGCTCCCAAATCTAGGCTGAGGTAAGTCCAAGTTTGTACAATATTAGCTAGGTTTGGGTTACTAATTTTTAGTGCTTAATTTAATTAGATTTAGGTTCTTAGGTAGGTTTAAACTATAAGAACGCAACCTACAAGAATTGAATCCAACTTTCTAATAAAATTGATAATTTAAATCAAATACCTTTCATTCCAAAATTTAAGCTGAACACTTAGGATAGTCTGGGATGCTTCTAAAATATTTCAGAATCCCAAAGTAACTACTACACTTTCTCCTTTAATCTCCAAAAATAAGTGCTCCAATTTAATCTAATCCTAATTGAATTTCTACTCTTCACTCCTTCTGACATCAATTTTTGAAAATTCAAAATAAAATTTCTACCATTATTTTTATCAAGAGTTTTCGTAGGAAATTCCACTTCCCTACGATGTAATTAACTATGAGGCTTGCACTCGTAAGAAATTTAGAAACCCAGATCAATTTTTTAAAATTAATTTTTTTTAAAATCTCAATTAATTATCTTTGGAAAAATTTAAGTTAAAATCAACGATCAATAATGATTAATATCATTTTCCCTCAGAAAGATATATCAATTGTTATTATAACTTTGATTATAAAATTAATGAATATTTATCCAAATTATTATAGTTAAATATTTGATTGAACAATCATTTTGACCCTCCAGGATCATATCTAGTTATTGCTCAAATTTAACTATGATAATCAGGATGAATTTTTAATCCTATAAATTAAAGCCATTAGGGAATGGAATGTTCACCTCCTGAGATAATATACCATTCATAATGATGCGTTGAATTTCAAAATTGAAAGTCCAAAATTTTAATTTTCCCAAAATAAAATTAATCTTTTTTAAAACTCAACTTTTTCAAAACAAACAACATATATATATATGTAAACTAAATTGTATTCTTCTTAAAATTAGTAACCTCATAAAAAAAATGAAAGCCCATAAGAAAACATCAAAATAAAAGTAATTAAAATCAAAGGAAAATTTAATAAATAAAAAAATAAGAAAACAATATATACATATCCAAATAAGTTTAAACCTCTTTTAATTATTATATAAGGTCATCACTAACCTATGTTTATGATTGCAAGATGATTGGAGTTGATTTGGTACAAAAATAAAAAATACCCAAGCCCTTAAGAAAATTATTACATAACAAAGGCTAATTTTGTTGGTTTGTAGATTGTTGGTTCACATCTTCTTTGGTGCCTATTGGGGTATTCCTTGCTGCTTCTATTCCTGATGTGGGGGTCTATTAGTAGCTATTTTTTCTCTTGGGATGAGTTGTTGCCTGTCTTTTATTTTGATCAGCAGTTGAATCACTCCGGTAAGTTTACTTGTAGGTGTTTATTTTGTCTATTAATGTCTTTATATAAGTTCTTTCTTTTTGCAAGTATAATTTTGCTTTGCCTGGCACTTTAAGTCTTAAAAGCTTTGGTGAATTTTTTGGGGTTCTCGCTTCTTGCCTACCCATTTTTATTTCTAGTGGTATGGTAAATGAGATCATTTGCTCAATTGGTTTTTTTCTCTGTTTTGAATGTAGCTCTTTGAGGAATTGTAAGAGACTGGTCACATTAAGGTCTTATAATCCTTTTTTGATATTAATGTAAGCTCTATTATGCATTTTAATTAAAAAAATATTAAATGCTAAGTTTGTAAAAATCATAATTAAATAAATAAAAATCCTAAAAATTTAACCTCAAATACTTTTAACTTCAAATAAATAATACAATCTATGAAAATAATAAATCTCCAAAATTCCAATGCAAAATAAAATTTCAAACATTGTCAAACACACCATTAATGGTTAAATGAATAAATCAAGTGATTTAAAAAATATATAAGGAGAAAAGTTTAAAATAAAATAGAATGAAATAATATCAAAATAAATCAAAAACAAAGAAAAATAAAAATAAAAATAAAAATATAATTTTAAATCATTAATCATTAAATAAAATTAATTAAATAAAAAAATATAATAGTTTCATAAATAAATAGTAAATAAATAATAACTAATAAATTGATAAATAAAAATAAAAAATTAATAAAAAAATAAAATAAAAATAAATCTAACTTTTAAAAAATTAAATAAAAATTAAATTAAATAAATTTAAATTAAAAATATTTAAGTAAATAAAAATAAAAAATTTAAAAAAAATTTGTAATTAATAAAAAAATTAATGATTTTAAATTAAAATTGTATAATCCAACTTTAATAGTTAAAAAATTTTTAAAAACTAAATGATAATTTAAATAAAATTTTAAAATTCAAAATTAAATTAATAAAATTAAAATCAAAGAATAATAATTAAAAGTTAAGTAATTTAAATTAAATTAACTTAAGTAATAAATCCAATTTAATTTAATTTAATTTAACATGGTTTTTTAAAAACTAAATTGAATAAACAATGTGTTTACTTTATCCTTAGGTATGAAACAAATACATTCATTTAGAAGCCTAAGATATATTTGTATCCCACAAACTTAGCATACACTTTAAAATTGCTTGGCAGGAAAACCAATTATAGCCTAGGTTAAGGCAATGTGATTACTTTCTTGCACTTGATCTGGTGGTTTAATACTATCTTGGTTGATGTGTAATGATGTGATTACTTACTTTCATTGCACTCCATGATGGCATGTGCATGATTATATATATATAAATTACATATATTTTTGTGTACTTACCCTATAGGTATAGAGCCTTTTCTCCTTTAAAAAACCAAACAAGCAATCTTCTATAATTAATTACATCCCAAGATGAATCTTTAGAAAACTCTTAATTAAATTGGACCATGGGTTTAAATACGTGATTTTGAGTTTAAACATATCAACAAGGAAATGTTTAAAAATTGAATGAATCTTTACGAAATCAATGGATGAAAAGTATAAAGTGCTTGAGAATTTAGGATAATCCAAAATCAATCTTATCACAACTCAGGCCGACCAGGACAAGTCCAATAGTGTTAAGCTATGATAGGAAAATCCCAAGATCTAATTTTAAAATATTTTAGGTTTTCGCTTGAGTAGATCTAAAACGGAATATATGGAGTGTAATTTTAGTAATAATAGACCTAGTGAGGGCATTGTGACTTTGGCCGATCAAGTCATTAATAAGAGTACATTTTTTAGATATCTTGGATCTATTGTTCAGAGTGATGGTGATATAGATGGGGATATTATCAGCAGAATCCAAGTTGGATGGTTGAAGTGGAGGAATGCATCGGGCTTATTGTGTGATAGAAAAGTACCCCTCAAACTTAAGGGAAAATTCTATAAGATGGTGGTGAGACCTACAATGCTTTATGGTGCTGAATGTTGGCCATTAAAAGAGAAGCATAATTCTAAGTTAAGTGTTGCAGAGATGAGGATGCTCAGGTGGATGAGTGGCTTTACCCTTAGAGATAGGATACGAAATGAGTATATTCGTGAAAAGGTTGGAGTAGCTCCAGTGGAAGATAAGATTAGAGAGAGTCGCCTTAGATGGTTTGGTCACGTAAAACGACGGCCTCCCGATGACCCGGTTAGGAAAGTAGAGGTCTTAGATTTGACTTATGTTAAGAAAGGTAGAGGTAGACCTAAAAAGACTTGGTTAGAAAATATTAGAAATGATCTTTCTTTATTAGATTTAAACGAGAATTTGACTTTTAATAGGACACAATGGAGAAAAAGGATTCATGTAGCCGACCCGACGTAGTGGGATAAAGGCTTGATGTTGTTGTTGTTGTTGTTGTATTCATTTTAAATAAATTACAGACTACATAGCTACTATAATATTTAATTAGTAAAAATAAAATCATCCACAAGATTTCTTTTATTTCACCAAAATATATCTACACTATAGTATATGGCTACATATAGAAGCTATATAATAGAATAATAAATTAGCCATGAATATACAAAAATCAAAATAGAAACATACCTATAAACTTTTATTAGTCCTGAACTGCTAATCCACAAGCTCCTTCTCTTTTTTCAAAGCCTAAAAACCAAAAGCAAATAATAATGAGTTTCAATAGCTCAACAGGCCACACAAATCAATCTAAATTTTCAAAATTCTTTTATAAAATATTTTGTTAAATGTATAAAATTTATTAAATACAGTCAAATAAGTTATTATACTCAAAAATATAATATGAGAGTTACAGTTATCCAATTATAAAAAATGATTCTTAGCAGATGAATAAATTGCAATTCATATCATAGATCAGTTCATATCACATTTCTCGAACCAAGATAGAATCTCAATGGATTTTGGTCCCTTATGACTCTTTTTTGTGCTTATAGCACTAGCACTTGCCCGTAGACACCAGTAGATTGCTTATAGCTATTAGAACATGCAATATAGGCACTATAATATTCCCCTGACACAAATAGAATATCAAAGGATTATGACCCCTCATGACTCCCAATAGATATTATTTAATCACATATGCACATTTTTCATCAAATTATAACAGTTAAAGTGTAGTTGAGCATTTGTCAAAATTATATAGTTTCTTTAATGGTAGCTAATAGAAAACCCTGCTAGATATAGATGTACATTTTTTAGATAATAACTAATTTATCAGGGATTGTGTAACCTAAATAATAATAACTTTTATCATACTACAACTCTATTTTTTAGAGTCTAGATAATTTCTATTCAATAAAAACCATAATAACAGAACCCCCATTTTAAAATTTTTATAAAATACTCAAAATATTTATAATATCAGCCTTTATAATATAAAAAAATGTTATGTGGTGAATGTTTTACCAGTGTAAAGTTATCCACATTTTTTGCTAACAAAAATATAAATTTGATTGAGAAATTAGATAAAACTTTATATTTTTGAAAATATAGATAGGTGTAATGTGAACTACCTCAATTTGGACAACTTTCTATATTGGGTCGATGGCTAAAAAGGACCTGAAGCGGCTGAAAATCCTCTTCTTCCTCCCTAAATCCTCTTCTTGCAGCTTTTTCTAATAGTGTCAAAATAGTTCATTTCAGATGTTGAACTTGAATATGTCACAACTCGAACCTATACTAATGTTTAACTTTATAAATTTTAAATAGGGTCAAATTTGTGTTTGAGTTTAAATTTTATTAGAGGATCTTGATAATCCTCCCATAAAGAGGTATAAGATGTGTATGTAAATCTTGACTTATGTTTGTTTGGAGTAGACAGCAAGCTGACCACCTAAGGATTTAAAACCATGCTTTTAGTTCTAATATATGCAATTTACATATCTATTATTTATATCAAAATCAAGGATTAAGGTTCAAACTTTAATCAAAATTCTTGAAGATATCATGCACCTGACTAATCTGCCTTAAAATAATTTTAACTTAAACTCTAGATCTTCTACAATGTAATTAATGTAATAGTTACTATACAACTAATTTAATATACATGAATAGCTTTCTAAAAAAATTCCATTAGCATAATGTCCCTATACAATAAGGAATAGTAGACTTAGCCCCATCACTTAAGCTGTCATTAGCTTGTCTTTATCTTGATACATTAGTTTGTGTATGCTTCAGGAAAATAAATATACATGTATGTATGGTTGAATAGGTAACTTAATTACTAATTGTAACTCATCTACAAACCATGCATAAATTAATATGTATGAATGAAACAAATATTTAGAAAGTGGCAAATACCAAATGC
This sequence comes from Dendrobium chrysotoxum, assembly GCA_019925795.1. Taxonomy (NCBI): domain Eukaryota; kingdom Viridiplantae; phylum Streptophyta; class Magnoliopsida; order Asparagales; family Orchidaceae; genus Dendrobium; species Dendrobium chrysotoxum. The sequence goes on from CM034312.1 coordinate 54,364,938, forward strand.
CATTGTAAGTATAACCTACGGTCTGCTGAAAAAGAAAGGTGGCAAAGCTCCACCAATGAAAGCATTGATTTATATACCAATAAAATGACAAATCTTTATAAATGTGGTTGATTATTTAATCTTCACGTCTTTTGGCTATGATTCCTATATAGAATTCTAAAAGATAATGTCTCTCGAAGGATGAGGGATCACTTCTTTTTGAGTCCTAGAAGTGTATATAATAAGTAAGCATATTTAAAAATTTTATAACCCTTATATATTTACAACATGATCTAGCTATTAATTTAACTAAAAAATTTACATTTACATTGACACTTTACTTTGACATTTAAACTATACACTTATACATTGACATCTTAAAATTTATTGATGCAGATATAAAAGGCTAGAAAAAGTAAGGTGTAATGTAGGTAAATAAATATGTAAAATGCCAGCAAGACATCACAGAGTATGGAAAATTAAACAATCATAGCATCCAATAACCTCCAAGAAAGGTGTCCAACAAACCATAATACTAGAAAGTAAACACAACAATGGCCTAACTTGTACAGGAGTTGGTTATCTTAGTAAGTAAATTCTAAGGTGTGTACTAAGTTTGTGTGGCCTAGATATGCCTTAAGGGGGTTGAAGATTAAATTGTCTATATATTCAATTAATTTGTTTATTATTGGCCAAAGGGATTTGACTTGCATTTAAATTTAAATGTTTTACTATTTTATTAATAAATTTTAATTTAATGGTCAAAGTTATTTAATTTTAAATTTTATAAAACATTATTTTTTAATAACTCCCAATGAGGTTTAAAGTTAATAACCAACAAATCTATAGGCTTATGAATTTAATGCATTTATTTCCCCCCATTGGGATAATGCAAATGCATAAAGCCTTGATTTTATTTATGATTTAATGAATTTTAATTTTAAAGAATGTGGTCATTAAATACATAAAATTGCATGAAATATTTAATTAACAAGCCCTAGGCTTATCAATTTAATTCATTTGTTTGCCCCTTTAGGGATAAAGTAAATCTAAAGAGGCTCTAGGATTCTAGCAAGAGAAGATCTGGGATTTTGGTGAGAGAAGTTCCAGTGTAGGAATCTTAGGAATGGTGGCACCGCGGACCAAATCATTTGGTGGTGAGGAGAAGATTAAGTATGTTGGTGACTTTGTAGATGATGATCTTCATGTGAGATTGACCAAATTGAATGATGTTAGACCCTTCAGATGTAGTAAGATAATTCAATTTAACAATAGTATTACAAGATCAGGTGTAAGGAAAGAGTCACAATCAATCATTAAACCAGCATATTGCAATGTTGGTGGAAAAATACATATGGAGAAAATCTCATTTTCTATCAAAATTTCTAAGGAAAATCATAAGGAAAGTGTTATAGATAAAAATGTTGCTTGGCATTCGATAATTCAATTAGAAATTGGAGCGTCTACTTCAAACCAAAATGCTATTGAAGGAATTTAGCATGTTATAGTGGAAAAACATTAGGAACTAGAATGTAGTGAGGGAATTCATAAGAAACTGGAAGTTCCAATTTTTGGTTTTAAGGTTATAAGTGGATTTGTTCATTCTTGATTGATGCAGACTGCTACATCTTGTACACCTGATTGGCCAACTATTACTTCAAGAAAGAACACAAGGATGGATGGGGAGCCTTCGGAATTGCATTGCCAGAAGTATCCTGGAATTGCGAATGGTGGTCAGTAAGTTGTTGAGGACATACAACAATTTTTGGGAATTTAAATTGACATTTCTAACATCCTAGTAATCTAACCGCCAACTAATCCAAATGATCGAAATGTCAATAATCTAGAGCAAGCAACTAGAATTCTAATTCCCATTTCACAAAGCACTGCTAGCATGATCTTAAATTCTCGTTCCATAAATGACCAAGCCAATAAGGTATTTAATTATCCCAATGCTTGGTTAAAGCCTAAAGTTACTCTTATTAAAGATGTAGAAGATATTTCTTCTATATCAAAAGATGGAGTCATGGTTACTCCTAGTTTTGAAGATGTTGATATGAATGCTAGACATCTTAGAAAAGCACTTGTGGGGATGGTGTTGGGTCATCTGGTATCTTACTTGACAATCAATAATTAATTAAAAATTAAATGGGCTCATATAGAAGAATTTAAAGTTATTATGATAAGTGTTTATTATTTAACATGCATTTTTAATTCAGTGAAAGCCAGAGATAGAATTCTTATGGGAGGACCTTGGTTTGTAATTGGTTAACTAATTGCAATGGATAAATGGTTTGTGTCTTTCCCTCCAAATTCCCTAGAGGGGTTCACTACTTCAGTTTGGTTACGATTTCATCAACTCCCACTCCTTTATTTAGACAAAAGAAACCTAACTTGTATAGCTATGATGATCAATTATCCATTATGGATAAATGATTATACCAATACTTGGGGAAGGAGTGAATATGCTAGAATTTGTGAAAACATTGATCTTACAAAGAAGCTTCCAACAGGAGTTTGGGTTGAAGGTATCCAAGGATGCTTCTTCCAAATGCTGGAATATGAAGGCATATCTATATTATGTTTTAAATGTGGTTTTTTGGGACATAAAAGGCCTAATTGTAATGCCCATTCAAGAATTAGTAATTCAGAAAACATATGGTATATTGTTGAGTTGAATGAAATGGCACTGGAATGGAAGGAAATAAGAGCTCTAGGTATAACTCATATTGCCAAGGAATGCAAAAAGATAACCATTATGGTCCTTGGAATATTGTCTCTAAGAGGCAATACACACTAACCTAGAAAATCAAGAGTGATCCCATATTTATCAATTCTAATAATTTGATTGTTTCAACTAAGCAGGCCGTTCAACCAAATATTTAAGTAAAGGTAACTAGTATGACATCTAGTGATTTTAAAGGGAAAAATCTAAAATTAGATGAGTATGAAGAGGATGATGGATCATGGACCTAAGTCACTATAACAAGGGAAAAGCCTAAAACCTATAAACTGTTACAAAATCTCTCAGAAAAATTGTTCAATAAGCATCAAAGGAATCATTCAATGAGGGTAGACATGGAAATCATTCCATTCTATACAATTTGAATTTGAGAATTAGCTTAAAGTGGTAGTAGAGATTTGAAATTAAAGCACTTAAGGTATGGATGTGGATAATCAACATGCTACTTCATCTTCAATCTCCAAGTATCCAAAAACTAAGTTTAAATGTACAAATGCTAGAATAGATAATTGTATCATTCACTCAGGAAACAGAGACACTTCCCCTTCATTTTATTGAGGCTATCATTTGTAAGCTAGTTGTGTCATGGATCTTCATATTGGTCCATGGCACTTTATGACAACTCAGTCAAAGTTCATAGGTCATTTGGCTTTTTATCTTATGCCCAAATTTTATTTCTTATACTTAATGTGGTGATTCAATTAATTAGTTTTGGGAGGCTAACTATTATTTATCTTGCATCTAATTGGGACCACTACAATGTTAACCAACCCTTGTGGTTATTTTCAAAATATTAGAATTCCCATCACCCTGATTTAATCAAAGAAATAAAGGTTGAGTCCAAATTCATTTTAAGAATTACACTTTGTTGGTAAAAAATATAATATTTGGGAAAATATAATGTTCCCTCCTTTTATGTTAGTGGACATTGTTTGTGCCACTATTTATCTTAGTTGCAATTTTTTTTGTTTAGTGTTTCTTCTCCATTTTCTTTCGTAAAGAGAGGATTTGTTTTTAGGTTTATTTCCTAGTTGCTTTATTGTTAATATTCCATTATTTTTGTTATAAATGTGCAAGGAAACTTTTTAAATAAAAGGGATAAAGTAAATGCATGAAACTTTGATTTATTTAATCTATTATTAAAGATTTACTTAATTATTTAAGTTTAATTAATTTATATTATTTAATTAAATTCAATTTATTATTTAATTTTATTTAAATCAAATCCTTTACTTTTTTATTGAATGTCCACTAATTTCAGCATATTAGTAAAATTGAAGTTAGAGAGGCTTTAAAGGAAATGAAGTTTGGAAAAGCTATTGGACCTGATGATATTCCAATAGAGGTGTAGAAATGCTTAAGAGATGAAGGAATTTCTTGGCTAACAAAACTTTTTAATATTATTTTGAAGACTAAAAAGATGCCAAATGAGTGGGAAAGGAGTGTGTTGATTCCTATTTTTAAGAATAAAGGCGATGCCCAAGATTGTGTAAATTATAGAGGAATTAAGTTAATGTGTCATACTTTAAAACTCTAGGAGAGAGTTGTGGAGCATAGGTTGTGGTGTGATACTAATGTTTCTCAAAATTAATTTTGATTCATGTCATGTAGGTCTACTTTGAAAGCTATACATTTATTGAGAGGTGTGATGGAGAAGTATAGAGAGAATAAGGAGGATCTACATATGATATTTATTGATTTAGAGAAAGAATATGATAAAATTCCAAGAGAAGCGCTATGAAGAGTTCTAGAAAAGAAAGGGTTAACAATGCTTATATTTAAGCCATTAAGGATAAGTATATATGAGTTGTTACTTGTGTTCAGACACAAGGGGGTTAGACTAAGTATTTTCCTATTTTAGTTGGATTACATCAATGATCAACCTTAAGCCCTTATCTTTTAGCTTTACTCATGGATGTTCTCACTAGACATTTGCAGGAGGTTGTACCTAGGTGTATGCTTTTTGCTGATGCTATTCTTCTTATTGATAACACTAGAGAGGGAGTTGAAGATAAACTTGAATTATGGAGGTCAACCTTATAGTCTAAATGCTTTCATTCGAGTAGATCTAAAGTTGAATATGTGGAGTGTAATTTTAGTAATAATAGTTCTTTTGGGGGGATTGTGACTTTGGTGGTCAAGTCACGAAAAAGAGTACATATTTTAGATATTCTGGGTCTATTTTTTAGAGTGATGGTGAAGTAGAAGGGGATATTATTAGTAGAATTTAAGTTGTATGGTTGAAGTGGAGGAATGCATTGGGCTTATTGTGTGATAGAAAATTCCCCTTCAAACTTAAGGAAAAATTCTATGAGATGGTGGTTAGACCTATAATACTTTATGGTGCAGAATGTTGGCCATTAGAAGAGAAGCACATTATTAAGTTAAGTGTTGCAGAGATGAGGATGCTTAGGTGGATGAATGGCTTTACTCTTAGAGATAGGATACAAAATGAGCAAATACGTCAAAATGTTGGAGTAGCTCCATTGGAAGATAAGATTAGAGGGAGTCACCTTAGATGGTTTGGTCACATAAAATGTAAGCCTTCAGATGACAGTTAGGAAGATATATGCATTAGATTTGACTTATATAAAAAAAAGATAGAGGTATACCTAAAAAGACTTGGTGAGAAAATATTAGAAATGACCTTTCGTTATTGGATTTAAATAAGAATTTAACTTTTAACCGGACACAATGGAGAAAAAAGATTCATGTAATCGACCCCACATAGTGGGATAAAGGCTTCATGTTGTTGTATTTAAGTTCAATTTAATTTATTTATTTAAATTGAATTATTTATTTTTTATTTAAAATTTTAATTTATTTTATTTAATTCTTTATATTTTATTTATTTATTTATTTTGATTTAATTTGATTTTATTTAATTTTATTTGATTTATTTATTTTATTTATTGAATTATTGAAATTATAAACCCTTAATAATGAGTTTGACCAAAGTTTAACTTTAGTATTTATTATGATTTATTTTTTTATATTTTTATTATTGTTTATGAACTCTTTTATTTATTTAGAAATATATACATTCTATTGTTCATTTAGAATTAGGCGCAATTTGAATAATATTTTTATGATTTATATTTATTTAATTATTAATTTTATAAGTTTAATTAAATTACTAAAATCCTTCCCAAAGAAGGAAGTTAGGGCTTGTAAATCGATTGGCCAAAGTAATTCAAATGCTCAAGGGATTTTCACCATGAGTCAAGGATGACCAAAAGTGCAAATACTAAAAGTTTGAAGCAATTTGGACCAATGCATGATTTTTAATGATTTAATTGGATTAAAATTTAATTAAGCCCTAGGTTACAATTAAAGGGATTTATGTTGAAATTTCAAAGAGCTTTAATTTTTTTTCTTAATTATACATTGAATTTATAATTGAATGTAATTAACTTTATATTTTAACCATTTTTTATTAATTAATTGTGCACTTTACAAGTTCTTTTTTTTTTTTTGATAAAACCCACAAAGGGGTCTACGCATTAATATATCAAAAAAATTACAGAGTCCTTAAAAGGGACCTTTAGCTCACTATTGCTCCAATGAGCGACAAAAAAAGTACAAAGAAAACCTAAGAGCCTTGTTACAAATCTTGACCTAGGTCTTGTGATTTTGATGATAACAAATATTATTGAGTTGTCTACTATGTTATCTCCTATTATTATTATTATTATTGCATATTTATTCTTTTGTACTAAGATTTCAGCTCCACCATGGATGACATAAAGTGATCAACTCAAGACTGGGAAGAATATGGTTAAGTATCTTTAAGAGTCTATATTTCTACTTTTATTTATTTCTACATTTCTTAAGTTAAAGTCAAATATTTGGTGGATGATAAACTTGGTGACAATATACACATACACTCAGGGGCGTGAGAGAGTGATCGTACTATATGATCAGATATTTTAAAAATCAGTAAGGCTAGTTAGCATAATTAAAGTTATTTGAACTCATCATACTATATAATCTAGATCATACAGGTTGATTAGTTGAAATCAAAATCTCGGTCGCCACTCATAATTTAAGGAATATTTTGAAATTTAAAATTTATACTAATCATACTGTATGATATGCATCATACTATACGATATAACCAAATCTTGCCTAAAATAATTTTGTAATTAGGGGATCAAAGACAGATTAATTGATCCAGTCATATCATATTGCATGAATGGACCAATCATGCTATACGGCTCGACCTTTTGCATGGGATGATATTTATTTGCCACCAATCATATGGGATGATAATCTAATTTGATTGAATTAATCATACTAGATGATGCCTCATATCATACTGGATGATCAGCTCAAATACTTGAATTGATCGTACAATGCCTTATTCTTCCTACAGTACTAATAGGGCAATTTTAACTAATCATACTATATTATCTGGGATCATACTGTATGATTAGTGTCGACAAAATTAAATTATTAGGGCTTTTTATGAAGCCTTATATTTGAGCTATCTTAATAGACCTATTTCAAGGCTTTGGCTGTTGGGTTTTCTGAAGAAAGCTTTGAGAAGAGATCTTGGAGAGCTTTGGAAAGAGAATGGAGAGTTTGTGTATGAGGGAGAAGAAGTGTGAGGGGTTTTCACATGGTTGCTTTCAGCAAGCTTCTACTTTATTTCCTCTGAGTGACTTATTAGGTTTTTGGGTGGCTCTAGGAAGAAGATCGCCAGCTTGAAGATTATCGAGAATCTATGCCTTCACCAAGAGAGTAAAAAATGAGTGCATAATTCTCTACCTTGATCAAGATAGTTAAAAATGACTACTAGGTTCTCTGCCTTCACTAGGAGGGTGAAGAAGAGGTTGAGGTTCTCTACCTTCACTAAGAGGGTGAAACAGGAGTGATAGGTTCTCTGCGTTCACCAGGAGGGTAGAAAATAGGTCAAGGTTCCTTATCACATCGGGTTGGTGAATGGATTATAAGGGCTTCTCCGCTTAGTTTGCGAGGCTAAAGGGGAGACCTTAAAGTTTTAGGGCAATACTCAGAGAGGAGGACTCTGTAAAGTGGACTTAGGTCACTGTTTGACTGAACAACTATAAAATTTTAGTGTGTTCTTTCTAAATTTTTTTCAACAATTTACTTTTTGGCACTTTGATTTTTTAGAAATGACATATTATAAAATTATCTGTTTGATGATATATTTACTTGAGCTACTCATCATCACCATAGTTAAAACTTTTGTTTCACAAATTTGCTTCCGCAGTGGGTTATAATATTATTTATTTTTAAGTTATTAAAACTATCAAAAAATATATTTTTATCTTCAGAGTAAGTTTTTTTTTTAACTTCCAATCCACCCCCCTTAGTGTGCCTAGGAATCATTCACCGAGGCTTAACATCTTACATCAAACTTTAATTAGTATCATAGAGGTTCTCACAAGTAGGATTTTAGAAAATCTTAAGAAAAATGATCCTTGGCATATTTTGGTTATAGAAAATTGCGGAGGGTTATTCTACAATTAATCCACCTTTATTTGATAACATACAATTTATTTTTTGCAAAATTTGTATGTCTACTTTGTTGAAATAAATTGATTTTCACATGTGGCTTTTGGTATAAGAAGGATACTCTGCATCCTTTCATTTTGTTAATGGCATCAAAACTAAAGTACCATTTAATGAATGGAGCAATGTGGATAAGGACTTAGCTCAACTAAATACAAAATCTTTAAAATACTTTTCTATGCTGTTAAGTCTGAAGATTACATAAGAGTTTCAACCTTTACCACTGGCAAGGATATTTGGGAAAAGCTGGGTATTACATACGATGGGACTAGTAAGGCTAAGCAATTTAGGTTGAACATCTTATTGCATGATTATGAACTTTTTTACATGAAACCTAATGAAGCCATCTCAGACATGTGCACTAGGTTTACAAAATTTTGACATCCATGCATGCTTTAGGTAGAGATCTTTCAAATTTTGAAAAAAAAAATAATTCTTTATTTTCTACCCAGTAATTATGATGCTAAGGTTAATACCATTTTTGAATCAAATGATCTTAATATTTATTCTATATATAACTTGCTAGGCTCACTTATTGCCTATATGTAAGGTGTGACTTAGAGATTGCAAGATGCAGGAGACATGAGAAAGGATAAAGTGGTGGCATTAAAAGCAAATGAATCAAAAAGTGATACCTCTATAGATGAGGAAGATGATGACATAGAACTGATCACACAACAATTCAAGAACTTTCTAAAAAAAAATAAAAGCATTATCAGTAGTGGAACAAAGTTAAACTAAACAAAAATTTCAAAACTTTATCTGATACTATTTTCTTTGAATACAGAAAACATGTCCACTTAAAAACAAATTATGCCAATCTAAAAGCTCACACAATCAAGGAGAAGGGTGAGGAGAAGATTAATGCCAAAAAGGGGTAGCAAAGGATGAAAAAGGCATTTTGGGTGGACTCCACTTTGGACTCATCAGAAATAGAAGTGGATGAGGAGGTAATCAATCTGTGCCTTATGACAGATAATAGTCTTGATCATTCTGATCAAGAGGAGGTATGTGAGCTTTCATATGATGAATTATTTGAAGTTTCTAAAAAAATTCATGATGCATATAGAAAGCTTGAGAAAATTTATGCTAGTTTAAGTTCTGAATTTTCAAGTTTGTAAAAAGAGCATGATAGTCTTAGAGTGGAACATTCTACATTAAGTAAAGAACACATATCTTTACTCAATAAGTTTGATGCATTAAATAAGAAGCATGTTAACCTTACCAATTCATATGAATGCTTTAAATCAAAGCATCTTAAGCTAGAATATTCATATAAATAATTTGAAGCATCTGCATGTGAACTAGATCATAATAAGCATGTATTAAAATTGGAAGTGAAAAGCTTTGAAAGTGCAAATGAGTTTCTAAATGCAAAAGATCCATGAACTTCAACAAAACAACCTACCACCTACATTGACATAATGGTACAACCCCCCATCACTGCATGCATCATACACTCCTAGGAAGAAGCACCACACCCCACATAGATTAGTGAATCCTTTCCCTTGTGTTAGGTGTTACTCTTATGGCATGCTAGGTCACATAGTTCGCACTTACACAATACACCATAAGACACAATTAGTGTGGAGGCCTAAAGCACCCGCGTCACAACATATTATTCATACAAGTCATTAATCAAAGCCTAAGGTGGAAGCCAAACTCACTTGGGTTCCCAAATATAACCATTGATTGACTTTGTAGGACTGCTCTTGCTCAAGGCACATAACTGGAGACATAAAGTAGTTTATCACACTAGAGACCAAGGCTGGAGGCAAAGTTACAGTTGGATATAATACCACTAAGAAAGTGCAAGCTTCATGTATGATTGGTAATTCTAAGAATTTTATTATTAAAAATTTCTTACTAGTACATGGCCTGAAATGTAACTTGCTTAGTATCAATCAATTGTGTGATAAAGGTTTTGATATTAAATTACTATCTACTAGTTGTGTGATCAGTTTAAATGAAAATATTATTTTATAACGAAAATAAATTAATAATATTTACATGCTTGACTTGAATTGTATTGATGAGCATGCTAGTTCTTTATGTTTGAAAAAAATCGCTGATGAATCCTGGCTGTGGCATAGGAGACTATGCCATGCAAGCATGAAAAATCTTAGAAACACAACACAAAAGTACCTAGTTAGAGGCATACCCAAGCTAGAATTCTCTAAGAATCACCTTTATGTTGCCGTCCAACTAAGAAAGTGAAAAAAAATTTCATTCACTCAATCAAGGATATCACCACCTGTAGACCTTTAGAAATCATTAATATGGTTTTTTTTGGACCAGTTAGCACTCCAAGCTTGTGTGGTAAAACATATGGATATATCTTTTTTTTATTATTTCAGATTTCTTAGATTAGATTTATATCACATAAAAATGAATCATTTGAGGAATTTAAGACATTATTTATATAGATTCAGAAGAAATTAATTTGTGAAATTTTAACTATCCATATTGATCATGGTGGAGAATTTAAAAATGATAAGTTTTAATCATTCTGTAAAGAGTTAGGAATATAATATATTTTTTTTAATTCTTAAAACACCTCAGTAGAATGGGGTTGCTAAAAGAAAGAATAAAAACTTGGTAGAACCTGCTAGAGCCTTACTAGCTGATTATTGACTTCTTAAATATTTTTGGGCTGAAGTAGTGAATACTGCTTGCTATGTTCTCATTACGATTAGTGTTGGATACAAACTCAATAAGACACCCTGAATTACTTAAAGGAAGGACAACCATCCTCTCTCACTTTTATGTTTTTGGATGTAAGGAGTTCATTCTAAAAAATGGAAGGTATCCATTAGAAAAATTTGATCCTAAATCAAATGGAGGAGTTTTCTTAGGATATTCATCCATAGGCAAAGCCTATAGAATTTTTCATAAGAGGTCATTAATGGTAGAGGAGACTACCCATGTGGTGTTTAATAATTCTGATAGATCTATTTAGCCTAGGTCAAAAAAGGAAGAAGAAGAAGTGGTTGAAGTCACCCAAGGAGTATAATCTATTGACCTAGAAAATAAAGTAGAGCCTTAGGACCCTTTGCTAAGAGATTAGAGATATTAATCTAGTCATCCTAAGAAACTCATCTTAGGACATCCATCTATAGAGTAAGATCTATGCATATGCTTAAAAAGGAGGTTAGCCACTTAGCTTTCATCTTTATGGCAGACCCCACAAACATAGATCAAGTCTTATCTGATGAATTTTGGATCCTAGCCATGTAAGAAGAATTGAACCAACTTGTTAGGAATGATTTTTTGGGAGTTGGTTAGCAAATCTAAGGACCAGTGTGAATAAAATGAATGACTCTAACTTAGTGATTATAAATAAGGCTAGATTTGTAGCTAAGGGGTACAACAAGATTGAAGAAATTAATTTTAAGGAGACATTTACCCATGTAGCTTAATTACAGGCCATTAGAGTGCTATTAACCTTTTCTTGCTTTAGAGGATTTAAGTTATATCAGATGGGCGTTAAGAGTGCCATCCAAAATGGGGTAATAAAGGAAGATGTATATATTGAGCAACCCTCAGGCTTTGAGAATTCTCAATTTCCCAATCATGTATTCAAATTAAAGAAGGTATTATATGGATTGAAGCAAGCACCCGGAGCTTGGTATGAGAGGCTAAGTACATTCCTCTTAGATAGAACCATTATTAAGGGTAGTGTAGAAACAACCCTATTCCTTAAGAAAGTAGGAGATAATCTACTAATTGTTCAAATTTATGTTGATGATATACTTTTTATATCCATAAATAAGAATATCTGTGATGATTTTTCAAAAAAAGTGAGTGAGTGTGAGATGAGCATGATGGGAGAGATAATCTATTTCCTTGGATTTAGTGTGAAACAAAGCAATGATAGAACCTTTCTTAGCCAATGAAAATATAACGAAGATATCCTTAAGAAATATGAGATGGATAATTGTAATGTAATCAATACTCCCATGTGCTCTACCATTCAATTAGATAAGGATCCCAATGGAAAATAAATTGAACATAAGAAATACATAGGGATAATTGGATTACTTCTTTATTTGACAACTAATAAAACTGATATTATATTTAGTGTATGTTTATGTGCTAGATTCTAGGTTGATCCTAAAGAATGGCGTATGAGTGCTGTCAAGAGAATTCTTAGATATCTTCTAGGAACCTAAAACTTAGGAATCTTGTAGCTTAGATATAGCTCATCTTTCAAAATCATAGGATATTCTGATTCAGAATTTGTAGGATATAGGCTTGATAGAAAAAGTACCCCTAGAACCTATCAATTCATAGGATAATCTTTAGTCTCTTGGTCTAGTAGAAAACAAAATTGTGAAGCCCCATCTATCACTGAAGAAGAATACATAGCTATAGAAAGCTATGTTGCTCAATTCCTATGGCTTAAATAATAAATCCATGACCTTGAACTCCCTATCAGCACTATTACAATCATGTGTAATAACACTAGTGCCATCTGTATCTCAAAAATTCCAATCCAATACTCCTGAACTAAACATATTGACATTAGACATCATTTCATTAGAGATCAAGCAACCAACAGAGATATAGAATTACATCATATAGCTACTAAAAATCATGTGTTAGATATCTTTACAAAACCTCTTGCCTATAACACCTTTAGCACCTTAAGGACTAAACTAGGTGTTATAGACATTCATGGTTGGTTTTAGATGAATTGGAAATAGTAAATTTTTTAAAAAATTATGTGTTTTATGTAATTTATTTTATGATTGATCATTATTTTATTTATTTTGTGATCTATTTTGTGAGAATTTTTTTTCTTTTTCTTTTCATGAAGTTTTCTTAATCATCACACAAAAATTCAAAATTGCTCACATCATACTGTATGATTTCACATCGTATAATACAATTTTCAAAAAATATTGCATCACTGCTCACAGTACATCAAACAGCTTTGATTAGTCAAGTATTGGTGATCACATTGTACGAACATCCCATTCATACCATTTGATACATGTGGCACTCATCATTTGATAAATTCAATTTGGTCGATACAATATTAAATATCGTATCGTATTGTACAAACATTTGTTCGTCCTATAGGATATGACTAGTCAATGATTATCAAGGCTAACACCTCGGGATGACCATCCTAATTTTGATAGTCCAGTATGATTCTAATTGTACTGCACGATAAGACTAACCTTTTTTATTGATAATACTGGATGAATTAAATTCCTTGGATCGTACTATATGATCTCACATCTACTATACGATATGCATGATTTCTATTTAAAAGGAGGAATCACCAGCATTCTCTTCACTCCAATCCTTCCTCTAAATCTTTCTCTCTTCATATATAAGTTCCTACCCTTTGTAATTTCCAGTGGAAAATGCTCAAGGAAACTCGTATGAAGTTCTTCTAGATGTACCATGATATACCATTGATCCCTGTTTCCCTAAAATAGCAGATGAAGAAGCAAATCACCATTATAATGCAATCGGGATCACCCCTTATAAAACCATAAATAAGGATGTCTTAAACTTCCAGGTATTCAATATATTTGCTTGCACCACCCCTCAATTCATTCTTACTCTAGCATTTCTATTCAACTCTGAGCTCCTCTTTGAATTTTTGGCTAGATTACAAATCAATTATGAGGGCACTGCCCTTTAATCTTATGTTAATAAAAGGCCCGTAGAGATCAGTTATAAAGACTTCGATCGAATCTTGTACCTATCTACCACCAGTAAAAAGTTTATTCTTTAGCCTTTCTCCATGATTATAATTGAATTCCTGTCAACACCACCCTTTGGTAGTCTTCAGTAAATTGCCACATTCCTCATGTTAACACCATAGTCCAAGATGCCCGAATCATTCAACACATCATTCAAAATTCAGTCATTCCAAAAGCTGGTGATAGGATAAACATCAAACCGCTTCTACCCCTCACTATCTACTTTATCGTGGCTGAAATTAATTTCAATGCAGCTGGTCTGATTATTTGATACATTGAAAATCTTACTTACATTAGAAATCTTAGAAATAAGAGAAAGAAAAATTTTGCATTAGGTCATATCATTGCCTTTACTTTCGAATGTAAATGCAATCTTTAATTCCATGCGCCACCCTAACCATCTTCTAATCTTCTATTCAAATAGCTCCGTACATGCCCTTCATAGTACTCGCCATAGAAAAGTTTATTATATAGACCTCGAGCTAGAGGAGGCAGAGGGAGGTCCAGCACCAGCTCCAGCACTAGCACCTATACTCTTGCCTTCTCAGAATGAGAGATTGATTCAGAGATTTGATTAGTTGGAGACTCACTTTAACACTTACATCATGAGCAGCACCAGCAATATAAGACTAATATGGCATAATTTGGAGAGCAGTTTGCATCCATTCCTAGATACTTTTAACCACCGCCACCACTTGATCAGGGACCTTCTTATTTTTAGCATGCATTATTTAGTTTTTCTTTGTTATTTTTTTATTCATTATCATGTTTGTTTTATTTTTGTTGTTATGCTTAGTCGTTCCTTCTTTTTGGTGATGTCAAAAGGGGGAGTACAATATTATTAGCAAGTTCTATTTCTACTTTGCTATAATTAGTCTACTTTTTTGTTATTTCCTATTAATGATTATGTGTTCTTCTTATTCTTTTTATTCATTCTTTTAAAATTAAAAAAAAACTCCCTATTTTCAAAAAACTTAACTAGTAAGGGCGAGCTTAGGACATAGCAAAATTAATTTAAAATCAAAACCAATAATATTTTTCATCATCAAAAAGTGGGAGAATGTTGCAAATCTAGACCCAGGTTTTATGATTTTGATGATAATAAATATTATTGGGTTGTCTACTGTGTCATCTCCTGATATTATTATTATTGCATATTTATTCTTGTACAATAACCTTTTAGGACCATCGTAAACTGTATAAAGTGATCAACTCAAAACTGGGTAGAATAAGGTTAAGTGTTTATAAGAGTTTATATTTCTACTTTTTTTTATATTTCTATATTTCTTGAGTCAAAGTCATATATTTGGTGAATGCTAAACTTGGTGACCGTACACACATGCACTAAGGGGAGTAAGCTAGTGACAAAATTAAAAGTATAACTTTTCTGAACTAATCGTACTGTATGATCCATATTATACTATACAATCAGATATTCAAAAAATCTTTATAATAATTAATTGGCATAATTAAAGTTCTTTTAACTATCATACTACACAATCCAGATTAAACAGGATGATTAATTGAAATCAATATCTTAGCCACTAATCATAATTTAGGCAATATTTTGAAATTCAAAATTTGTATTAATTATACCGTACGATGTGCATCAAACTATATGATATAACCAAATCTAGCCTAAATTAATCCTGTAATTAGGGGATCGAATTAGGATTAATTTATCTAATCATATCATATTTTATGATTTAACTAATCATACTGTACAACCTAATCTTTTTATGGAATGATATTTATTCACCACCAATCGTACTAGACAATAATCCAATTCAATTAAACTAATGATATTGTACGATGCTTCATATCACACTAAATGATAAGCTCAAATACTTAAACTAATCTTACAGTACATTATTCTTTATATAATGCTAATAAAGCTATTTGAACTAATTATATTATACCATATGGTATTGTACTATACGATTAATGTCGAGAAAATTGAATTTGTAGGGCTTTCAGTGAAGCCTTGTATTTAAGATCTCTTAATAGACTTATTTGAAGTTATTGGTTGTTGAGTTTTTTGGAGAGAGAGCTTTAAGAAGAGATCTAGGAGAGCTTTGGGTAGGAGAAAGAGAGTTTATGTGTGAGAGAGGAGTGTGAGGGGTTTTCACATGGTTGCTCCGAACAAGCTTCTTCCATATTTCCTCTGGGTGTCTTACTTGGTTTTTTGGGTGGCTTTGGAAAGAAGAACATAAGCCAAAAATTGCGAGGTTCACTGCCTTCACTAGGAGGCTAAAAAAGGAGACCGAGTTTTTTGCCTTCACCAAGAGGGTGAAAATGGAGTGATAGGTTCTCTTCCTTCACCAGGAGGGTGAAAAAGAAGATGAGGTTCTCTGCCTTGACTTGGAGGGTGAAAAAGGAGTGTTAGGTTCTCTACCTACACCAGGAGGGTAAAATATAGGTCAAGCTTCTTTTCCGCACCAGGTTGCTGAAAAGAGTTTTATGGCTTTTTTGCCTAGTTGTAGAGGCTAATGGAGAGACACTAAATTTTTAGTGCAATACTCGGAGAGGAGGACTCCAGGGAGTGGACATAGATTATTTTTTGACCAAACCACTATAACATTCTGGTGTGTTCTCTTTAAATTTTATTTTATTTTTGTGTAATTTACTTTTCTATTCTTTTATTTCTAAAAATTGCATGTTAGAAAATTATCTGTTTGATAAAATATTGATTTAAGCTGCTCATCAACACCGTAGTTAAAATATTTTTTATAAGTTTGCTTCTGCATCGGGTGATAATATTGTTTGTTTTAAGTTATTAAAAATAACAAAAATAATATTTTTTGTGTTTAAAGTAAGTTTGTTTTAAAAACTACCAGTTCACCCCTGCTCTTGGTGCGCCTAGAGATAGTTCACTAATGCTTAAAATTATACATTATACATTCAAGCCTAAGGTCCCCACTAAGCACAAATATAAAAGAAACTAAATACATGTTAGGGATGCCAGGAGCCAGCACCCAAAAATGAAAAAGATCCAATTAATAACATTCAGCCAATCTTCCTTCCAAAAAATACCTTTGAATGCACCAACCTAGAAAACTTGCAATCTATAGCATTAAGCCAAAAAACTTGCACCATAGAAAACCTCTAAAACCAAGTGAAACAATATAGAATTGCATAGGTAATGAAGAACATCATGGCTAATATTAATTTAAATGTGGTATAATAGACGGTAGGAGAGAATCTTGTAAGAGCAATGACTGTGGCATTTAGAACAGTATGTTAGCAAGTAGAGACGAAAAATAACTCTCCAGCAAACAACATAAACCTGAATCGACCAACCCAATAAAAATAATAGGTAGCACCAATTTGAGTTTTTTGTCTATACCAACATAATCAAATTACTTAAAAAGTATCTTTGATAATGTCAGTACAGAGCACAAAGCACATAGAATGACTAGTTGATTCATAAGAGAAGAAACCATCTCAGGACATATGGATAACCCAAGATGATAACCACATACACAACTAAAAACGAGTAGGAATGAGACCAGCTAGAACCCCATATTAATGGGAAACCTCCAGACCAGCCAACCAGATAGGACAAAAATAAAAAAAAGGAAAAGGAAGGAATTTCGCAGGAGCCCTACAAAAAACCACGGGATCTCCCCCCTGCCCCCCACCCAAAAAAAAAACTGCCCCACAATAAGCCAGAACCACAAAATTCAAGAACCAAAACAAAGACACCAATAATTAAGCCAAAAGAAAGTGATATATATATATATATATATCATGCCCATTCTTGGACAAAATAAATCCATACAGAGGACCCAGACAGCCATGTAAAAAAATAGTTATACTCGAGCCGTAGGATGAAAATGAACAAAGCAACAACAAAGTGGCTCCACAAACCACTAAAATTACCCAAGGCTCCAAAATGGAAACCATTAAATGGCTGAAACTAAATATATACAATCCTCTAGGAGTCAACCATAGGAAAAAAGAACAAACCAATTGGTATATCAAACCCCCAGCTAAATAACCCCCAAACACTCAACAAAAGAAAGATCAGAAAATAATATAAACCCAAATGAAGTACTTTAAGGGAGAGCCAGCTTAGTAATATAGTATCAAAATTCCATCTCATGGGATAACTGCCACATTACTTCCATAAACCCCAAGAAATTGGTCAAATAAAATAGGACAAATAAATCTAGCCTACCAGCAATCAAGATACAAACAACCATCGAGATGAGAAAGGAAAAAAAACCCTTCAAAATAAAACCCCATGACAAACCAAGCAAAAGAATTAACATTCATGATAATAATCCAACACCCATTCCAATTGCATAAATGGATAATAGAAGAAATGGGTTGCCACTACCAAACATATATCCATCATAGTGGTAATATATACAATC
Source organism: Dendrobium chrysotoxum (assembly GCA_019925795.1). NCBI lineage: Eukaryota > Viridiplantae > Streptophyta > Magnoliopsida > Asparagales > Orchidaceae > Dendrobium > Dendrobium chrysotoxum. Next base: position 54,383,297 of record CM034312.1, read on the forward strand.
ATAGCTAGTAACAACCCACACCCACCTATCAACCCAACCAAGCAAAAGCAAGAGAATAGGAAAACCATCATATCCACAAAACCCCAGAGGAAGCACCTAGCAACTCAAAAACTAACACAACGAGAGAGCAGAGCAGTATAAATTTTTGAAACCCAGCCCAGAAATAACACCTGCAGAAGGTAACCAAACAACAAAGACCCCAAAAAAGCACATAAAAAGAAATAAGAGATAAATAAAGTCTCACATAAGTCATACCCACCCTATTTAGGAATATCACACCCTTTAATAGATGGGGCAGATCAAACTCAGTAAAATCTTAAAAACACATAAGATTACAACCCAGCTTATAAAGAAAATCAACACAGCAGTTAACTTCTCTAAAAATATAAGAGATGGTATAATTAATTAGGCAGTAACACATTAATTTTCCTAACAATTTAGAGAATGTCATCATTACCATTAACATTACCATTGAACAAATGTAATAACAAGATTGCATCCACTTCCACCCAGATATCCTTCAAGTCAAAGGCATTACATAAGTTAAGCCCCATACAAAGAGTGTGAAGCTCAACAACAATGATAAAACAATAATTAAAAAGGCCAGCATAAGCAATAATAATCTTCCCAAAGTGATCTATGATGATACCACCTCCACCACAAGAGGTATTATTAACAACACCATCAGAACTAAGCTTCACAAAAGGAAACTTAGGTTGCAACCACCACATAATCTTTTCCCTCCTCTCCTTAGCACAGCTATTAAAATTAATGCCAATACTATAAGCAACAAACTTATAGTATTTTAAATTTTTTTCCTTGATAAAGTAAATAGAAAATTTTGCAACACCTTATCTTTCACTTTAGAAACAACATGCATATAGTTCATATTCAAATTATTATTCTTAGACTCATTCCCCAAATAAACCATAAAATATAAATAGGAATGAGATTCTTAATGTGTCCTTTAGAAGGAGAAAACCACTCACGTAAAATGGAATTAATATCAAACATATTATTGTAACGAATTGTATAGAACAAATCATCAAAATTTCTCTAAACTTTAGCCACACAAGAAAATGTTAGCAGCATTGGCACTTAGATGGAATAGAGAAGCCTTTATTCATATGTAAAATGTAAATAGGAATATAATTATGAAGAATTCTCCAAACTAATAGGGAGTAAGACAAAAGAAGGCTATTATGCTAAATATAGGGATAAATTCAAGATTTAATATTTCTGATTCTAATGTGCTCCCAAATTTTCTTAAATTCAAAATTACTAGAATTAGAGATATTTAACATAATCCAGTCCTCAGCATCCAACTATAAGGGGACTTGCAAATTTTTTTCCACTAAGCAATCAAGCACATAACTATTAAGCTTATCATAGTTCCACTGCTCACCAGCAATAAGACTATTGACTTTCATAGCAAAAGTGGATTGAAAATTTATAAGATTTTTAATAGAAAAAGTCCCCATCTAATTATCTTGCCAAAAACAAAAACACCTATCCCTTACCAATGACCCAACAAATGAAATCCTCAGCCTCCCACTTAATGGAGCATATTATTTTCCAAACCATATAATCACCTTTTTTAAATAAAAATTTACGAGGATGCTTACGATTACATTACTTACTTAACATAAACTTGGCCCATAAATTAGCATTAGATCTAAAAAAACAACCACAATTTAGAAGTGGAAACATGAGACATATCCAAGATGCTCTTGCTCCCTAAATCACCTTCATCAAGAGACCCACAACATTTACTACAAGATGACCAGAGCATAGCATGGTTAGACTCATTAGAACCCCAAAAAACATTTATTAATCAATCTTTCCCGTCAAAGGCGAACATTATTAGTGGGATGAATAGTATGAAAAATATAAATTGGAAGATATCATAAAACCCTTTTAATTAAAATTATCCTGCCACCCAAAGAAAGTTACTTAAAGGACCAAGAAGGCAATTTCCTTTGAAGGAAGCAAAAATGTTCTCAAAAGATGAGATCTTTTCTTCCCCTTAAAAAGAGGAGTACACAAATATTGAATAGGCAAATACTTTGGAGTAAAACCAAAATTGGACTAGATTAAATTGATTCTATGTTGACTGATAGACTAAGCATGAATAAAATTACTCTTAGTATTGCTAATGATTAAACCACTAGTTCTTTGGAATTGGTTAAGAAACTTAAAGAGAAATTTAACCATCTTAATAGAGCTATTAGAGAAAATAATGAAATTATCAGCAAAACTCAAGTGAGAAATAGGAAAACCACCAGCAGAACGATAAAAAGGATTGGGGTGTTGAGAAAACAAGCTATCCAAACCCCTAGAAAGGTATTCAACCGCACTAATAAATAAGTTAGGAGAAATGGTGTCCCCTTACCTAATACATTGGGAAGAATTTAAAAACCTTGGATCTTGCCATTGATAATAACAGAAAAATAATAATTCTCAACACTATTCTTATAAAGATTAATGAAGATCAAATTGAAAACAAAAAGATCTAAAATGTTAAACAAAACTCCCAATTCAAATTGTCATAAGCCTTGGTGATATCCAACTTAAAAATAACATTACCACCTTTAATAGGCACGTTAATGTCATAAATAAGTTCCTCGGCCAAAAGCATATTTTTCAAAAATACTCTAGCCCTTAAAAAACCCATTTGACCCAAAGAAATAATTGTAGGGTGAAGTAAAGCTAGTCTACCCATTAAATTTTTTGAAATCAATTTATTAAAAAAATATAGGCTTATAGGCCTAAAATCCTCCTAGCAGTTAATAGCCTTTTTCTTAGGAATTAACACAATATTAGAAGTAGATAAATACTTAGGGCTCAAATTACTAATAAAGAAATCCTTAATAGAAACAATAACATCATGCTTAATAATATCCCAGGTTTTGAAAAAGAATCTCATTATGAAACCATCTGGACCGACAACAGAATACATGTACATACCATTGGTGGTTTTCTAGATCTCACTTTCCTTAGGTATGTGAGTAAGAGAGGCATTATCTTCCACATCAATAAGCTTAGGGATAACTTCAGGATTTAAGATGGGATCAATGTTGATACTGTTGTTAAAACTACATTTAAAATAATCCATAGCAGAAGTAGCAATAGAATCCTCACTATCTAAAACCATACCATTAGGCAAAGAGATCTTATGAATGTTATTAATCATCTTCTTCTTATTAACAATACCATGATAAAACTTAGTGGTTTTTTTCACCTTCCAAAAGGACCTTAAAAGTTGCTTTTTGTCTCCAAAAAAACTTCTTACTTCTCTTGAAGCTAAAAATGATCCACTTTAGCCTAGTTAAGTAGAGATAAGTTATGATGGGTAGGATCATTAATAACAAAGCCATCCATCTCAACCAACTTCTTTTCAACGTCCAAGATATTAGAGATAAGATTCCTAAAAATAGATTTATTCCACCAAGAAACCACATATTCTGCCAAAGATATTATCAAAGATTAACCAAAGCCTATTCATACCGAAGATATTATGATCAAGGAACAAATGGGCATGCCAAATCTTATTCACAATATCAAGAAAACCCTCATCAGGAAGCCACATATTATAAAATATAAAAGCAGCAGGAAAATTAGTGGAGGGCAAAGTGATACAAAGAAGAAGAGGAGCATGATAAAAAAAGCATCCTACTCTAGTCCTCAACACGAGTATTAGGAAATTCAGTAATCCAATTATCATTAAATGAAAATTGATGGAGTCTTTGCCACATGGTTGCTCTAATCCAAGTGAAATCACAACTAGAGAAACCAATTTCATGAAAATTACAAAAAAAATAACGTTATTAAAGTCTTCCATAGCCAAATGATTAGGAAGCATACCACTAATCCTCTCAGAAGAAGTAGGCACAATGTTAAAATCACCACCAACAAAACAAGAAGTAGTAGTGTTAGTAGAGAATTCAGTTAACTATTCCAAAAGAGATTGCCTAGTAGACCGAGTACAAGCAGAATAAACAAAAGAGCCAAAATAATTGAAATTAAAACACACAAATTGAGTATGAATAACTTGAGTAAAATCACACAAAATGTTAAGAGAAATATGATTCATCCAAAAGATCCAAATTTTATTGGAACAATTCATAAAACTCATATTAAAACCAAGGAAAGAATAACTAGAATATAGTTTAGAATAAAAAATCATTGGTTCCAAAATAACTAAAATTGAAATATTACGCACCCTACAAAATTAGAAACTCTATTTTTTGGAATAAGAGCCCCCAATATCCCTCACATTTCAAATGAGAGCTTTAACCATTAGTAAAGTTTAAAAGATTTTGTGCCCTCGTAGCACAAGGTGTATGAAATTATACACTTTTAATACCTTTTTGCTTCTTTTTCCACATAGGAGTAAAACCATCATCAACCATGAGATGATTAACACCACCTTTCTGGGAATAAAAAACATTACTAATAGAATCATTACCTACCTTAACAAGTAGCTGACGACCATCACTAGGAAAAATTCACCCTGATCCATAGCATCAACTCTCCAGATACTAGAAACAAGTAAAGCAATATCAGCATTTTTATCATAATTAATAGTGCTATAAATAGAATCAGATATATAAGAAGTGGTCTTATTCAGATTACAACTAAATTGTGAAGGGCTAAATTCAACTGAGGAATTAACATCATTGAAAACCATATGAAATGGGTGTATATCATCAATATTATCATTTTATACAGAGGTATTAACCAAAATAGGATTAGTATTTTTAATAAGAATAGGAGCAAAAGGATCATCATTAATATCATCAAGTTTGTCTTAAATTTTGTCAACCTTACTTAAAATCATCAGTATTAACAACTTTAGCAATAGTTATAAAATTAAGAAAATCACCTGAAAAATGACCATTACCAGAAGTAGGAGTAGCTATTTTGTTATGTTACCATTACAGCGAGTATCATCATTTATAGTAGTTATATAAGCATCGACCTAACCAGGATTAGATGGGAGTTTTTAAGCAAAGGATATAAAATATAACATTCTGAAACAGCATGACCATGAATTTAGTAATGATTATAAAAATTGTTGCAAATCTAGTTTCAAAAAGTACAATTTTGTTGATGACAAACATATTTGTATTCTATTTTGCTTGGCTAACCCATTTCAGTTAAAAAGATCAAAAGCAACTCAAGCCAACTCAAGATCAGGTCCAAGTGTGTCTAAATGTAATGTTTTCCTTTTTCTTAAGTCAATTGTAATGTAACTGATCCTCTAGCTACGTAACCTTGCACACACACACTCAGGGGGAGAGCTTGAGTGAATTAGAGTTTCTGTTCAATTTTTGTTCAGATCGTCCTGGACGATATTCACAACATCCTGGATGATCAAGTGAAAATAGAAACCCTAATTAGGGTGACCAAGTTAAGTCTATTTGATTAAGCCGATCATCTTGGATGTTCCATCCATCGTACAGGATGATAAGCCCAAATCAGAAATTCTCAGCTGCCAAATCAAGTTATGCAAGTTTTATTTTTAGAGATTTGATCTGATCATCCTGGATGATCCCGTATAATCATGCCTAAATTAGTCTGGTGATTAAGAAAAGCAATTAATATTTAATTGATACGATCACATCGTCCGGGACAATCGCAAGATCATCCTGGATGATCATGATCATCTAGTGTATTTCAGCTGTACATCTAGAGCGATGATCAGGATGATTTTGGCACTTTTTGAGCTAATCGTACAGGACTATATCCGTATCATCCTGGATGATCAAGTCATTTTTAGGTCGTCCAGCACAAGTTTCTCTGGACGACCAGAGCGATCTTTTGGATGAAATTCCTGAATTTACACTAATCATCTCGAACAATCGCAGAATCATATAAGACAATCTAAACAACCTTTCCCACTAATCATCTAGAAGAGCCAGATCATCTAGGCTGAAACAGGTGATTTTTAATTGATCGTACAGGATGATCTATCGATCGTCCTGGATGATATTGGCTGACTAGTAGAGATTTAGGGAAAATTTTGAGCCATCATATAAAAGATCTTTTCTTCCAACAAGAAAAATCTTTTGCCACTTTCCTTTCCAGAGAAACCCTAGAGAGAGAGAGTTTGGGAGAGAGAGAGAGGATCTTGTGAGGGGGAGTTTGTGAGGGATTCATAAAGGTTTCTCCAAGTAAGGATCAGAGTCATCTTCTCCATTCGTCATCTCTCGTATTGTTTATGTTCTTTGTGGGAGGATCGTTCGCAAGAAGATCCGGGTTCTCTGCCTGCTTAAGGAGGAAGCGAAAGGAGTTCAGGTTCTCTACCTGCTTCAGGAGGAAGCGAAAGGAGTCTGAGGTTCTCTGCCTAATTCAGGAGGAAGCGAAAGGAGGTTAGGTTCTCTGCCTCACTGTGTCAGTGGAAAGAAGTTTTTGAACGGGCTTCTCCGCCTTGCTGTGGGAGCAGAAGGAGAGTCACTTTGAGTTAGTGCAATACTCAGAGGAGAGGCTCTGGGGAGTGGACGTAGGTCAAGTTGACCGAACCACTATAAAATTTGGTTTTTTTCTTTCTAATTATTTTTTACACTTTAGTTTTCACTGATTATCTGCTTGGGTGGAATTTGTGGTTGATCTTTTCATTTATGTGTTTACTTATTTCCGTTGTAAATCATCAAAAAGATTTTTCCTGTTGCTCTCAAATTTTTTAAATAACCAATTCACCCCCCTCCCTCTTGGTTAGCCTCGGGACTAGTTCATCAGGGCTTAGCATCCCGATCGAACTTTTAAGTGGTATCAGAGCGGGATTCATAAAATCTAGTTTTGAAAAACTTTTGAATTTGATCCATGGTTAACTTTGGTAATCGTAATACTACTGAAGGTTATTTAATTACACGACCACCATTGTTTGATAACATACCTTTTGATTTTTGGAAAACTCGCATGTCCACTTTTGTTCAATCAATTGATTATCGCATGTGGATGCTTGTTAAGGATGGCTGTGAACCACTGTTTAGAATGATTAACAATGTTAAAACTGAACTGCCTTTCACTAATTGGACTTTTGATGATCGTGACTCAGCCCAACTGAATGCCAACTGTTTGAACTATTTTTTTTGTGCTTTAAAATATGATGATTACATGCGTGCCTCTACTTGTACAACTGGTAAAGAAATTCAGGATAGATTGTGCATCACTTATGAAGGTACACTGAAGTCAAACAGTCTAGGTTAAACATATTGCTTCATAACTATGAACTTTTTCGCATGAAATCTACTGAATCCATTTCTGAAATGTATACGAGGTTCACTCAAATTATCACTTCTTTGCATGCCTTAGGAAGAGAACTTACAAACTATGAAAGAGTGAACAAAATTCTTAGATGTTTGCCTTCTTCCTATGATGCTAAAATAACTGCAATCACTGAATCTAAAGATTTAAATACTTTCTCTATTGATAGCTTACTTGGATCACTCATTGCTTACGAGCAAGGGGTGAACCAAAGACAGCTTGATGCAGGTGAGAAGAAGAAGGAGAAAATAGTGGCACTGAAGGCCAACGAGAGTGATACTAGTACTTTCAGGTCTGATAGCGATGACGTTGCCTTAATCACTAGGCAATTCAAAAGTTTTCTAAGGAAGAAACACAAAAACTTTTAGAAGTGGAATAAGGGTAATTCCAGTAAAAATTTTAAAGGTTCATCTGATACTATTTGTTTTGAATGCAGGAAGCCTGGACACATTAAGACTGATTGTCCTACACTTAAAGCTCACCCAAGCAAGGAGAAGGGTTAGGAGAAAGGCGTTCTGGGTAGATTCTTCATCAGACTCCTCTGAGACTGAAGCTGAAAAGGAGAAAACCAACTTGTGTCTGATGGCTGATGATCATCCTGGTCAGTCTGAGTAGGAAGAGGTATGCGAGCTTACTTATGATCAATTATTTGAAGTGTCTGAAAGAATTCATGCATCATATAGGAAGCTCATGAAAACTCATGCTAGCCTGAAACTAGAACTTCTAAATTTACAAAAAGAGCATGAAATTTTAATTAAAGATCATTCTACTGTTGATTGCAATCACATATCTTTACTTGATGATTTCTGATTTAATCGTTGAACATAATTTACTAAAAACCTCGCATGTTGATTTAGAGAAAGCTTTCAAAGAATTAGACAATCTAGCATGTGAAGTGGAGAGTAGTAATGGTGCATTGAAATTTGAAATTACAAGTCTTAATAAGGAGAATGAATTTTTAAGAGTAAAAAATAGTGGTTTCGAGAAAAATGAAACACCTCCTACTTTTGCACAGTTTTATGCACCTCCACCTTTTGAAGAATCTATTTCAAAATCATCAAAGCATGTTTCATACAAACCTAGGAAGAGGCACTATCACCCACATAGATTAGTTAACCCTTTTTCTTGTGTTAGATGTTTTTCCTGTGGCATGTTAGGACACATTTTTCACATATGCACTGTTCACCGTAGTACACATTGGGTGTGGAGGCCCAAATTGCCTATTTTATAGCACAACATACATGCATTGCATTCTTCTTTTCATAAGAAGGAACCCAAACCTGTTTGGGTTCCTAAATCTAACGTTTGATGATTTTGTAAGGGTGCTCTCACACAAGATCTCATGAGAGCATGTAGTACCTGGACAGCGGATGTTCAAGACACATGACTGGAGATGCAAATCGGTTCATTTCACTGGAGGCCAGGGCTGGAGGCAAGGTTACACTTGGAGATAACACCACCAGGAGGGTGGTAGGTTCAGGTATAATTGGTTATTTAAAGAATTTGATGATTGATAATATTTTGCTTATAGATGGATTAAAACATAACCTACTGAGCATAAGTCAGCTCTGTGACAAAGGATACAACATCAAATTCCTACCCACTTGTTGCATTTTAAGATTAAATGACAAAGTTATTTTGCAGGGACAAAGGATCAACAATGTCTACATGCTGGATGTAAGTTGCATCAAAGCTGATAATTCAATTTGCTTAAGAACTACTGCTGATGAGTCTTGATTGTGGAACAGGAGACTATGTCATGCCAGTATAAATACCCTTAGGAGAGTCACCCAAAAGGACTTAGTTAGAGGTGTGCCCAAGCTTAAGTTCATTGAGGACCACCTGTGTGAAGCCTATCAATTAGGAAAGTAAGTCCAGTCCTCCTTTCACTCTGTTAAGGACATTAGCACCTCTAGACCTTTAGAAGTCCTTCACATGGATCTCTTTGGACCCATTAGCACTGCCAGCTTAGGGGGGAAAGTCTATGGCTTTGTGATTATTGATGATTACTTGAGGTTCACTTGGATTAAATTTCTATCACATAAATCTGAGTCATTTGATGAATTTAAGTCCTTCTCCACTTGGATTCAGAGGAAGTTAGGTTGTGAGATCTTGACTATTCATAGTGATCATGGTGGAGAGTTTAAAAATGTGAAGTATGGAAGTTTCTATGAGGAGCAAGGGATTAGTCACAATTTTTTAGCTCCAAGGACCCCTCAGCAAAATGGGGTAGCTGAAAAGAAGAACAGGACCTTAGTGGAAGCCGCTAGAGCCATACTTGCTGAGTGTTCACTTTCAAAATACTTTTGGGCTGAAGCGGAGAACACTGCCTGCTATGTGCTAAATAGGGTGAATGTTACATCCAATCTGAACAAGATACCTTATGAGATCATTAAGGGTAGAACTCTAAACCTTTCCCGCCTCCATGTCTTTGGTTGTAAGGTTTTCATTCTGAACAACGGGAAATCATCCTTAAGAAAGTTTGACCACAAATCTGATGAAGAAGTGTTCTTAGGCTAGTCTAGTGAGGGGAAATCCTTTAGGGTGTTTAATAAGAAGACTTTAGTGGTGGAAGAGACAACTCATGTGGTGTTTGATGAATTTGATCCTAAGGTGACTAGAGTTGAGGAAGAAGAAGAGGTAGGGGAGATTACCCAAGGGGTTGAAAATGCAAATCTGGAGGAAAGGGTAGAACCTCAAACCACTTTGCCTAGAGATTAGAGATATTCTTTAAATCATCCTAAAGAACTGATCGTAGGAGACCCTTCTGAAGGTGTTAGGACTAGGCATGGACTTAGGAAGGAAGTAAACCACTCTGCCTTTATCTCAATGACTGAACGCACCAACATCAATCAAGCACTCTCTGATGAATTTTGGATCTTAGCTATGTAAGAGGAATTGAATCAATTTGTAAGGAATGATGTTTGGGAGTTAGTAGAAAGACCTAGGAATCAAAGTATAGTGGGAACCAAGTGGGTCTTTAAGAATAAGATGAATGATTCTGGTGTTGTGGTTAGGAATAATACAAGATTGGTGGCTAAGGGGTATAATAAGATTGAAGGGATTGATTTTGAGGAGACCTTTGCCCCTGTAGCTAGATTGGAAGCCATTAGAGTTCTACTAGCTTTTACCTGTTATAAGGGATTTATGTTGTTTCAAATGGATGTCAAGAGTGCCTTTTTAAATGGGGTAATAAAAGAGGATGTTTTTGAAGAATAACCCCCAGGTTTTGAAAGTTCCCAATATCCAAATCATGTTTACAAATTAAAAAAGGCCTTATATGGATTGAAACAGGCACCCAGAGCATGGTATGAGAGGCTTAGCACATTCCTGTTAGAATAAGAGTTTGGTAAGGGGAGCATAGACACCACCCTTTTTCTGAGGAGAGTAGGGGATGATTTACTCATTATCCAGATCTATGTTGAAGATATAATTTTTAGATCTTCTGATAAATATTTATGTGATGCGTTTTCTAAAACAATGAGTAAGGAGTTTAAGATGAGTATAATGGGAGAATTGTCCTACTTTTTGGGTTTAGCATAAGGAAAATAGATGATGGAACATTTCTTAATCAATCTAAATACACTAAAGACATTTTGAAGAAATATGAAATGGACAAAGCCAAGCCAATCAACACTCCCATGAGCTCCTTTGTTCAGTTAGATAAGGATTCAAGTAGAAAATCTGTTTATCAGAAGAAGTATAGAGGAATAATTGGATCACTGCTTTACCTGAATGCTAGCTGACCTGATATCATGTTTAGTATTTATCTTTGTGCTAGGTTTCAAGCTAATCCTAAAGAGTCTCACCTGACTACTGTTAAGAGAATTCTTAGATATCTTTTAGGGATCCCAAACCTAGGAATCTGATACCCTAGGCACAACACCTCTTTTGAGATTATTGGATATTCTGATTCTGACTTTGCAGGGTGTAGGGTGGATAGAAAGAGCACTTTTGAAACTTGTCAATTCATAGGATAGTCTTTAGTCTCCTGGTCCAGTAGAAAATAGAACTCAGTTGCACTTTTTACTACTGAAGCTGAGTACATTTCCTTAGGAAGTTGTGTGGCCCAAATTCTTTGTTTGAAACAACAAGTCTTTGATTTAGGATTAACTGTGGGCACAATTTCTGTTCTATGTGATAATACTAGTGCCATCTATATTTCTAAGAATCCAATCCAGTATTATAGAACCACTCACATTGATATAAGGCATCACTTCATTAGGGACCATGTTATGAAAGGGGACATTGAGCTACATCATGTAGCAACTAAAAATCAGCTGGCTGACATATTTACTAAACCACTAACCTTTGACTCATTCAGCATTTTGAGGACCAGATTAGGTGTGATTGACATAAATGCTTGATTCTAATAACTACTAAATTCTGATTTATCTATTTTTCATTCTATTTCTATTAGTTAGTTATTTGATTTGATTATCTATTTTCTGTTGAGTTTTGTTTTTCTCCTAATTTTTATTTTAATCTTATTGTTAGTTTGATTCGAATATTTATTTTGATGCGATTTCCTGCTTGATTTTTACTTACTATTTTATGCTTTTCAAAATCCGATCACTGCTCACTACTACTGATAAACTGGATTTGTGAATGAAAATTTTATCTTATTTTTTAGTTTGGAAGCTTGTAAGCAGTGATTAATTCCACTGGATCTGCTAAAGGGATGAAACATCGATGATTGTTTCTCTTCCTCTAACTCCTTTAATGGTGTATTATTTCTTTTAGATAAAAATCTTCTTTAAAATTTAAAAGTTAGTTTTTGAAATAGAGATCTATTTTATCTTCCTACGCCTCATATGAATAGTGTTTTCAAAGTTTTGAGTCATTGTTATGATTTTCTGAACCAAGTGATTGCACCTATCATATGATGTATGGTTTTTGCTTTGTGAATTACTCTTCCTAATTATGGAGAGTGAGTTTCGTCGTCTCCTATGTCTAGAAGATAATTTCATAGCTGAGACTCTTTAACGATTATGAAAGGAAGAAAGCTTACAAATGATACGCAGTGTGCCAAACAAATTGAAAAAGAGGCATAAAATGAGCCCAAAGCTGAAAAGATGCGAAATATCACCAAACTGAAAGATACACAAAGTGTATCAAAAATCAAAAGATACGCAAAGCACCAAACAAATTGAAAAAGAGGCACAAAATGAGCCCAAACCAAGCTTCCATCCCTTTTAGATCGCTAAATGTCTTAGAAAAATCTGTGCGCCACTTAATATTTTCAAAAGCTTGAGTTTGAAAATCTTGATTTTTGATTTCTTACTTTGTAATACTATTATATCAGATATTTTTCTGGAACGAGGCTTGAAAGGATCTCTTTTCGAATCTAATTTCTTTTCTTCTGAATTAGATTTTTGTTTTGAAAGGAATTTGCACCTACAAGGTATCCGAGGTGGGAGTTACGAAAGTTGATTTTCTAACTTTTTTGGATTTTAGTGCGGTCAATCGTCTTCTTATTGGTTTTTGGATTTAAAATCAAGGGAAAATTCTTATTTACTGAAGCAAATCGATTAAAAAAAAATCATTATTTTTGTGTGTTTTTGTGTTTCTCATTTCGAGTTTTATTTACTCTATTTTTTTTTTATTTTATTGTATGTGTTTTTGGGATCCTTGATCTTTCATCTCCATCCTCCATCTTTTTCTTTTTTTTCTTCACATCGTCCTGGACGATCCCCATATCATCCTGGACGATCCATTCAAATCATCCCCACTCTGATCTTACTGCAGAGATACACCAATTATTGCTGATCATCCTGGACGATTCCTACATCATCCTGGACGATATAGTCCATATTTCCTGATTTGATCGAATGGCCGAGAATGCGCCAATTATTGTTCATCATCCTGGACAATCCACCTCATCATCTCGGATGATCCACGTGTCAGCAGTTGGATGATTCAAATTTGGCCCATCCTATACATTTATTGCATATCATTCTAGATGATCCGTCTAATCATCCTGGATAATACTTTTCTTCAATGGTCGTCCGACTTGACTCCTAGGGACGATCGCCTGTCTCTAATCCTCCTGGACGATCTCTGATCATCCTGGACAATCCGACCACCTTTTTGACCAATCATCCTGGCAGTCATAATTGCTCATATAGTCCTGGACGATCATGCGATCGTACGGGACGATCCAGCCGATTTCTATTTAAACAGCCATTCTCTTCAGTTTTCTTCACACCTCTACTTCCATACTTCCTCTCTTTTGTTTCATTTGGCTGGTGGGAAGTGATCTAGGCAAAAGGGTGTGAGCTCCTCGTGGGGAAATGTCGATCTCCGCTTTCCAAATACAGCCGATCAGGCTGCATTCGAACGATATCTTGAAGTGGGAATCACACAGTCCAAAATCATAAACCCCCGCACCCTTTCCTACCCTGTCCTCGATCTTTTTGTGCATACCTCCCTCACTTTCATCCTCACCCGGCCTTCCCATTTAGCCTTGAACTTCTCCAAGTCTTCTTCGTAAATCTTCGCATCGCCGCTGACTACTCCACCCTTCACTCCTATGTTAATCAATGACTTGTCGAACTCACAGCCAAGGACTTTCATAATATTCTTCATCTCTCTGTCACTGGTGACAAACTGCACACCCTTATTTTTTATCCTAATTATGATTGGAGTGTCGCCAATCACTTTCTTAGAAATACAAATACACCCTACCACGACAACGCTTGCACTTCCCTCCTTAAGGATGCCCGTACCATTCAACATGTCCTTCATTCCTCCGTCATCCCAAAGGCTGGGGATCGCATTCACATCAACCCTTTACTATCTCTGACCACCTATTATACCATGGCCCACCAGGAATTCAATGCTACTGATCTTCTTTTCAGATATATCGAGAATCTCACTACCATTAGGGATCCGAGCCATAGACGATGTCCAAATCTAGCTTTAGGACACATCATTGCATATGAGTTAGAGATAAAATATAACCTTAAATATCAAGTCCCGCCCAATGTCCCTCCTTCCTACTTCACAAATAATTCATTCCATGTACTCCACAGTACCTGACTACATCCGGAGCCCGCCTGGATGTTAAGGAGGAAGAGGAAGAAGCTGTTCTTGTTCCTGCTGCACCTGATGCACCTGCTCCCCTTCGTATTGCTTCCCCTTTTGATCATCTGGTGCAGCGGTTCGACCAGTGGGAGGCCTGATTTGATTCTTATGTTGCTGCCCAGGAGCAGCAGCACACTGAGGATCTGCAGCGCTTTAATGACTATGTTGCTCAGCGGCAACAGCAACACGACCAGGATATTACCTGAATTAGAGCACACTTCACCGCCATTCACAATTACTTAACACCACCACCACCACCTCCTTCTGATCAGGATCCACCTCCATTTTAATTTTGTGATTTATGCTATTTTAGTCTGTACTATTGTGTCTGTTCATCCTCCTTTTTATGATGTCAAAAGGGGGAGTCAGTTGTAGTAGTTTTTCATTTTATGTATTGATCTTGGTTTATGTTATTTATTTCATTTGTAGTTATTTTCCTGTACTGTTTTAGTTGTTCAGTGAAATTTGAAAAAATATTTGTTTTTCGTATATGCATTATTTTATTTTAAACTCCTCATTATTTTATTTTAAACTACTGCACTAATGTTTGCCATCATCAAAAAGGGGAGATTATTATAAATCTAGTTTCAAAAAGTACAGTTTTGATCATGACAAACATATTTGTATTCTATTTTGCTTGGCTAACCCATTACAAGTACAAAAGATCAAAAGCAACTCAAGATCAGGTCCAAGTGTGTCTAAATGTAATATTTTCCTTTTTCTTGAGTCAATTATAATGTAACTGATCCCCTAGCTAAGTAACCTTGCACACACACACTCAAGGGGAGAGCTTGAGTGAATTAGAGTTTCTATTCAATTTTTGTTCAGATCGTCCTAGATGATATTCACATCATCCTAGACGATCAAGTGAAAACAAAAACCTTAATTAGGGCGACCAAGTTAAGTCTGTCTGATTAAGCCAATCGTCCTGGACGATCCATCCATCGTACGGGACGATAGGCCAAAATCAGAAATTCTCAGCCGCTAGATCAAGTTATGCAAGTTTTATGTTTAGAGATTTGATCTGATCATCCCGGATGATCCAGTATAATCATGCCTAAATTAGTCTGGTGATTAAAGAAAGCAATTAATATTTAATAAATATGATCACATCGTCCGGGACAATCGCAAGATCATCCAGGATGATCATGATCGTCCAGTGTGTTTCAGTTGTACGTTCAGAGCAGTAATCAGGAATATTTTGGCACTTTTTGAACTAATCGTACAGGACGATATCCGTATCATCCTGAACGATCAAGTCATTTTTAGGTCGTCCAGCACAAGTTTCTCTGGATGACCAGAGCAGTCTTCTGGACGAAATTCCTGAATTTGCACTAATCGTCCCGTACGATCGCAGAATCGTACGGGACGATCTGAACAACCTTTTCCACAGATCATCTTGAAGAGCCAGATCGTCCAGGCTAAAACAAGTGATTTTGAACTGAACGTACAGGACAATCTATCGATCATCCTGGATGATATTGGCCGACCAGTTGAGATTTAGGGAAAATTTTGAGCCCTTCTATAAAAGATCTTTTTTTTTTCAACAAGAAAAATCTTTTGCCACTTTTCTTTCTAAAGAAACCCTAGAGAGAGAGTTTAGGAGAGAGAGAGAGAGGATCTTGTGAGGGGGAGTTCGTGAGGGATTCACAAAGGTTGCTCCAAGCAAGGATCAAAGTCATCTTCTACATTCGTCGTCTCTCGTATTGTCGGTGTTCTTTGTGGGAGGATCATTCGCAAGAAGATCCGGGTTGTCTGCCCGCTTCAGAAGGAAGCGAAAGGAGTTCAGGTTCTTTGCCCACTTCAGGAGGAAGCGAAAGGAGCACGGGGTTCTCTTCCTGATTCTGGAGGAAGCAAAAGGAGGTTAGGTTCTCTGCCTCACCGAGTCGGTGGAAAGGAGTTTTTGTATAGGCTTCTCCGCCTTATTGTGGGAGCAGAAGGAGAGTCACTTTGAGTTAGTGCAATACCCGAAGGTGAGGCTCCGGAGAGTGGATGTAGGTCAAGTCGACCGAACCACTATAAAATCTGGTGTGTTCTTTCTGATTATTTTTTGTACTTTAGTTTTCTGTGATTATCTACTTGGGTGAAATCTGTGGTTGATCTTTTCATTTATGTGTTTACTTGTTTCCGCTGCAAATCATGGAAAATATTTTTCCTGTTGCTCTCGAATTTTTTAAATAACCAATTCACGCCCCCTCTTGGTTAGCCTCGGGACTAGTTCATCAGGGCTTAACATCCCTATCCAACTTTCAAAAATTTGGCATCTTCTCAAACTCAACTTTTTGAACATACCGAAGAGTTTTGGAACTTATCCATATCTCTCTAGGATGTTTCTTCGTAATATCCACCTCAACCATAACATGGGCAACAAAAGGCCAAGTTCTGTGTGCAGTTGCCTGATCTATTTGCAACAACCTGCCAAAGATTGATCCCAAAGCATGTAAAATGCAGTAGTTAAAAAGATGTAAATACAAATGCGGAAATGAAATCCAAATGGAAACTATAGCGATTCTTCTTTAATATCAAAAAAGGGTGTCCACCTTCATAACTAAAAGTTTGTGTAGGTTATTAAACCTAATGGAACCAGCATGAGACTAACCAAGAGGGGGGATAATTATTTATGTAAAATTTTAAACAAAAAGAAAACACCTTAATCCCCCTAATATGGAAGCAAATTAAAATTATGATGAAAGGAATTCAAAGTTTGCCAAACAAATAATAAACTAAAGAAAAATAAAAGTGCAGAATAATAAAAATAAAACACATAAAATTTATACTGGTTCGGTCCAACTACACCTATGCCCACTCCCTAGAAGCCACCTTTCCAGGTATTGCTCTAAAAGTAGTGTCTCTCCTTTTGCACCCACAATAAAATGGAGAAGCCCTTATAAAATCTTTTTCACCAACCCGATGAAGGTAGAGAATTTCAAATCCTTTTTCACCCTCCTAGTGAAGGTAGAGATCCTACAATCCTTTTTCACCCTCCTAGAGATCGTGGAGAATTAGCAATCCTTTTCTTCCTCCTGGAGAAGGTAGAGAACCTAGGACAACTACTGCAGAATGTCTTCCTGGAGCCTCCAAATGATCAAGCCAGAAGCTTGAATAAAATGAGGAAGAACCTTGCTTGGAGTAACCTTATGAATCCCTCACAAATCTCCCTGAAAAAGATCTCTCCCTCTCTTCTCTCTTCCAAAGCTCTCCTATGCACCTTTTTGTTCCCACACAAAAATACATAGCAGCCAAAGTCTTTTTAGTTAAGATAATGGAAGAGCATAAATAGAGAACCTCACAAAAAGCCCCAAATTTTAATATGGCAGCTTTGATCATCCAATATGATCCAAGTTCATACTGTATGATTAGTTTAAAATAGCAATTTTTGCCAGTATGAACTATAACGCACTGTATGATCAATTTAAGTGTTTATATTGAACATCCCGTATGATTATTACAAATACATAGCTAATCATGCAGTATGAGGGGCGGCATTTAATTATCATTCCATTAGGAATCGGATTATATAGTACTATCATCTTCGATCATTGTGTACGATCAATATAAACACATAGCTAATCGTTTAGTATAAGGGGCAGCATTTAATTATCATCCCATGTAGGAATCGGGTCATACAGTATGATCATTTTTTATCATCCTATATGATCTAATCAAATTATTTAACCATAATTAAACACCTAATTTTAGGATCAATTTTGGCATGACTGCCATTTATTGTACAGTACGATGCATATCATATAGTATGATTATACATAAAATTTGAATATTGAAATATTGCCTAAATTGTGATTTGTGGCTGAATATTAAGATTATAACGGATCATCCTGTATAATATGAATCATCCAGTACAATTAGTTTAATCAATCTCAATTAATGAAGAGTATCTAAATTAAGGTTTTTTGGTTAACTGATTGCCTAGTATGATAGAAATTATATTGTATGATTAGTTCAAAAAACATATTTTTTTCTAATTCACCAACTCACTCCCTTGAGTGTGTGTGTGCAAGGTTACTCAGCTTAGTTTCCACCATATACATGACTTGACTCAAGAAACGTCAAAGTACATTAGAGTTGAAATTATAAATAGACTCAATTCTAGTCTACCCAATCTTGAGCTTATTGAAGTTGCAAGTGAATTATGGACCTGAAATGTTAGTGAGCGGGGTAACAAAATATATATTCCATAATAATGATTAATAGAAGATAGTAGTATGGAAATAGTAATATTTATTATCATCAAAATCACAGTTCTTTGGTTTAGATTTGCAACAATCTCCCCTTTTTTTATGATGGCAAAACTTACTGTTAAACAAATTCAAAGCACTTTGACATTATTTGAAACTCCCCCTTAGAAGATGAAATCTTGAAAATAAAGAGAGTTTAATATTATATTTTTATTTTTTTATATTTTTTTTAATATAAAGAAATTTAAGCCAGACATAAGTAAAATAGAAAACAAGTAAAAAAAGAAATAAGTAAAATAAAAAATAAGTAAAACAAGAAACCACCTTCATTAAAACAAAAGATATAAATAATTAACAACACACGACTACTCCCCCTTTTGACATCACAAAAAGGAGAAAAAATTACTAAACAGAAACAAATAAAAATACAACAAGCTAGAAACCATAAGGACCCTGATCAGGTGGTGGTGGCTGCAAGTAGTGATGAAGGGAGGAAAACTGTTCTCCAAACTAGGTAATATCCTGATCATGCTACTACTACTACTGGGCTACATAGGAGTCAAATAGAGCTAAATCTTATTCATGTTTCTACTACAGCTCTGCTATGTATGGGTTAAAATGGGCCTCCTATCGATCAAACCTCTAAACCAGTTGATTAATCTGAAACTACTGGCAGATAGGGGCAGGTGCTTGAGGTTTTTCTTCCTCTCCTTCCTTTGGCTCATAGTCAATATATTGAATGTTATGGAGATGAGCACTATGAAGGATGTGGAAGGAGTTATTGGAATAGAATATTAGGAGGTGATCAGGTGAAGTAGGACATTGAAGATTATATTTGGACTCTAGGACAAATGCAATGAGATATCCTAAGGTAAGGTTAGGCTTTCTTTTATGTCTAGGATCTCTAATAGAAGTTAGATTATCAAGATATCTAATTATAAGATTATTTGCATTAAAGTCAATGTGATCGATGATATAATAGGTAACAAGTGAGAAAATGGTGTAATGTTAATCCTATCACCATTTTGAAGAATATGTTGGATGATCCTAGCATCTTGCACTAATGTGTTGACAACAAGAATGTGATAGTTAACAGTGGATTTTTTATGAACAGTGTAAGCTTGGGTCAATTATAGTCAGGATCTGAGGCCAAAATGCAAATTTTGTGACCAGTAGTGGAAACGTGGAGAAAGTCATGGAAGTCTTAGTAGGTTATTTCAACAGGCCTTTTATTAACATAAGATTGTAGGGCAGTAACTTCACTAAAAATTTGAAGGCTAGTAAAAAATTCAAATAGAAGTTAAGAATTGAATGGGCAAGCAAGGGTTAGGATGAAGCCAAGAGTTGTATGAGCAAAGAGATTAAGTACCTAAAAGTTTAGAACCTCCTAGTTGATAATTTTTGAAAGGGTTATTCCACTAGTTTTATATCGATTATAGGCCTCTTCATCAATAGCTTCATTAAATCTAGGATCGATAGTGCGTCCAGAGGAACTACCAACAAGTGCTCGGGAATGCTTTCCTCCAACCATTGAGATCTCAAGAGGGAAGGAAAAGGATTTGAAGAGTAGAATTATGTGAAGAGAATGAAGGAAGTTTTACTGTTTAAATAGAATTCAGGCAAATCGTACTATACAATCATGAGATTGTATAGGACAATCATGTGTAATCAATTCGTCTAGGTGATTAGTCAAAAAAGGTGGCCTTATCACACAGTACGATTAAATATCATACTGCATGACAAGGAGTCACCCTATACGATCATTGACTTATAAGTTTATATAGTACAAACAGGTGGATCATATAGAATGATGTGTCAATAAAGACCGTACCAACTAAATTCAATTCATCTAATGGCTCCTGCCACATGGATCGTATAGTATGATAAAGAAATTATACAATATGATCAGCAATAGTTGATTGATATTGGCCATTGGATGTGCTCTGATCAGAGATTTGATATTTTATTAATATTGTACAGTATGATATGAATCATGCTAGACAATGTGAACAAAAATATGAGAAGCTAAATGATGGAATGTAATGATCGGGAAGGGTTCAAAATAAAAATAAAATAAGAGTAACATAAAATAAATTAAAAATAAGACAAAAATAACTACAAAAAAAAATTAAAGATTTTTTTAAAGAAAATGATTAAATGCGTTAAATGAAAATTTTTCCTTATGATTAGAGCAAATACTCAGTAAGAAATGCATTAACAACACTAAGATCTAGAAAGGTTATAAATTTGAATTTTGTCAACCCTATCTCGGGCTCCTTCTAGTTTAAAGTCATTTAAAAAACAAAATCTAATTCAAAAAATAAATTAGATAAGAAATTTGATCTTTTCAAACTTATTTTTATAGATATATCTAAAATAATAGCATTGCAAAGTGATGAACCAAAAATTGTGATTTTCATATTCAGGTGTAGACATTATCAATTGGCATATAAATTTGTCTAAGATTTAAAGATTTGGAAGGAAGGGAAGCTAACACATTGTGGGCTCATTTTGAGCGTCTTGTATCAGAGTTTGGTACACTTTACGCATATTTTGATTTTTTATGCACTTTATGCATCTTTCAAATTTTGGCGTTCATTGTGCATCTTTTTATCTTTTAGGCTCATTTTGTGTCTCTTTTTTGTTTTTACAAACTTGATTCCTTTCTAAGTCTTTAAAGACTCTCAGTTGTGATATTATTTTCTAAATATAAGAGAAGAAGAAGTCACTCTCTTATATAAGAAAGAGTAAACCACAAACCAAAACTTGATCCATCTGATACAGACAAACAACTTTATTATGAAAATTTGAATTAGATTCATTGACTTGCAAAATATTCAAATGAGATAGAGAACTGTTCAAAGATGAAATAGATCTATATTTCTTGGTCCAATTTTTAATTTGAAATAGGTTTTGATTCAAAAAGAAATTACACCCCTAAAGGAGTTAGAGGAAGAGAGATAATCTTTAATTTTTCTTCCTTTAACTATTTTAGAGGAGCCAATCACTGCTTGTAAAAATAGATAAGATTTTCACTTAAAGAAGAGTTTAACTACTGAAGCAAGTAGTGATTAGATTCATAAATTTTAAAAGAAATAAACAAATATATGCATAATGAAAAACATAAAATACTGAAAGACAAAGCAAGAAAATATAATAATCAGATTTCAAATTTTCAAAGCATCCAGTTTCAAGCATGAATATCTATGGCACCTAATCTGGATCTTAAGGTGCTAAATATTTCAAAAGCTAGTGGTTTTATAAAAATATCTACAAGCTAATTTTCAGTGCCTACATGATGTAGCTCTATGTCTCCTTTGGTGACATGATCCCAAATGAAACGGTGCCTTATATCTATGTATTTGGTCCTGGAGTGTTGGACTGGATTCTTTGAAATACAGACGACTCTAGTGTTATCATATAAGATTGGAATAGTGCCTACAGGTAGTCCTAAATTTAGAATTTATTGCTTTAACCAAAGGACCCATGCCACACAACTTCCTAAGGCTATGTATTTTTCTTTAGCAGTGGACTGGGCTACTGAGTTTTATTTTCTATTGAACTAGGAGACTAAAGATTGTCTTATAAATTGGTAAGTTCTAGAGGTGCTTTTCCTATTAACCCTACATCCAATAAAATCTAAATCAGAATATCCTATGATTTTAAAGGAAGTGTTGTGCCTAGGATACCATATTCCCAAGTTTTGAGTTCCTAAGAGATATTTAAGGATTCTCTTAATAACTAAAAGTGGGATTCTTTTAGATCAACCTGAAATCTTATACAGATATAAAAACTAAACATAATATCAGGTTTGCTAGTAATTAAGTAAAAAATTGATCCAATTATCCCCCTATATATTTTTTGATCAACTAATTTTCCACTTGAGACCTTATCAAACTAAACTATAAAGCTTATGG
Organism: Dendrobium chrysotoxum; assembly: GCA_019925795.1. Taxonomy (NCBI): domain Eukaryota; kingdom Viridiplantae; phylum Streptophyta; class Magnoliopsida; order Asparagales; family Orchidaceae; genus Dendrobium; species Dendrobium chrysotoxum. The sequence goes on from CM034312.1 coordinate 54,405,765, forward strand.
GACTGTTAATAGCCTTGGATTTTTTCATTTCATTCTTAAAGATGTCCTTAATGTATTTTGATTTATTAAGAAAAATTCCATCATCCTTCTATCTTATACTAAATCCAAGAAAGTAGTTCAGTTTTCCCATCATACTCATATCAAACTCCTTACTCATTGTCTTTGGGAATTCATCAAATTGCTTTTTATTAGAAGACCCAAATAAAAAATCATCAACATAAATCTAGATAAGAGTAGTTATTCTCCTTTCTTTTTTAGAATTAGGGTGGTGTCTACGCTCCCCTTAATAAAGGTTCTATCCAGTAGGAATAAGCTTAGCCTTTTAAAGCAAGCTCTAGGTGCTTATTGCAGTCCATATAATGCCTTTTTTTATTTGAACACATGATTGGGAACTTGTGAATTTTCAAAATATAGGGGTTATTCAATATATACATCTTATTTTATTACCCATTCATAAAGGTACTTTTAACATCCATTTGATACAGTTTGAATCCCTTAAAGCAGGCAAAAGCTAGTAGCACCCTTATGAAATTTAGTATAGCTACAAGGGCAAAGGTCTCTTCAAAGTCAATTCCTTATATCTTGTTGTACCTCTTAGCCACTAATCTTTCTTTATTTCTAACCACTACACCAGAATCATTCATTTTAATTTTGAAAACCCATTTTGTTCTAATAATACTATAGTCTTTAGGTCTTTTAACTAGTTCCAAAATATCATTTATAGTAAATTGATTCAATTCTTCTTGCATGGCTAGGATCCAGAATTCATCAGATAGTGCTTGAATTATATTTATGGGTTCAATCATTGGTTCACTTTTTTCCTAAGTCCATCCTAGTTCTAACACCTTCAGATGGGTCTCCAAAGATTAGTTCTTTAGGATGACTTGAAAAATATCTTCATTCTCTAGGTAATAAATTTTCAAGTTCCACCTTTTCTTCCAGATTTATAGATTCTACTCTTTAGGTGACTTCTACCACTCTTTCTTCTACCCTAGACCCTCCAAAATTATCAGATTCATTAAATACTACATGAGTGGTCTCCTCTACCACCAGTGTTCTTTTATTAAAAACTCTAAAGGATTTTTCAATATTTGAGTATCCTAGAAAGACCACTTCATCAGACTTGGGGTCAAACTTTCCTAGCAGAGATTTTCCATTATTTAGAATGAACACTTTACATCCAAAGTCATAAAGGTGAGAGAGGTAAGGTGTTCGTCCCTTATGGATTTCATAAGATGTCTTATTTAGTTTGGATCTAACACTAACCTTATTAAAAACATAATAGGCTGTATTTATTGCTTCTAACCAAAAGTATATAGGAAGTATGTATTCAGCTAATATGGCTCTAGCAGCTTCTACCAAGGTCTTATTCTTTTTTTCAATTCCCCTGTTCTGTTGAGGGTTCTAGGAGCTGATAAGTTATGATCTACCTTACTCCTTATAGTCAGATTTAAACTTTTCATTCTCAAAATCTCCACCATAATCACTATGAATGGAAAGAATTTCAGAACCTAGCTTTCTCTGAATATCAAAAATTTCTCGAATGATTCACTTTTATAAGATAAGAATCTAACCCAAGTAAAGCTCGAGTAATCATCAACAATCATATACCCAAAGACTTTCCCTCTTAGGCTTGCAGTGTTAACTAGTCCAAAGAGATCCATGTGAAGGACTTTTATGAAAGTTCGTCAGGGTGGTTAAACTATAAAAAACTAGTCCCGAGGCTAACCAAGAGGGGGGTGAATTAGATATTTAAAAAACCTTCTTTTAACAAAAAGAGAAATCTCCTTCTTAAAGCTTTTTTAATATATAAAAATAGATAATCAATATAACATAATATTAATCACAAATTTTTAACCAGGCAGTTATATCCAAAAATAAATACAGAAAAGAAAATGTGAAAAAAAATAAAATAAGAAAGAACAGACCAGATTTATAGTGGTTCAATCCAACCTGACCTACGTTCACTCCCTAAAGGCACCCTCCAGGTATTGCACTAAAATCTTTTAGTGTCTCTCCTTTTGCCCCGAAGAAAGGAGGAGAAGCCCTTATAAAATCTTTCCACCAACCTGACATGGTAGAGAACCAAAACTCTTTTATAGGGAGAGAACCTTGACTCCTTTTTCTCCCTTCAGGAGATGGCAGAGCACCACAAATCCAATTCACCTTTCCCGGTGCGGCGGAGTAACCGGGTCCTTTAACACCAAAGAGATCTTCCTCTTCCCATAAATTCCCTCATGACGAACCTTGAATCTGATGATACTAAGGTGCAAGCTTGCTGGAGCAACTGTGTGAAATCCCCTCCACACACCCTTGAAACCCCCTCCAAGTATCTTCTCCCTCTCAAACACCACCCATTCCTCTCTCCCTTTCAAGTTTTTAGTTCAAGTTTTCTTCAGAAGAATGAAGACACAATGGCTATCAAAGACCCTTACAAAGTCTTTGGAGAAAGCTTAAATAGAGGGCTTAAAAAAACCCTAAAAATTCAATTCAGCTGTTGAAGATTATATTGTATGATCGCATGATCATATAGTACGATTAGTTCAATCAACTTGTAATTTGGCCAGGACAAACCTTGGGATGACCAAATTCATGCGCTGTCGATTGTATCATACAATCCAATTCATATAATATGATTAGAATATAAAATTAAGCAGATTTGATTAACTAATCACAGGGGTTAATTTAAGTAAGATTTCACATGATTATATAGTATGATCGCATGATCATATAATATGATTAGTTTAAAAAATTAAGTTACCTAAGTTACCTGGTGGCTAGGGATTTGAGATAGTAACAAATCATACAGTACGATCCAGATCGTACAATACTATTATTTCACAGAACCAAAATGTTTAATTAGCCATCAAGCCCATTCTTTCTATATTGATCGTACAGTACGATTCTAAATCATATAGTATGATTAGTTTAAATAATTTTGGCTTTTAAAATTTTTCTCACTTCCCTGAGTGTATGTGTGCATGGTTACCAAGCTAGCATACACCTTTACAAGAAATGACTCAAGAAAATAAAAAATACATTAACGAATATTATAAACTTTTTACAGCATGACCTATTATACCCAATCTTAATCCCTGTGTCTTCGTTGGATGGTGTATGGCATTCCTAAAATATTAGTATACATACAAACAAATATATATTGCAAATATTAGGAGACATAAAGATGTAAGCCATAATATTTATTATCATCAAAAACTTAAACTCGTGAGCTTGAGTCGCAACATTCTAAAGGTTTGGTAGTGCTAATGTCCTTAGTTGAGTGGATGGAGGATTTGACTTTCTTTCCTAACAAACAGGAATCACACAAGTGATCCTTATGGAATTCAAGTTTGGGTATGCCTCTCACTAAGTCTTTTTGGGTGATTTTTCTAAGAATTTTCATGCTTGTATGACATAATCTTCTATGTCATAACTAGGATTCATCAGCAACAGTTTTTGGGCAAAGAGAATCAGTAGAATCAATGTAATTCAGAAAAAGTATGTAAACATTAATATTTCTTTTTCCTTTGTAAAATATTATTTCCATTTAAGCTTATTATGCAGCTGGTAGATAAAAATGTTATGCTGAAGCCATTATCATAGAGTTGGCTAATGCTGAGCAAATTATGTTTTAAGCCATCTGCCAGTTAAATATGTTTGATCTAAATTTTTTTGAGTTAACCATTATGCCTAATAATAGACCTAGTGAGGGCATTGTGACTTTGGCCGATCAAGTCATTAATAAGAGTACACATTTTAGATATCTTGGATCTATTGTTCAGAGTGATGGTGATATAGATGGGGATATTATCAGCAGAATCCAAGTTGGATGGTTGAAGTGGAGGAATGCATCGGGCTTATTGTGTGATAGAAAAGTACCCCTCAAACTTAAGGGAAAATTCTATAAGATGGTGGTGAGACCGGCAATGCTTTATGGTGCTGAATGTTGGCCATTAAAAGAGAAGCATAATTCTAAGTTAAGTGTTGCAGAGATGAGGATGCTCAGGTGGATGAGTGGCTTTACCCTTAGAGATAGGATACGAAATGAGCATATTCGTGAAAAGGTTGGAGTAGCTCCAGTGGAAGATAAGATTAGAGAGAGTCGCCTTAGATGGTTTGGTCACGTAAAACGGTGGCCTCCCGATGACCCGGTTAGGAAAGTAGAGGTCTTAGATTTGACTTATGTTAAGAAAGGTAGAGGTAGACCTAAGAAGACTTGGTTAGAAAATATTAGAAATGATCTTTCTTTATTAGATTTAAATGAGAATTTGACTTTTAATAGGACACAATGGAGAAAAAGGATTCATGTAGCCGACCCCACGTAGTGGGATAAAGGCTTGATGTTGTTGTTGTTGTTGTTGTTGTAACCATTATGCCTAACCCAACCACCTTCCTGGTGGTATTATCTCTAAGTGTTATCTTGGCCCTTGCCCTGGCCTCTAGCATGATGAATTAATTTACATCCCCAGTCATATGCCTTTAACATCCGCTGTCCATGTACCATATGTTCTCACTAGGCTTTTTTTGAGAGCCGCCTTACAAAATCATCAAGGGTTAGATTTAGGAACCCAAACAAGTTTAGGTTCCACCTTATGGCTAGAAAGATGATATGCTTACATGCTACATTATGGTTTATATAATTTTGGCCTCCACATCAAATGTGTTCTATGGTGGATAGTGCAAGTATGGGAGATATTGTTGGTGTTTGAAAGCGGGTTTTGAAAAGTTTAGTTTTCTTTGGGAAATTTAAATTAATGTTAAAATTTTTAATTCTAAAATTGAACATCCCATTAGAAAAGAGTATACCACGTTGGGAGGTGAAAATAAAATTTCAGGATGGGGTTCATATTTAGAATTATAAATTCTATCTTGGATATCATAACCAGATTTAAGAGAGAACTTTGTATGGCCCCGAAGGGTCAAAATAAAGTTCAATCAAATATCATGCTACGATAATCAAGGGAAGTGATCATTAATTTCGTATTCAAAATTATTTTAACAAAAGATATATATCTCCCCAAAGGGAGAAGATATAATTTGTTAATAATCATCCGAACATAATGATAATGATAATTAATAATTTAATTTTCCCAATGAAGCCTAATTGAATTTTGAAAATCAATTTTGAAAATCAGTTGTGGGTTCTAAATCTCCTACGAGTGCAAGCCCTCATAGTTAATTACATCGTGGGAGACCGGAGTCCCCTACGAAAACTTTCGATTAAAATAATAGCAGAAATTTTGTTTAGAGATCTAGGAATGATACCAAAGAGATGAAATTTTGGATTTTGAAGAGGGATTGGATCAAATTTTGAACAATTATTTTTGAGTCAAGGGAAGAGGGGTAGGAGACACTTTGAGATTCTGAAACAATTCAGAAGTGTCCTCACCTAAGCTAAGTGTTGGGTTTTAAATTTTAGATTGGAAGAATATTTAGTTTGAGTTAAGTGTTTTATTAGAAATTTGGGATTATATTCCCAGAGGTTGGGGTCTTATGACTCAAAAGAAATCTGCCCCGGATCCTAACTCTAAATTTGGACATTGGAACACAGTAGTCCGAACCTAACTAATGCAGTGCAAAACCTGGACTTACCCCGGCCTGGATTGGGGAGCCAGCTAAACCACCTAAGCGCTTCAAAACCATGAGTCCGGTCTCTTGATGCAGAGTGATCAGGGATGTTATTTAAAATAGGTTTAAGAAGTTGGGGTCGACATCTAGAGCAGGTTCCTAATTGACCCCTTGACTTATGTCAGGTGGAATGCTTAGACTAAAATGCAATTAAAATTTTCATTTAATTAGTTTCTAATACGATGCATGCTGGTTAAAGTATCCAAATCAGGTATGCATGAGATTTTTTTAAAAAGGCTTATAAAATAATAATTTTTAAAAAGACTAGACTTCCCCAGATCCAGCACCTCATCCTCATAGGTCGGATTATCTGGACTCTACCCGCAGGCGGGGAAGTGTCTTATAGCAAGGAGGGAGAGAGATGCAGTAATATGCATGCGACCCCGGATGATTCCGGCTATTCCCTAGGTCGTTAAATTTCTATGTTATTTAAATCTTAAAATTTTAAATATCGGTTATGAGTAAAAATATTTTTGATCCTTAAAGAGCCTAACGAAGTCCAAGCTAAAACAAAAACGACATGCAAGTGCCAAAGAACTAGGAAAAATAGGCAATCCTATACGCAATCAAATTAAATCACAATATATTAAATAACCAAATTAATTAAATAAATGTCCATAGGCAAATTGCCTTGCTTATTACAACCCAGATTTACATAAATTAAAAGTGGCCAGGCACCACTAACAACAACCCGGATTCTAATCCTAATACAGACGCAAGTGACTTTGAGTGGGATACTCTATGTCTTCAACTTCTCGATCTTCTCTTCCTCGAGCTCCTTAGATTCTTCGTGGCTGGATACCCAAATGGAAAAGAGAACTCTTCCCTTGAGGGGGAGGTTACTCTTTCCACTTTGGGTAGTAAAGTGATCCAAATTTGGAGTTCCAAATGGATAAGGACTATCCCCCGAAGGGGTATCCTTTCCGCTTTAGAATCCAACCTTTGGATCTATGTATCCTAAACTCAAAGTGCCACTTTCACAACTCAATACTCAAACAAATTACATGAATGTAAAAATAAAAATTCTAGACTCTCCTGCAAGGTTATCCTAAGAATTTAAATATTAAAATACATCCCAAGCAGTTATATATATATACGTGCAGAAAAGTAAACACACTTGGCCACGCTCTTTTTTTTTATTTTTATTTGGGAGCTAAGCAACTGAAGCACCTATAGCATTTATATTTATGATTTATTTAGCCCCATTTATTGCCTTGCATGAGCGTGGCCACCTACAAAAGATCCAGTGAGCATCCAGATCGTTCCTAACCTAAGGGTAATCTAATCGCCCATCACATTAATCCACAGAGTGCAGTAAAAGTAAATAAACACATCAATCAATTTCAATCACAACATGCAATGAAAACTCGAAAAACCCGGCATACAGCAGAAAAGTAAACACCGGCCTAGCCTAGATCTAGAGTCGGTTGTCCTAGCAAACCATCTAAAGTGTGTGTAGTAGGTCGTGTGGCTGGGGTAGATCCTAGGATGGGTAATTAATTGAAGTTGTTTGATGTCCTGATTGGTTGAAAGGCTTAAGGGAGATTTTAATTGATGTTTAAGTCTTAATGGTTTAAATCTGATTTTAAAATTGATTTTAATTATTTATTGATTACCACCTTTGTTGCACACCGAGGCCATGAAGTTTATTTCACCTTCCTTGGGGCTAATTTAATAGCCTCGTAGGCCTAGGTTACCTAGTGGTACCCGATATAATTAAGTGAATCGAGTTTGATTAAAGTTTGAAGATCGATTAATTTTTAATTAAACTGATTGGTTGCTGGTTTTAAAATAAAATTGTTATTTTCTGGAATTTTGAATGATTTATTGAATTTTAGAATTTTCTGGATTATTTTAATTAGTTAATTAAGGGGTCAAAAGTTGACTTTTCAAATTAAAATTAATTTTGTAAGTTTCAGATTTTTAATAAATATTAGACCTTATGATGAGTTGTTAGACTATTAGTACGCTCAATTTGGAGTTTTCTATGAAAAGTTATGATTTTTTGAAGTTCGGGCCTAGTTTTGAACTACGATTGACCGAAAAGTTGACTTTTTGACTTTGACCAGATTTTGGAGGTTTGACATTTTTAGAAAATACTAGACCTTAATTGGAGTTGATTGACACTAAGTTTGCTCAATTTGGATTTTTCTGTAATTAGTTATGCATTTTCAAAGTTTCCTTAATTATTGAATTTTTAAAATTGCTTAATTATTAAGGTTTTGATCATTTTGATCCAAACTCATCCCAAACTGCATGGAATCACTCCCAAAGGTCAGAGATGACCCATGGGAGTGTTTCCAAGTGTTTAGAAATTATTTGGGATTTTTAATAATTTTTAATTTATTTATTTAATTAATTGTTAATTTTTATTAAAAGTCAAATTAAAGTTAAATTAGGAGTCCAGTCAAGGGGCTTTTATTTTTTCTAGGTAGAGGACTACATTCTGGTCAATTTGATATATTATTTGTAATTTTTAGACTTAATGTGAATTTATTGCATTTTTTGAATTTTTGGGGTCCTTAAATGGGCTGAAACTTTGGGTAATTAATTTTCTGAACTAATGACCTCTAAATTCAATGAAATTTGGACCTAAGGCTTATTATGTCATTAAGTTTACTATTCAAATTTCACTCTTATTGGGTATGTGTGCAATCCCCTAGGAATTTTCTAAATTTTCTAGACTTTTCCCTAAATATTTTCCCTAGGTGTTTCTATTGTTCAAATGGTCTTGAAATTTGGTGTGACTAACCCTGACCCAAATACACACACGTAGCACAAAACATGCAGCCTAACTCTACACAGGGAAGGAGTTATGAATTTTCAAAGTTTTGGGTCCAAAATGGACCCATAACCTTAAAAATTCACATCACAGAAAACCACAGAGCATCTGACCCTAAAAAAATTACAGGATATGTCTAAGATGCTCATGAACATTCCACCAAAATTTGGGATCCATTTGATCCCTGGATTGCAAGAAAATTAAGAAAAACTAAAATCAGATAATTGCAATTTTACCACAATCCAGAACTCAAAACATCTTGATTTTAATTTTAATAAATTTTAGACTTAATTACCTTTCCAACGGGCCCAAGAACATCAATTTTGATGGAAAAATGAATTTTCTGTGAATTTTGGAAGTTTCTGGACATTTTTTGAATTAATTTGACTCAAATCCAATCATTGGATCGGCGGCGGCAATGATTGCGCCGCCGCCGCGCCATTTTGACACGTGTTTGACACGTGGCACACAACGGCGCGCCACTTAAACACGTCGGACGCAGATTGGACCGTCTGATCCACAGCGGGAAAATGGACGGTCCAGATCGCGCCACGTATGCGCGCGTGGATTGGAGGCCATCCGGGTTCGAGTCCCAGGTCCGTCGCGCGGTCAACCCGGCTGGCGTGGCCAGTTCTGGGCCGTCCGATCGCGCTTTCAGGCGTGATCGGACGGCTCTGGTTGAACCAGAACAAAAAAAATTCAAACGTCCATTTCTTGCAAAATACTCAACGAAATTCGATGAAATTTGAACTGTAGCTAGGGGGCAACATGATCTTGCAATGCCTGGAGTTTGGAGGCTCCATGCATTGCAAAATTTGTACCATTTTAAATTTAAATTCTAGCTAAAAGTGGAGATATCCTATAATCTACCCGATGGATTTTCACGTTCTTGGGCTCTCTGAACTTGTAGTTTGTCCACGCTTAAGTTTACAGAAGACCCCAACAGATTTTGACGGCTGGATTTGAAGATATCAAAGAGAGAAGGTATTTCTCTCTTTTCTCTCTCCTTTTCCACTAAAATGAAGGTTTTAATGGTGGAAATGGTGGGAGAAGGCTTGGAAAGGCCTTGGGAGGTGCTGGAGAGTGTGGGGAGCTACTGGGGAGTCTTAGAGATGCTGGAGTTTTGGGACTTAGGCCAAAAAATGAGGAAGATGAGGGTTAGGGCCAATTTTTTTCCACTCAACCCTCATGATTTGAAATGAATGGTTGGGATTCCACCATGGGTGCCTTGGATGCTTGCCAAGTGTCCCATGAGCAGCCCAAGACAAGGAAAAGGCTGGTGGATTGAGGGGGATTGCCTTGAGCCAAGAGGGGGGGACCACACCTCTTTTCCCTCATTTTGCTAAACCAAGCCTAAGCAAGGTTTAGGGAGCTGGTTTGTGGCCTCTTAGGGAGGGAAATTAGTTCCTTTTGAGGAGGTGGGAGCAGGTCTTGGGAGAGGGAAAGGGTTTGCCCATGTGGCATGGTCAAAGAGCCATGGTTTGGTCTCACCTCAAAGATTTTTGACCCCTTGACTTGTTGACTAGTCAATGGTGACTAGGATGTGCATGGGAGGAGTCAAATATGCTGTGGGAGTCAATATCAAGGGACATGGGGGCATGGTGTTGAAACTTTGAGTGAATACATAAGATTGGAGAGGTTTTTGACCTCTCCAAATAGGTTGACCAAGTCAAACCTAGGGGGGATTGACTTGGAAGTCTTTGGGCATTCCATGAGTGTCCAAATAAATGATTTTGAAGCTTTAGATTGGTTTGAGATGGATTCAAATGTTGAAAATATCAATGGTTGGGTTAAAGGTGGATTTGGTCAACCATAGTTGACTTGGTCAAACAAGTCAAACCAAGGAGTGGGTTTGATTGTAATGGGTCTCAAATATTATAGGAAATTCATTGAGAGGGGTTTCAAAGGTTAAGAATGTTGAATGATGTTAAATTTTGGTCAAAAGTCCAAAAACCCCTTTAAAGGGTATTTTGGTCATTTTGACCCCGGATGAACCCTGGGTCGAGGTGGGTCCAAACAGATGTAGATTAATGTTAAAAACATCAATATCATGGGTCTGGAGGTGATTAAAGGGTTTGGGGGAAATTCCAAGGTCAAATTTCCCAAGATAATGGGTCCAGTGGCACAGGCCGTAAATATTTGAAGCTTTTACAGCCTTTGGATTTAAATTTAGTTCCTGAGGTTAGAGACCCCAAAATGGGCTCAAACTTGGAGGGTTGCCTCTAGAGACGTATCACATCAGTATGAAACTGACAGATCATGAATCGGAGGTCATTTGACTGGGGTTTGAAATGTTTGAAAATTCCCTGAAAAAGGCTTTTAGGACTCAGGTCTTTGGCCTTGAATTCTGGATTTGGAAATCTGAATCATTCATGATCATTTGGAGTGATCATAAGTGTTTGAAAGTGATTTGAACTAGATCAAAGGTAGGATCAAGATCTGAATTAGGATTTAAATCTTAGACTAGGCTAGAGTCTGGATTTTGATTGAGGTTTGAACTGAATCAAGGTTTGGATTGACTTAAGTTTAGGATTGATCTTAAGTCTGGATTAGGCTCCAATGACCTCATATATAAAAAAAATGAGGTCAATAGATATATCCTAGCATTCCATAAGAAAAACATTTAACTCTTGGAAATGGATTTACAGGTCTATTTGGGTTATGGTGCCTCTTCGTAGGTTTACATGATGTATGCTATGGTGATGTTTTGTTTTCTTTAGGAGTAGTTAGTTTTTCTTATAGAATTTTATTTGCACTTTCAAGAATTGCATTGTCAACTTTTAATTCATGCTCCCTATTATCAGCTTCATTTAAACATGCCTTTAATTCTTTAAATGAATTTTCTAGATCAATATGATATGCTTTCAAGGAATCATGCTCATCAGTTAAATCAAAATGCTTCTTATTTAATGAATCAAATTCATCAAGCAAGATCATAAGATTATTATCCAATATAGAGTGATTTTTCCTAAGACATTCATGCTCTTTTGCAATTTTGAAAAGCCAGAATTAAGGCTTGCATACATTTTCTTGAGCTATGAATTTTTTTAAAAACTTTAAATAGTTTATTATAGGAGATCTCACATACCTCCTCTTGATTTGAATGATTAAGATAATTATCTGTCATTAAGCACAGTTTGGTTACCTCCTCTTCAACTTTTATCTCAGATGAGTTTGAAGCAGCGTCTGCCCAAGGCTAGCCAAGAGGGGGGTGAATTGGTTATTTAAAATTTTAAACAAAAAGAAAACACCTTAATACCCTTAATATGGAAGCAACTTAAAATTATGATAACAAAAATTCAAAGTTTTCCAATCACATAGTAAACCAAAGAAAAATAAAAGTGTGGAATAATAAAAACAAAACACATAAAAATTTGTAGTAGCTTGGTCCAGCCTGACCTACATCCACTCCTTAGAAACCTCCTTTTTAGGTATTACACTAAAAGTTATGTATCTCCTTTTGCCCCCACATCAAGGCGAAGAGGACTTACAAAATCCTTTTCACCAACCCAATGAAAGCAGAGAACCTGAAACCCTTTTACCCTCCTCGTGAAGGCAGAGAACGTGCAATCCTTTTTCACCCTCATGGTGATGGTAGAGAACCAGCATTCCTTTTTCTCCCTCCTAGAGAAGGTAGAGAACCTGGGACTATTACTATAGAATGTCTTCCTGGAGCCTCTAAAGGATAAATGTAGAAACTTGAATAAGATGTGGAAGAACCTTGCTTGTAGTAACCTTATCAATACCTCACAAATCTAGCTTACAAAAATCTCTCCCTCTCTTCTCTCTCCCAAATCTATCATATGCACCTCTTTGCTCTCTCATAAAAATACATAGTAGCCAAACTCTTTTCGATAAGATAATGAAAGAGCTTAAATAGATAGCCTCACAAAAATCCCTAAATTTTAATCTAGTGGCTCTGATTTTCTAGTATGATCCAAGATCATACTGTACAATTAGTTCAAAATAGCATTTTCAGCTAGTACGAACTATAACCCATTGTACAATCAATTCAAGTGTTTATATTGCTTGTCCTGTCTGATTGGGCACATAGTCCTATACTATTAGTACAAAAACATAACTAATCATCTATAATAAGGGGCAATGTTTAATTATCATCCCATGTAGGAATTGGGTCGTATAGTACAATCATCTTTGATCACCCTATACAATCAGTACAAATATAAAGCTAATCATTGAGTATGAGGGGTGGCATTTAATTATCATCCCACGTATGAATTGGGTCGTACAGTATGATCGTCTCCGATCATCCTGTATGATCTAATTGAATAATCTAACCATAATTAAACACCAAATCATTTGATCAATTTAGGCATAATTTTTATATAATGTACAGTACGATGCATATCGTACAGTACGATTAGACACAAAATTTGTATATTAAAACATTAACTAAATTATGATTAGTGGCTGAATATTATGATTATAACGATTCATTCTGTATGATATGGATTGTCCAGTATGACTAGATTAATCAATCTCAATTAACAAAGGTTGCCCTAATTAGGGTTTTTTAGTTAACTGATCCTATAGTATGATATAAATCGTACTATAGGATTAGTTTAAAAAACATAAAATTTTCTAACTCACCAACTCACTCCCTTGAGTGTGTGTGTGCAAGGTTACTCAGCTTAGTATCCACTATATACATGACTAGACTCAAGAAAGGTAAAAGTGTATTAAAGTTGAAATTACAAATAGACTTAGCCCTAGTCTACCCAATTTTGAGCTGATTGAAGTTGCAAGTGAACTGTGGACCTGAAATATTAGTGAGCAGGGTAACAAAATAGATATTTAATAATAACGATTAATAGATGATAGCAGTATGAGAACAATATTATTTGTTGCCATCAAAATCACAGCGCTTGGATTCAGATTTGCAACAACAACCTCAATTGATGTTTTTGAATATAAAAAGCTTTCTAAAAAACACCATACTACAGTCAAAATCTTTGGACAATTGAATAACAACATGATGAGGATCCATCAATCCAATAAAAACTAAACCAGAGAGTTTGAGGTTATGAAATGAATAGCAGCATGGTTTGGGCTTCGCAATAAAAACTTTTCGAAAAATGTATAATGAAAAGGCAAAGCAAGCTTAAGAACATCTTCATCCAAAATCACAATCGCAAGAAGACCTTTATTAGAAGATTGAGAAAGAGATAAAGCCAGCTTGGAGGAAGATGAAGCACCCGACACAACATCGTTGAAAGGCCTAGAAATAGGAGAACTGCTATTTACATTTAAACAAAAAAATCCTTCATTTTTAACTGGAGCAAAAGGAAGAGCTTGAGACTAAGGATTCATTGAAATGAAAGAGAATAATAGGCCACAGAGGACCAAAAAGAAAAAAAAAACACAAAACTAAGAAACTATGAGGTTAGAAAATCATAAAATAAAGGAAACTTATAGAATGGAAGAACCAAAATGGGAGGACTAAAATTGCTGGGAGTTCGCCAGAGCTAGAGGGTTTTAAAGACCACTTTACATATTTTTTTAATTAAAACCCATGAAGGTGCCTACGCATTCCATTAAAATAAAAGTATAAGTCCTTAAGAGGGATTAAAGCCTACTAATACACTTGAGAGCTAACTCATGAAGAAATAAAAACATAGGGTTGGTAATCCCATCTAAGTACAAGAGAAACAAAAAAACCTATAAAAAAATCTTGGGTGGATAGAAGCCAACACCTCAAAAAGGAGATCCACTGTGCCATGTAAGCACTCTCCATCCAAAAAGAAAAGCAGTCCACATCTTCATAGAATTCAAAAACTTATTTAAATTATAACTTGCAAAAATACTAATACTAATAAAGTCTATTAACAGTTAAGTGCAATAATATAAATTAATGATTTGTTGATGAATAAAGTAGGTGAGTTGATATGAAATGACATGAAGAATAATCCAAGAAATAGAGAAAATAATTTAACCAATTACCACCAACCAAGCAGTCATAATTAAAAAATAATTAGCTATGCTTAAGGCCTACATGAGCCACCAAACCTTAGTAAGTTCTATGCCTACACTGGCACATGACAAGAACAAAAAGTTCCAAGTATGTCCTTTCTTGCCACAACTAAATTATTTAAACTCAATAAGGCCACTTTTCAAACACCCATCAAACCAATAATGGAAACCATAATTTAAAGTAGTCTTTATCCAGAACATAAGGTTAAAATAAATAAACATTAACCAAAACTGTCATAGCTAACCCACAAAAAATAATAAAGTTTGAAACTCAAGTGCCACTCAAATCTAGTCCAAATCCAAACCAAATAGACCTTCCATTGAAGATGAAAGTAATCAGCAAATGACATTGAGCATAAAGTAAAAAAACCCCATCTAAAAGAATTGCACCAGTCTAACTATAGTGAAAAGAGATAATGAACAAGAAGAAAAATGGATAGGAAAGATCCAGCTTAGCTAAAGAATTCACAAGACAAATCCACCCCTAATTACCCAACTCCTAGAACATGAAGCCTTTCCCATAAGGATAACCCTTCCCCCTCTAGTTCAGAGACTGAAAGGATGAGTAGTAAATGTGCATAAAAATCATAATCCCAAGGATTGCAATCACTGTAGACAAATCCCTACCAAAACCATCACAAACTAATGAAGCAAATAATCATAAATGTCATTATTAACAAAATTCTGGATTGAAATCAAATAGACATGAATGCCATAACAAAAATCCATCAAAGAGCCAATGTACAAAAACCTCAAATGATACAGACCAGAAGGTCCCATGCAAAATAAAAGCTTAAATTCTGACATAAGTTAAACCAATTTTGTCTAATCTAATGTGGACTTTAAAGATGGTATAAAAATTAATATAAGTGAAATCAATAAGAAAGTCTAGATTACAACCATGATTGGCTAACCAATCAGCGCACACATTTTCCTTATGAACATGAGATATAGTAAAGTTAAAAAAAGCTAAAAACTACTTAATCTCCCTAAGAAGTTAAAACAACTATGGACTACAAGTTTTATCATCAGATTCTTTTAAATAATAATGAATATAAGTAGCATCCACCTCAATCTAATTCATAACAATGCCAAGAGAACGACACAATTTAAGACCATATAAAGTAGCAGAAAGCTCAGCAAAAATGTAGAACTACTTTATAAAGGACCAGCATAAGTTATAATGGTATCTCATGAATATCCCTGATAATACCACCATAACCATAACCAAAATCTTTAAATGAACCATCAGCAATAAGTTTAAAAGTATTATGATGGGGTTTAAACCAATAAACCATCTTAGGATCATCATTGAGATGCTTAACCTAAAGGGAAATATAAAAATCAGGAGCCACAAAAGAATAACCTTTAAATATTTTTGTGGTTAGATGGTTAACAGATTAAAGAATCAAAACTTTTTCTTTAATACGCTTAATAATCTAATGATTATTCATGTAAATATTGTTAAATAAGGAATCATTTCTAGCAAGCCGGGTACCACAAAATAACGGAGAGGATCACATTCCTAATGTGACCTCTAGAATTAATAAACCAAAGATTAAGCATGACATTGATGCTAATATTACAACTAAAGTGATTCAATCTAATAATATCATCAAAACGAGTCCAAATTTTGATTGCAATAGGGTTAGAAATAAACACATGGCGCATATTCTCCGTATGGTAGCAACACTGGCATTTGGATTGTAAAACAAAGCCTCTTTTAATAAGTTCTCTTTAGTAGGCACGTATCTTTTCATAATTCTCCAAATAAAAATAGTTATAGAAGTAAGAGTTCTTTTATGCCATATCATGGAAATACTTTATAGACAATATTCTTAGCTCTAAAAGCATTCCAAGCATCCTTCATTCTGAAAATACCATTATTAGAAAGGTTGCATCAGACTCAATATTAATAGGAAGTTGCAAAACCTGAGTAATAATAGACTCAGGTACAACCTTAGCAAGTTTATTGTAATCCCAACTATTCTCAATAATAAAAAAGTTCACCTTAATCAATAGAAAGAGCATCTAACCAATGATCTTGCCAAAAGAAAATATTAGCAAGACAAAGACCCCATTAAATATGTGGTTCAGCTTCCCATGTAATATTACAAAGTCTCTTCCAAACTCTAGAGTCACCCTTATTGTAAAAATAAATAGTAGGGTGCTTACCAACATAGTACTTGGCCAACATGAACTTAGCCCAAAGGCTAAGCTTAGCACGAAAGTTGAACCATAGTTTGATAAAAAATGCATAAGATAAATCAATCATTTTTTACACCCCAAAGCACCTTCCTCAAAAACACCATGGCAATTAATCTAAGAAGACCATAATATTCTAGAATGGTTGATGGTACCCTTCCAAAAAAGCTTATTAAATAATTTTTTAAGCCTATTACAAAGTGCATGAGTAGGTTGTATAGTTTGAAAGATATAAAGGTAAAGAGAATAAGACACAACTAGTAAAGGAAATCTCCCAACAAAACTTAAAAAACTAAATTCCCAAGAGTTTAACCTTTTTTGAATAGAAGTAATAACGTAATAAAAAAGAAAGGATTTCTTTATGCCTCTATAAAGGGGAACCTCGAGATACTTCATAGGTAAGGAACCTTACTGAAAGCCGGTAATACCTTTAGTATCATTAATATGATCTAAAGGGACTTTATTAGAAGCAATAAAGCAACTCTTGCTTTTGTTAAGGAAAAGACCACTCCAAAATCTAAAAATTATGTAAAAATCTCATAAGAATATTAATCTTATTCAAAGAGCCATTGGTAAAAATAATTACATCAATGGGAAAGCATAAATGAGAGATAAGGAAACCACCCTCAATTCTATACTTAAGATTTTGATGATTTTCATAAAGACTAGTAAGGCCTCTCGATAAATCAGCAGCAATAATAAAAAGGGCTGGGGAGATAGGGTCGCCTTGTCTTTAGCCATGAGAAGATTTGAAAATACCATTGCTTTTACTATTAATAATAACAAAAAAAGAACCTTCAGTGCAATTTTTAATGAAATTAATAAAAATGTAATTAAAGCCAAACAATTGCAAAATGTTGCAGAAAAAATTCTAGTTGATGTTATCATAAGCTTTAGCAATATCTATTCTCAAAATAAGGTTTCCCCCTCCCACCCTGATATTAAGGTCATGAACGAGCTCTTGAGCAAGTAAAATGTTATCAAAAATAGCTCTCCTTTTGGCAAAACCTGTTTGGTTAGGAGAAATAATTTTAGGAAGTAAAGAAGACAAACAATTCATTAAAATTTTAGATACAAGATTACTAAAAAAAGTGTAAAGACTAATAAGCCAAAGATCATCCCAATTATTAACAACAATCTCTTTAGGAATAAGCACATTGGAAGTGGAATAAAAAAACTTAAGAATAATGTTGCCAGAAAAAAATCCAAGATGGCACCATATAAATCACCACTTATAATATCCCAAGCCTTTTGAAAAAACTTCATAGTAAAATTGTCTGGCCCTACCACAGAGTCAGAGTTCATAGCATGAACAATCTCCTTAATTTCCTCCAAGGCAAGAAGTTTGGTAAGAGACGTATTGTAATCCTCATTAATGATATTTGGAATGAGATTATGATGGTCTATAGGATTTAGATCAAATTTTTTATTGAAGAATATTTTTAAAATGCTCCACTTCAGAATTAGTAATTTCCCCTGCATCCTAAATTTGAGAACCATCTAATTATGAATGAATTTTTTAGCTCTATTCTTTTTGACCAGGGCATCAAAGTACTTATTGTTGTTTTCCCCTTCAATGAGGTTCTTGGAGGATGCTTTTTATTTCTAAAAAACTTCCTCCTAAGCATGTAAATTGAAAAGGGAGTTTTTAGAAAGCAATTTGCAAGTTCTTTTTTTTTTTCTAGGGGAAACCAACAGAGGGGCATACTTGTTGATTAAATAAAAAGTTACAAGGTCCTTAAAAGGGACCTCGAGCTCACTACTGCTCAAAAGAGCTAAAAAAAAAGTCAAAATAAAACCAACAATCTCAAGATCCCTACTAATAAGAAGTATAAAAATCCTAGGTACATTATAGGGTGGCAAGAAGTCAACACCCAAAAAACATGAAAGATTAACTGATTATCTTTCAGCACCATCTTTCCACCATAAAAATCAATAGGTAAAATATCTACACTAAATTCATCCTGCAAAATAAAGTAAGAAACAAGAGAGGAATTGCATAAGTAAGGAATATGATGGAGAATTAAAGTTAGGTTAGAACTATGAGAAAATTTGTAATTATTCTTAGCAAAAATCCAAACACAGAAAAATAAATGCTTGCTATAAATAAGGAGAATAAAATTTAGAGATAATAACCTACTATGGATACGAACAACAACAGAGAAATGCAATGAGGAGAAAACATAAACAATAGTGATAAAAGATAAAGCCAAAGTGGGATACATATCAGTACCAGTTGAGAGCAAGATTCAACAATAATGCCATTAATGATACTGATACGTAGGCTCACATAAGCTTACCAAATTAGCCAACAACCACAAACTAGAAAGATATAAGAAATGGCAATAACAACATGACTTAAATAGGAGAAAAAGCCAAAGATTAAGATAGCACTTATTGATGTAACAGAGAGCAAGACTCAAAGAAGAGGGAATAGAAGGTACCCCCTCTAAATATTCCTATCAAAATAGATAAAGCTACAGGCCTGGCCATCCACACCAAAAAAAATCCAAAGAGCCACAAAGCAAAATTGGCCCCAAGCAGAGCTAAATATAATAGAAGAGAGAAGGAGAGAATGCAACACATGTCAACTAAGTGTCCCATGAACCAAAACAAAATAAAACATCTCAGAGAGACACTAGCAGTAATTGAACTCATAAACAGACCCCAAATAATGGGCAGAGCAAGGTAAAGTTGGTTTCCAGTAATTACAGCCAATAAACTCAACAACACACGACAACCACCTCCACTAATAGACTACAAACCACAAGGCATTAATTGAGCATGATCATAAACTAGCAAAAAAGACATAAGATGTAGCAATCTATCAAAATAATAGTAAGAATCACCAATAACACCAATCTAATAGCAGCCCTTCACAAGCACATAAATACTCTCATTATTTGCATGAAAAAGGGTATCACACCCAGAAAAATAATAGAAACCTAACACAAAGACAATCGAAACCAAAGTTCATAGACCTAGATGCATCAACACTAGCCAAAAGCAATAGTAGTAGATAAAGATCTTGAGCCCATAACTAACCAAAAACATAACAAGAGAATTTTAATTACTATTGAAAAATAGGCCATTCTATCGGCACCATAGTAGCACCCTCCAAATAACCCAAAAAGACAAAAGGCCATCAAAATTTGAGTCAGGGATGGTCATCCCCTCCAAAAATCAATATCAGCTAACAACCCTTCAAAAATAACACCCAGCTTCATATAAACGCCTAAAGATAATGCCACATACCAAAAATGAAGGATTAAAATAATCTATATTATAAAACTCCAGAGGCATTATTAATATAAATCCAGAATTGAGAAAGAGGGAAACTAAGTTAAGAAGGGCCATTCAAGCTCAGACACGTAGTATCTTTATTGCTAACATGAATAAAACTCGATTGCCACTCCAATCTACTCCCATACCCACCCAGGCTCATATAGACCCTACACAGGAATACTATAATGGAATAGACATAAGAGCAATAGAAGATATAAATCATAAGCAACACATAACCACAGTTCCTCACGCAATAGCCCACATAAGAAGGAAATAAGTAACTGTAAACCAAGCACTTATCCTCCAATAGAAGATCATAAAAAACCACTAAGATAAAGAAGGGGAACAAAGGAAATAACACATCAAGACTACCTAACCAAAAAATCCACCAAGGATAAGATTCCTTATAAAATAGATTCTAGTTACAACCATAGCAAAATAGCCCAAGAAGTTCAACCCATGGAATAGAAGAGCAGCACAAAAGGCTTAGATCAGCATAATAATTGATACAATCATAGCTTAAAATTGGCTAACCACAATAGTTTGAAAAGTAAAGATAGGATGAAGATAGGATGAAGATAGTCCAGAAAAAAATAAAAACACATTAACTTAGAGCAAGCCCACATAGCTCGATAAGGAAAACTAAAGCCAACATAAATAAAACTAGTAATTAAGAGGAAATTATCAATGAAACCCAAAATATAGATGGAGAAACAACCAACCAACCAACCAACCAAACATAGGGACCAGGAAAGGACAACTAAAAATACACTAAAGACCCCATACAAAAATAGAACCTAAGCTCTAACATAGGGTAAACCCATTTTATCCAATCTAATGAAACCCTTCATAATATTAGGGAGATTGAGAGCACTAAAATCAATAAATAAATCCAAATTATAACCAAGATTTGCTAACCAATCAACACAAGCATTCCCTTCCCTATAAACATCAGACATGGAATAGTTAACAAGTGCTAAAGGATGCTTAATTTCCCTAACAAGATAAAATAAATCTGGGTTACAAATATTATCATTACATCCTTTAAATAATGAATACTATAAGTAGCATCTACTTCAATCTAGATATTAGCAATGCTAAGAGAAATACATAATTTAAGATCATGTAAAATAGCTAAAAGCTCCACATAAATGACATAACACTTATGTAATAGGCCAGCATAAGCCATGATGAGATTCCCATGGTCATCCATGATAATACCACCACAACAATAAACAGAGTCTTTAACCGACCCATCAACATTAAGTTTAAAAGTGTGAAAAGGTGGCTTAAGCTAATAAACCAACTTAGGCTCATCAAAGGGATGATTATCCTATAAAGAGATACCAAAATCTTGAGCCACAAAATAGAAGTCCCTAAAATTTTTAATGGAAAAAAGGTTAGTAGAGCAAAGCTTCAAAGCATTGTCTTTAACATTTTTAATAATCCGATGATGATCCATGCATATATTATTAAAGAGGGGGTTATTTCTAGTAAGTCACAAATACCATAAAATAAGGGTAGGAATCACATTTCTAATATGACCTTAAGTATTAACAAATGAAGAATTAAGCATGGAATTAATGGACATATCAGTAGTAAAGAAATTCAATCTAAAAATATCATCAAAATGCTTTCCAATTTTGACAGCAATAGAACCAGAAATAAACACATGATGCATATTCTCCACATGATAACAATATTGAAATTTGGATGGTAAAATAAAACCTCTTTTAATTAAAATATCATCAATGTGAATGAATGTATGAATAATTCTCCAAATAAAAGTACAAATAAAAGTGGGAATACTTTTATGCCAAATCATAAAGAAAACTTTAGTGGTATAATTCTTAACTCTAAAATCACTCCAAGCATCCCTTAATCTGAACTTACCAGTATTAGAAAGATTACCTAATAAAAAATCATTAGACTGAACATTAATAGGAATATGTAAGATTTGATTAATAATACACTTAGGAAGAATATCAATAAGCTTATTATAATCCCAACTATTATCAGTAATATAGTAATTTACCTTAATAGTAGTAGTAGAAAAAGAATTAAGGAGAGGCTCTGCAACCTGTCAAATGGGCACCTAACCAATGATCCTGTCAAAAGAAAATGTTAGCACCACGAAGACCCATCGGATATGAGGCTCTGCAACCCATTTAATATTGTAAAGTCTCTTCCAAACCTTAGAATCACCCTAATTATAATAGCACATAGCAAGATGCTTTCCAACACATTACTTAACTGTCATTAATTTGGCACAAAGACTAAGTTTAGCACAAAAATCAAACCATAATTTGATAGAAAATGCATAGGATAAGTTATGCATATTTTTTACAACCCAAGGTGCCTTCCTCTAAGACCCTACAATAATTGCACAAAGAAGACCAAATGATTTTAGAGTTAATGGTTCCAAAAAAAATATTAAATAGTTTTTAAGCCTATTGCAAGTAGCATGAGCAGGGTGTAATGTTAGAAATATATAGACAGGAAGAGAGCGTATTACACTTTTAATAAGGATCAATCTCCCCTAAAAACTTAAGAAGGTAGAATCCCAAGAATTAAGCCTTTTTTGCATAGAAGTAAGGAGATCATCAAAAAGAAAACTTTTCTTTCTTCATTTGTAAAGAGGAATCCCTAAGTACTTAGTAGGTAAAGATCCTTACACAAAGCCAGTAATACCTTTTATAGCAATTATGTGATCTTGAGGAATTTTTTTAAAGGAAATGAAGCAACTCTTACTTTTGTTAAAAATAAAGGCCACTAGAAATTTCAAAATTCTAAAAAAATCTCATAAGCGTATTAACCATATTAACAAAACAATTGGTTAAAATAATAACATCATCAGCAAAATATAAGTGAGACATAGGTAAACCTCTCGTAGTTCTAAATTAAGGTTAAGGTGATTTTCAAAGAGATTAGCAAGGCCTCTAGATAAGTACTCAGCAACAATAATAAAAAGTGCAAGAGATATGGGATCACCTTTTCCTAAACCATGAGAAAGTCTCAAAAAAACATTGCTTTATTATTAACAATAATAAAAAAAATGATTGTTCAATGCAATTTTTGATAAGGTTGATAAAAGCCAAATTTAAACCAAATGCAAAATATTATAAAGAATGTTCCAGCTGATGTTGTCATAGGCTTTGGTGATATCTAATTTCATAATAACATTTCCCCCTCTCACCCTGACATCAAGATCATGTAGAAGCTCTTGGGCAAGAGGAATATTATTAGAAATATTTCTACCCTTGACGAAACTAGTTTGGTTAGGAAAGATGATTTTAGGAAGAAGAGGAGATAATCTATTTATAAGTGTTTTAGAAATCAGCTTACTCAAAAAGGTACAAAGACTAAGCGGCCTCATATCATCCCAATTGTTAATAGCATTCTTCTTAGGTATAAGAACAGTAGTAGTGGAAGAAAAGAACTTAGGAATAATGTTACCATAAAAGAAATCTAAAATAGCATCATATAGATCAAGACTTAAAATATTCCAAGCCTTTTGAAAAAACATAGTGGTAAAACCATCAGGCCCAGCAGCAGAGTCAGAATTTATATCATGAAAAATCTCCTTAATTTCCTCCAAAGTAGGTATTTTATGAAGACTCATACTATCATCCAGATTAATACTATAAGGAATAACATTAATATTATCAATAGGAAAAGGGAAAAGTCATTGTTAAATAAGTTTTTAAAATGCTCAACTGCAGAACTAGCAATTTCCCTAGCATCCTCAGCATAGGAACCATCACAAAGAGAGAATTTGTGAATGAAAATTTTAACCCTATTTCTCTTGACAAGAGCATGAAAGTACTTAGTGTTGTTATCTCCTTCACTAAGATCCTTAGAAGTCATTTTTTGGAAAATTTCCAAAAAGCTTCCTCCTGAGCTTGCAAGTTAAAGAGATAATTTTTAGTATCTTGAAGAAGTTTAAAATTTTCATCAGAAGGGTGCAACTGGCAATTATGCTCAATAGAATTTACTTAATCCTCAGCAGCCAAAATATCAGTGAAAATATTTTTAAAGATATTTATATTCAACCAATTAATTTTATGCTTTAATTTTTTTAGTTTAAGACACAATCTATTCATGCCCCTAATAGAATTATCAGGGTGAATAGGAGCATACCAATTGTCCTATGCCATATTTAAAAAGGAATTATCCAGAACCACATATTTTGAAATCTAATGTTTGGAACAGGACCATCATGCATCATCTTAATACCAATAAGGATAGCAGAATGATCAGATAAGGTTCTATAGCAGTGCTCAATAGAGGTATAGCTTAAAGAATTTATCTAACTATCACTAAAAAGAACACAATACATATGCTGCCATAAATTACCATGATTCCAAGTAAAGTATTACCAGTATACCTAATGTCAACTAAGTTGCAATCAAAAATCATGTATTGAATTCCTTTATAGATTGATAAAGGGTTGGATCCCCCAAGTCTTTCAGTAGAGTACAATATGGTGTTGAAATCACCACCCACCAACCAAGGCAAATTAATTAAACTACGAAAATTAATAAGTTGCTTCCAAAGAACTTTCATAAAAATATGTGAAGTAGTAGCATACACAAAGGAGGCATAACATTTAAATTACATGACTCGATATTGGAATGCATAACTTGAGTAAAGTCCCAAATAATTTTAATAACAATAGGATCTTTCCAAAAGACCCAAATTTTATTAGAAGAATTAGCCACACCATGATTAAAACCCAAAAACCTAGCAGTGTTATTTAGCTGGACAGAAGATATAAAATTCTCAAGTAAAACTAAAATAAAAATATTGTGGATACAACACAAATTCTTAACCCTAATTCTAGAGGAAGGGAAACCATTGGCCCTAACATTCCAAATAATAAACTTAATCATAAAGTTGTAACTGGCTTGTTTGAGATCAAGTGTTTCTAGGATATTACAAATTAAGGTTCTTATTTTTCCTATTTTTTTTACCTTGCACTTTAGTAAACCCATAATCATTATCCAACATGTTATTATCTTTAGATAAACCTTTAGAGGCGATACTAGATTTTTCATAAGACATGAAGTTATTATCATTCTAATGTAAAGTTTGAGAAACCTTACTGCCATTATTGAACTCCTCTTCATGAGTAAAAGCACCATCATCACTATCATTATGAGTAATCTCTCCTTCTTCTAAATTATGTCCATCTTCCACATTTTCCTGTTCATTCAATATAGGATCAAAAGTAGATTGATTGGTGCACTCATCATTACTCAGAACTAAGTCAAATTGAGATAGGTTTTTATTAATAGAGTAAGGTAGTTATAAATATGCCAAGGTATTATTATGCTCAGCATGAATAGCAGCCATTTGCTCATTTAAATTGGTAATAGAATTAGAGACTTTGAAATGGTCTATAATAAGAGATGGGTTAGAATCTTTTTTAACTTCCTTGACCAATGGAAGGTTCATGATGTCCTCATGATTTCCATTACTCATATCAACATTATGACTGTCCATAACACCAGTTACATCATTATGGCCCTTCCTAATATGAATTAGTTCATGCGAAGGACTCGTTAGATCAATATTACTCTAAGATGCCACTAGAGGATCTTGCACAGAATTATTCTCCACATGAGTAATTTGTAAGGCAATTGCATCTTTTCCATTAGAATTTTAGAACAATCTTTTTATTTTTGATGATCAGGATGCAAAATAATACATTCCATAACACTATGTCCATGTATTCTATAATGATTGCAAAAAATAGGAAAATTCTCAAATTCCACTTTTTGTAGGTAGCCACCTTGCTTAGGACCAAGCCATATTTCCTTAGGATGCTTTTTAGAGACATCCATTTCAACCAAAATATGTGCAATAGATGGAGAGAAATAGAGGCCATGGCTTGATCTTTATGCAGTGGTGTACCATAAATTAAAGCTAAAGCAAGTAATATCTGAGAATTAAACATATGTAATCTCAAGTGTGGAAATGATACCCACACAAGAGAAATAGGAGATTCCTCCTTAATATCATCGAAAGGTTTCCATTTGAGCAACTGCTTTTGACAAGATTGAATATAATAAGCTCTTCCCAAAAAGATGTGCATATAATCTAAATTGTTGGAAAGTTTTATATTTAGATGTTGTTGATCCAAAAGTCGTATAGAAAAACTTCCAGTCAATTTTAAATTAACAATGAACTTGCGAATGACATCAAGATTGGGCCAATACAACATAAATTTACAAGCTAATGTGAACTTAAAAGAAGTGACCACTGAGAAATAACATTCTCATCAAGCATCAAAGTAGGAGTTGACCACATTTTTGTATGAGGTTACTAGGACCAATCAAAACCCTAAGATCAATATAGATCTCAGACCAGTCTAGCCTTAATCTTATCCATCCATCTACAATCATCTAATTGATTGTGAGTGATATGGATAATTTAAATTCAGGCTATTAAATCCAAAATCTAGCTCAGATCCAAATTTTAAACCCAAAATCCAAGCCTAATGGCTTAGGTCCTGAAAGCCTTTTTTAGTAATTTTTCAAATACCTTAAATCCTAGTTAAATGAACCATGATTCATAATCTATCAATTGCATATTAATTAGACATATCCCTAGGATCTATCCTCTAAATTTAAGCTCATTCTGAGGTCTCTAACTCCAAAAACTAAATTGAAATATAAAGGCTATAAAACCATCAAATATTTATGGCCTACGCCACTGAACTTACTACCTAGTGGATTTTTCCTTGGACCCTTCTCCAAACTCTTTGATCACATCCAAACCCTTAATTATCATATGTTCAACATTAAACTTCGTTTTGGTGGACTCACTTTGACCCCCAGTTGACCAGGGGTCAAAATGACTAAAATACCCCTAAAGGGCAATTTTGGAGTTTTCTTTAAACTCCAACATAACCTTTTAAAATCAAACCCCAAAACCTCTTCCAATGCATCCTAATCATTATTAAAAGTGCATAGGACTCAAACCCAGACCTTGGTCAAGCCTGATTTAACCAGGTTAACCCAAAATGATTAAAATACCCCTTAGGGGTGTGAATAGTCATTTTGAATCAAATGACCTTATCTTTGGATGGAACCACTTCCATTCAACTCTAAACCCAATCCCAGCCCCTAGGTCAACTTAGTTGACCAAGTCAACCAATGCCCATTAAGGGTCCAAATAGTCATTTTGATTGAATTAAACTCTCCAAACCCTCGGACCACCTCCAACAAACTTAGAATATCATTTCAATGTTGTTAAGCCCAAACCCAGACCTTGGGACAACCTAATTGACCAAGTCAACCTAGGTTGACTAAATAGTACATTAATGGTTTAAATGGGGGTCATTTTAACCCATTCAACATATCCAACCCAATTAATCAAATTAGCATCTTTAACCCCTCAAATCTACTCCATTTGATGCCTCAAATATTTTTAAACCCACCATGAGTCATATCACTATAGGTTGACCAAGTCAACTTATCAAAATTTGGTCAAACTTCCTTCCATATACATATATGCATTCAAATCCCAAGTCTTCAATCTTAAGCCTATTATTTAAATTAAGCTAACCAGCTCATAAAACCTTCCTCCATGCCACCTTGCATGCCATATCATTTGGTTTCATTTGTTGACAAGTTAAACTAGTCAACAAATGGTCAAAAGATCATTTAAAGACCAAATTTCCCCTCTCATCATGAGCGAGCATGGGATAAACTCAACTCCAGCCCTCACCATGCATTTAAATAGTTTAGGAGGACACTTGGCTTCAATCCAAGACCCCACAATCAATCCTAACCATCCAAACTCAAAGGGATAAGAAATGAGTGCCAAAACTCTTCCCAAAAAAAGAAATCACTGATTCTCATTTAAAAAATCCATATCTCCAGTAACCTCTAGCTCTCCAAGACTCTCCTTGATCTTCTCCAACTAGTACTAAAGCTTTCCCAAGCATTTCCCCACTTTTCCTAAGCTCTAAAACCCTTTCAGGGAAGAGAGAGATAGATAGTGAGAGAAAGAAGACTTTTAATAACATATTTAAATCCAACTGTTAGAATTTCTTAATGTCTTCGGTAAAATTGTAGAGGACTTCTCCAACTTTCTAACAAGCCAAAGAACATCAAAATCCATTCACTGGATTGTAAGTTATCTACATTTTAAGTTATATGATCAAACTTTTATTTCTCCCAAATCTCAATACATTGAGTCTTGAAACTTCATGATTTGAAAGATTATGGTATCTAGATCCTCTATTTCAATTTCAAGAAAATCCAACAGATGGATTGAAAGTTGTGGGCAATTGAATATTTTAGTTCATTTTGAACTAAGTTTCAGTCGGCTAATGAAAGTTGTCTTATCGCATGTTTAGCGTAATCAGATGGTGCTAATCGCGCCATGTGTCGCCATCACGCACGGTGCCGCATATCTGATAAAATTGAATAAAAAATTTAATTAAATGCCTGAAAACTTTCAAAATTTATAAAAATTCAATTTTTCATTAAATTTAGTGTTCTTAGGCTCGTTGGAAAGGTCTTGAGCCCTACTATTTATTAAAACTAAAACTAAAGTGTTTACATGGCTAGATTGTGAGTTATTTGGGTTTATTTAAAATTTATTTTTAGTAATTTTCTCACAATCTAGTGATCAACTTGGACTAGAATTTTAGTGAAAGATAACTTAGTACTCTAGGCATTTCATGTATTTTTCTTAGGTCTTAGTGATCAGTGGATTGTTGTGGGATGAATTAATAAAGTGGTGGGTCTATTTTGGACTCAAAACTTTGAAAATTCATAACTCTCCAAACTAATAGAATTAGGCTATCTAATATATGTGGTGTACTTACATATGTCCTAGAGTTAGGTTACCAAAGTTTCAAACCCAATTTAATATTAATAATACCAAGGAAAAATAATTAAAGATAAGGTCTAGTTAACTTAGAAAAATTTTAGGAAATTATACACACATCGAATAAGGGTTAAACTTTAGAACATTAAACTTAGTGACATTTTATACCTTAGGTCCAAATTTCGTTGGATTTAGAGGTCAATAGTTCAAAAAATTAAGCAAGTCAAAAATCAGCCTTTTTGAGGACCCAAAAACTTCAAAAAATTGTAATAAATAAAAATTAAATTTAAAAATTACAAATAATATATCAAACTGACCAAAAATTGATCCTCTATTTAGAAAAAATAAAAGCCCCAACACTAGGCTTTTAATTTAAACTTAATTTAAGTTTTAATAAAAATAAACAATTAATTAATTAAAATAATTAAAAATATTAAAAATTCCAAATAAATTCTAAACACCTAAAAACACTTTTATGGGTTATCCCTAACCTTTGGGAGTGATTTCATGCAGTTTAGAATGATTTTGGATTAAAATAATCAAAACATTCTTAATTAAATAATTTAAAAAATCAATTAATTAACCAAACTTTGAAAAATCATAACTAATTTCAAAAAAATTTACATTGAGCAAACTCAAAGTCATTGTACTCTATATAAGGTCTAATATTTATTAAAAATATCAAACCATAAAAAATCCCTTAAAATAAAAAAGTCAACTTTTAAGTTAACTTTATGTTAAAATTTCAATTGAAACTTTAAAAATTTAAAACTAATTATAAAAAAATCTAAATCCAACAAACTGATAGTCTAATTGCTCATTCTAAGATATAATTTTTAATAAAATTACTAACTCTCCAGAAGTTAATTTTAATATAAAAGTCAAAATTGGACTCCTTAACTTAATAATTAAAATAATTCATAAAATTCAAAAATTCAATAATCAATCAAAATTCCATAAATTTTTAATATTATTAATAAAATAAATCAACCAACCCATTAATACACAAAAATCACTACAAAGATGAAATTTTTAGGATGGATTACTCTGGGCTACAGGGCTAAGTGTCCTAAGGAGGCCTAGGTCCTCGAGCCTGGTAGCACAATACCACGAATGAATTCAATAGTGTAAAATTTTAAATCAAATCATTATTAATTATTTAACTAAATTAAAATCTTTAATCCAACTACATCAACAGGGTTTTTAGGATGGACTACTCTGGGCTAGGGGCTACGCATCCTAAGGAGGCCTAATTTCTCGAGCCTGGTAATACAAAGCCATGAACAGGTTGATGGAAAATTTAAATTAATCTAATTCCTAAAATTAGAAACTAATCAAATTAATTAAATTTATAATTATTTAAATCCATTTAATTAATTAACCTTAAAAAATGCATTTTAAAGCAAACCTTAACATATTAACATTTGAACCTTAACCAATTTTACCCATTGACCTTCAATAAATCCAACATTATATAACTTTAACTAATTACCCGGTATAAGACATATCTGAATCACACATCCTACTACACAAACTTAGATGGTTTACTAAGGTACCACTTCTAGATCTAGGCTAGGCCAGTGTTTACTTTCCTGCTGTGTGCCAGAATTTTTGAGCTTTCACTATATGCTGGTTGTCAATGCTGATATGATTGTTTATTTAATTTCTGCACTCTGTGATGTGATTGATGGGTGTTAGATTTATCCTTAGGTTAGGGGCTATTTAAATGCTGATACAATCTTATGTAAGTGGCTATGCTCATACAAGGCATTAAAATTAAAGGGGGTAAAGTTAAATTTAAATTAATTAAATTTTTGCAAGTACACCAGAATGCTAAGTCCCCCGTTAAAAATAAAAAGAGCATAGTCAAGTGTGGCTATTTTGAGCATTTTAAATTTTATTATATTAACTGCTTGAGATGATTTAAATATAATTTCTTAGGATAACCGTGCAGGTTATTCATGTCTACATTTTTTGTTTTCATTAAATATAATTTAAATGTATTGAGTTGTAATTCAAAGTGATATTTTAGAGGACATACATAAATATCCAAATTAGATTCCAAAGAGGAAAGAACATCCCTTAGGGGAGAATTCTCCTACATTTAGAAGACTAAGTGAGGATAGTTTCAAATATCCAAAGGAAAAAAAATACCCCTTTCGAGGGAGAGTTTCTTTACATTTAGATATCTGGACCTGACGGATCAAAGAAGTTTGCATAAAGATGAAGAAATGGAGATCGAGAAGAATCCCATTCTCAAATTCACTTGAGTCTTAAGAGTAGAATCTAGGCTATTGTTAGTGGTACCTAGCCACATTACTTTCTACAGACCCTGGGTTATAATATTAAGTCAAACTTTCCATATGGACTTTCAATTTGAATATTATTTTAATTATTTTGATTGATGGGTTAATTGTGATATAGGATTGCAGATTTTTAGCAGTTTTTTGGCAATTTTGTATGTCGATCTTTTATTTTTCCTGGAACCCGATCGGAGGCTTGTGAGGGATCGCTAAAACTTTTGCTACTTTAAATAAATTAAAATTTGTAAGATAACATAGAAATTCTAACATTTTAAGAAGTAAGTCCGGGATCACTTGAAGTTTACATTACATTTTTTTTGCACTTTCTTTCCATTGTTAGGGACCTCCCCGCCTGTGGGATTTGGCAGACCACCTGGCCTATAAGGGTGCAAATCTATCAAGAGGAATTTGTGCATTCTCTAGAAAAAAATTGATTTTAAGCCTTTTTAAAATTGCTTCATATTTGATTTAAGCATTCATTGAGCTAGTCAACTAGCATGCACTATAGTAGAAAAAGAAACTAAAAGTAGTCAAAAATTTAATTGCATTTACTTTAAGCGTCATACTACCCAACATAAATTAAAGGGCAAATTAAGGACAACTCTAGATGTCGGCCCTATTCTCAAAAACTTATCTTAATCAAACATCCCTACAACCCTAATATAAAAGATCAGACTCATGGTTTTGAAGCATTTATGTGGTTAGCTGGCACCCCAATCCAGGTTTGGGTAAGTCTTGATCCTGCATTGCATTAGCTAGGTTCAGTTTACTACTTTTCAGTACCCAATTTAGATTTAGGTTATGATGTAGGATCAGGCTATAAGATCTCAATCTTTTGATAATCTAATCCCAACATTCTAATAAAATTTATTATTTAAATTAAAATATGTTTCAATCAAATTCAAGCCCAACACTTAGGATAGGTTCAGGTGCTTCTAAAATATTTTAGAATCCCAAAGCTCCTCTTAGCATTCTTCCTTTGTCCTCCATAAAAATATGCTCACTTTTGATCCATTCCCTATTAAATTTCCAATCCTTGCTTCCTTTGACATCAAGCTTTGAAATCTTAAAATAAAATTTCTACCACTATTTTAATCTAGAGTATTCGTAGGAAATTCGAATTTCCTGTGATGTAATTAAATGAGGGCTTGCGCTCATACAAGATTTAGAAACCCAGATAAAATTTTCAAAATCAAAATTTTAAAACCTTAATTAATTACCTTTGGGAAAATTTAAGTCAAAATCATTGATTATTATCATCATTTTCAAAGGATCAATAATGATTGATATCTTCTTTTCTTAAAAAGATATATCAATTATTATCATAACTTTGATTGTAAAGTTAAAGTTATTTCATCCAACTTATCATAATTTAATACCTGATTGAACAATCATTTTGACCCTTTGGGGCCATATATAGTTTTTTCCCGAATTTGACTATGATAATTAGGATGAACTTTTAATTCTATAAATTGAACCCATTAGGGAATGATATTTTTTCCTTTCGAGGTAATATATTGTTCATAATGACGTGTTTGATTTCAAGATTAAAATTTAAGAAATTAAATCACCCAAAGATAATTAATCGTTTTAAAAACTCAACACTTTTCAACCACACAAACAAAATGACAACTATGCTGGGGATAAATCTTTCTCTCCATCTTTAATAAAGGCAAAAGTTTTATTTCATCAGTAGTTTTAACTACCTTTCCTTCTATTGGTCCCTTTACCCATTTCTTCCTTGGGTGAGTATGGCTTTGTCCATTTCATTCTTGAGTGAGTGTGGCTAACATCAATAAGACAAGTCAAAAGAGAGGTGAGCGAGAAAACCTCTATTAAAGTTGGGCTTGGACATTTTGCCTCTAAGTCAATTGGCAGAGCAAAAGAGTTAAGCCAAATTTTCTAAGCTCTTCTTGCAGATGCTATAAACTCACATGTTCAAATAAATCCAAATACATTAAGTTTCATAATTTACAAAAGTCTCTTTAATCTCAATGTCAAAATCTAAAACTCTCTAGTCAATTCTGGGCTTTGACATTTCATCCCCAGCCGAACTAGCGAGGTAAAAGAGTCAAGCCATCTCTTTGAGTTTTCTCAGAAAACTTGTAAACCCTTATATTGAGTGTAAATTCAATATAATGAGTTTCAAGGATTTGAGAAAACTCTATCAATATTTTAAACCTTTAAAATCCTTTTTAAAATTACTCAAATTAGCTTTAATTATTATTGTTATATATTTCCTACAACATCCTTTTGTAGTTTAAAATATAAAATGTAAATCCAATTTTCTTCAATGTCAATTTGAAGATTCAATCCTTCTAGTCAAATTCAGGCTTAGATATTTTGCCCCCAAGTCAACCGGTGGAGCGAAAGGGTCAAGAGAATACCTTAGAATCTTCATATCAATTTTGTTAACCTGCATATTTGAATGAGATTTAATATGTTGAGTTTTAGAATTTAAAGAAGATCTATAGAACCTAACTCTGAGCTTTAACATTTCACCTCCAAGTTACTGGGTAGAATGAAAGAGTCAAACCCAATCCTCAAGATTCTCACTTCAATTTAATGAACCCTCATGTTGAGTGAAAACTCAATATGTTGAGTTCCAAAATTTGAGAACAATCAACTCAATTCAAAATTCAAAATAAACTAATTCAAATCCATATTTTTAAATTTTAAATCCCCTTCTTTTAACATACTCAAAATCTAGGCTCTAACATTTCACCCCCAAACCACTTGGTGGGGTGAAGGAGTCAAGCCTAATTTATAGGATCTTCAGGTCAATTTTATAAACCTACATATTCGAGTAAAACTCAATGTGTTTAGTTTTAAAATTTGAAGAAGGTCCATTCAATTTCAACCTTAAATTTGAATTCAATTTCAACTACAAATCCAAATTGAATTTTAACCTTTAGTTCAAATTTGATTCCAACCTCTCAAATTCAAGTTCAATTCAAACTTCAAGTTCAAATTCAAGCTTTGACATTTCACCCCAATTTGATTGATGGGATGAAATAGTCAAGCTAATCCCTTGAATCTTCTAGCTAATTTGTTAACCTTTATATTAAATGCAAGTACAATATATTGAGTTTCAAAACTCAAGGAAAATTCATCAAGTTTTCAAAATCAAATCATTTTTAAAATCACTCTAATTACTTTCAATCTCAAAATATAAAACCCTTATTTAATTTGAGCTTTAATATTTTGCTCACCAGTCAATTGGTAGTGCAAAAGAATCAAGTTCAATTCTTAAGTTCTCATCGTCAATTTTATGAACCACCATATTGAGCGTAAACTTAACATGATTAAGTTATAAAATTTTGAATAAAATTAGCCAAGTTTAAAATTCAAATTCAATTTCAAGATCAACTAATTCAAGTCATTTTCTTTTAAATTACAGAAAATTAAGAATGCTCAAATGGCTAGGAAACTCATCTTGTCCCTAGATAGAAACTTGATAGTAGAAGAAATCAACTCTGGCAACTCGATCCAGTTTGGAATAGGATTTTAATCTTTAAGTTATCAGTGAATGGAGAAACCAGAATTGATCTATCAATTGGAACACAAAAGGATTTCCCCTTAGTGGAAGTTACCTTAGGGTTAGGAACTAACTCCTCCATCTTAAAAATGGAGGATACTGTCCCCCCTTGCCTATTATACCCTCTAATCTAGAGGATAAGAAATAGAAACCAGTGATAATGGATGAGAGGTCATCTATGTTTGAGATCAAGTCAAGTTCTAACTCCACCT
Organism: Dendrobium chrysotoxum; assembly: GCA_019925795.1. Taxonomy (NCBI): domain Eukaryota; kingdom Viridiplantae; phylum Streptophyta; class Magnoliopsida; order Asparagales; family Orchidaceae; genus Dendrobium; species Dendrobium chrysotoxum. Next base: position 54,440,553 of record CM034312.1, read on the forward strand.
TTGCTAGCAAGGACTACAAGAAGAATTACCTTCAAAAAGTTAGAAAGAAGGTCATTAAGGATAGAAAGATTGTTGAGTCAGAAGCCTTGAAGCCTTAAAGCAAGTCAAATCTGAGGCCAGTCGAGAATTCGTTGCTCCTTACACGTACCCCCTCCCTGGTGAAAATCATTTTCACCCTCTTCATGTTGCCCAAAGCAGGGAGGTTGTGAGAAGAGCAGCACAACCTCCACCGTGCTCTTTTGACTATTATATGAAAAGGAACAATCAAGCCAGAACTAAGCAATCACCAGTAATAGGCCATAGGTCCCTAGTTGAAGTATATGACCCATCCATTCTACTAGAAGATGTTAGGTCACATGTCACACTACCTCATCTATAGAGGAGGTGTAAAAACCACTTGGGTTCCACTCTCCTAACAACTAGACCACGAGTAATGAGATAGGGAAATTAATCTAAGATAATATCAGATAGTGATACTGTCAAAATTTAACTTTCGAAGGGGTCCTATCACGATAAATCTTTTGATTAAAATGATGCAGCATCTTCTAGGGATAGTGTAGACCCTATAACGGTCTCTCCCTCCAAAGAGATTATAGGAATCTAATTCCATACTGATAGGGTCTTACCACCTAAACTTATAACTTCTAAGAAAAACATATAATTTCTCAAGTGTACTTGGTATAGATTTTCAAGATAGTTGATTCCTCTTTTTAATAGAAAATTGACCTCTACCTTAAACCTTAAGCAGCAAAGAGTAATAGTTGACTCCACCAGATGTTTAAATGCCCCCCTCCCATCGCTCGTGTGGGTCAATTCACTTTTGAATTAAAATCTATATCGAACGTGACTTGAATTCAGAAATGAAAATTTTCTTAATTTTCTTGCAATCTTCTATCTTAAAAGGCTTCCTTTACACACTTTGAGTCTATTCAACAAGTTTTAAAGTCAAGTTGACACTCTTGTCAAAAGATTGGGTCCTATCTTAAGGATTATCCTTCCTTGTATAAGAGAATCAGCCATCTTCTCTTGTACTTGAGATATAATCTCAGTATTCAAAAAAAAGGAACAATCATTTTAAGGTTTTGAATAAATTGAAGCCTCTTCTCAAAATCAATCAAATGGTCCAATGATGCATGAATGCACCTAAAATCAAATGATGCGCGACTGTGCCAAATCAAGAAAAAGGCTTGCAAAGTACGCCACCAAAAATAAGAAAGAGGCTTTATTCTTCTTAAATCGTTAAATCTCAAAAGAAAATCCAATCACTGAATTACTTGACTTTAAAAAATCTTGAATCCATCTTCTTTATCATGTATTATCTATTAGATAGAAAATCTATGCAAGAGAATTGAAAAGATTAATTTCTTTATCCAACTTAAACCTTTTTGAAATTAATTTTAATTCAAAATTTATAATGGAGACCCCAGTTCAGTTCTATGAAATATGGTCTGGGTCAACAAAACCTAAATCCCTAAATCTTTTTAAATTTGTTGGAGTCGATCCACTTCTCACTGTACTTGTAAATTTGTTACCACATGTCATTTCAATAGGGTCCAAATGGTTAAGAGAAAATTTTTAAATAAAATGAATGAATCTTCTACTCCTGATAAAAAAAATTTAAATCTTATCCTTGAGGAATATGTATGAGTCCTTACACATAGGCATCTTTTCCTTCAAGGCCTTCTTAATAAAATTACACTTTATGCTAGGTCCAAAATCAATCCCGCTAGAGGAGTAATTTACTTCACTGGGAATTATCGTTCAAATTCAAATCACAACTGAGTAGAGTACCTGACTCCAATTAGAGGAGCTCGAGGCCTTATAGAGCATAATCTCCAAGGCTCAACAAAACTTAGAGTCATATAAAACCCGAATGATTTAATCTTGTGATAAGATAGTGCGACTTAAAACTTTCCAAGTAGGAAACTTGGTCCTAGATCTTCGGATGCCTATCTTAGCCTACCGAGAGTTCGGTGGGGCAGTTTAAACCAATATAAGAATTATCTCTTATCATAGAGATGATCTTTGAGAATGGTTCAAACATTAATTGATTAACCTTGAAGGATGCTACCCAATATTTTTAAAAGTTAGAGCGATACTTCAGAAAGTACCATGCCAGATCAATATATAATTCAACATCAATAAAACACTCTTCTACTTCAAAAATATTGAATTCAAAACTCTCCAAATTCAAATTTGAAATATTCCAAATTCAAATCTCTATCTAAAATCAAAATTTCAATCAATCTCAAATCAAATCAAATTCAATCAAAATCTAAAATTCAAAAATTCATATCTAATTCAAAACAAAAATTAAAATTCTTTAGTCCTTTAAGGATAGGTGTGAGTCCCCGTGCTTTCTTTCCTTAGAATTTGATCTGTTAGTGGTGGAGCAAGCCCCTCGTGGCAACTTCCTAGCATCCAAAATCAAATTTGGGTTAAATAATTTTTTCAAAAATCCTTAGAGGTTTAGGTAGACTATCTCCTTGGCTAGTCCCCCTGGTTAGATATGAGTCTCGTACTTTCTAGCTAGGTTAGTTATTGAAAACCCAAAAGAAATTTGATCTTTTAGGAGTCGGTGTGAGTCCCCGTGCTTCCTACCTCCTAGGATTTCGATTGATTAGTGATGAATTTAAGCCTATTAGGCCCCATCCTAGTTAGTCACCTTCAAGTCTTGTAAGGATAGGTGTGAGTCCCCATAGTTCCTTTCATTAGGATTAGATCCACTAGTGATGGAGCACGTCCTTTATGGCACCATCTTAGTTTCAAAATCAAATTTTTTCCTCTGTATGGAGAAAGTTTCCTCCCCATAAGATTATCCACTAGTGATGGAGTATGCCCTCTGTGGCACCATCCTAGTTTCAAAATCAAATTTGACCCTCTATGTGGAGCAAGTTTATTCCCTATAAGATCATCCACTAGTGATGGAGTACGCCCTCTCTAGTACCATCTTAGTTTCAAAATCTAGATTTGATCCTCTGTGTGGAGCAAGTTTCCTTCCCACATGATTATCCACTAGTGATGGAGTACGCCCTTTATGACAGCATCCCAGTTTCAAAATCTAGATTTGATCCTCTATGTGGAGCAAGTTTTCTCCCCACATGATCATCCCTTAGTGATAGAGAACACCTTCTATGGCACCATCCTAGTTTCAAAATTTAAATTTGATCCTCTATGTGGAGAAAGTTTCCTCCCCACATGATCATCTACTAGTGATGGAGTACGCCCTCTATGGCACCATCCCAGTTTTAAAATCAAATTTGATCCTCTGTGTGGAGCAAGTTTCCTACCCACATGATCATCTATTAATGATGGAGTGCACCCTCTATGGCACCATCCTAGTTTTAAAATCAAATTTGATCATCTATATGGAGCAAGTTTCCTCCCCACAAGATCATCCACTAATGATCCTCTATGGGAAGCAATGCTTCCTTCCCATAAGATCTTCCAATTTCCTTTTCCTTAAGGTTAGATGTGAGTCATCATATGATTAGATCCATTAGTAATGGAGCATGCCCTCTATGGCACCATCCTAGTGTTAAATTCTAGATTTAACCTTTCATGTAGAGTAAGTTTCCTCTATACGAGACCATCCTTTAGAGAAACATGCCCTCTGTGGCACCATCTTAAATTTAAAATCCAGATCCAATCCTCTGTGGGAAGCAATGCTTCCTTCCCATAGGGTCCTCCAATTTTCTTTTTCTTAAGGACAGATGTGAGTCATCGTGCTTTTTGTCCTTCCATAGGATTAGATCTACTAGTGGAGTACTCCCCTCGTGGCACTACCCTAATATCAATTCAACCTCAGTCTTCTATAGTTGGGAGTTCTTCCTTCCAATACAATCATTCAATTTTCTTCTCCTCAAGGTTAGGTTCTCTCCTTCCTTTGGATTTGATCTTCTTAGGATTTTGACTAACTAGTCATAGAATACGCCCTCCACGGCACTACGCTAGTATCAATAAAAACTTGATTCTTTAGGAATAGCTATCTACTTTCTTTTAGTATCAAAATTCCAATCTTAACCTTTTAATTAGAACAATGCCAATATGTGTAGTAGAACTTCATTCTACTATACATATTGGGGGTCCATTTGTTAACCTCATTTTTGTACTAGGTTATTCGGAGCTATCCAAACCTTAGGATCAATCCAGATCTTAAACCAATCTAGCCTTAATCCTATCCATCCATCTACAATCATATAATTGATTATGAGTGATATGGATAATTTAAATTCAAGCAGTTAAATCCAAAATCTTGCTCAGATCCAAATTTTTAAACCCAAAATCCAAGTCTAAAGGCTTAAGTCCTGAAAGCCTTTTTTAGTAATTTTTTAAACACCTTAAACCCCAGCTAAATGACCCCTGATTCATGATTTATCAAATGCATATTGATTAGGCATGTCCCTAGGATTTATCTTCTAAATGTGAGCTCATTCTAAGGTCTCTAATCCTAGAAACTGAATTAAAACCCAAAGGCTATAAAACCATCAAATATTTATAGCCTACGCCACTAAACTTACTACCCAGTGGAGTTTGACCTTGGAGCCTTCTTTAAACGATTTGATCACATCCAAACCCTTGATTATCATATGTTGAACATTAAACTATATTTTCGGGGACTCACTTTGATCCCTAGTTAAGAAGGGGTCAAAATGACAAAAATGCCCCTAAAGGGAAATTTTGGAGTTTTTTTTTAAACTCTAACATAACCTTTTCAAATCAAACTTCAAAAACTCTTCTAATGCATCCTAATCATTATTAGGAGGGCATAATACTCAAACCCAGACCTTGGTCAAGCCCAGTTGACCAGGTCAACCCAAAATGACTAAAATACCCCTTAGGGGTGTCAATAGTCATTTTGAATCAAATCACCTTATGTTTGGATGAAACCACTTCCATTCAACTCCAAATGTTAAACCAAACTTGTTGGATCCAATCCTTGCCCCTGGTCAACCACGGTTGACCCAAATGACATTTAAGGGTCCAAATAGTCATTTTAACTAAATTGAACTCTCCAAATCATGGGACCACATCCAACAGACTTAGAATATCATTTCAAACTTGTTGAGCCTAAACCCAATCCTTGGGTCAACTTGGTTGACCAAGTCAACCTAGGTTGACTAAATAGTATATTAAGGGTTTAAATGGGTCATTTCAACCCATTCAACCTATCCAACCCATTTAATCAAATCAATATCTTTGATCCCTCAAATCTACTCCATTTGATGCCTCAAATATTTCTAAACCCACTATGAGTCATATCACCATAGGTTGACCAAGTTAACTTATCAAAATTTGGTCAAACTTCCTTCTATACATATATATGCATTCAAATCTTAATTCTTCAATCTCAAGCCACATTTAAATTAAGCAAACCATCTCACAAGACCTTCCCCCAAGCCACCATGCATGCCATGTCATTTGGTTTGATTTGTTGACTAGTCAAACTAGTCAATAAATGGTCAAAAGACCATTAAAAGAATAAATTACCCCTCTCATCACGAGCTAGCTTGGGATAAACTCAACTACAGCCCTCTCTATGCATTTGAGCAGTTTAGGAGGACACTTGCCTTCAATCTAAGACCCCCCAATCAATCCCAATCATCCAAACTCAAAGGGATAAGAGATAAGTGCTAAAACTCTTCCCAAAAAAAAGAAATCATTGATTCTCATTTTGAAAATCCATATCACGAGCAACCTCCTGCTCTCCATGGTTCTCCTTGATCTTCTCCAGCTAGTTCTTAGGCTTTCCCAAGTATTTCCCCACTTTTCTCAAGCTCCAAAACCCCTTTTAGGGAAAAGAGAGATATAGTGGGAGAAAGAAGACATTTAATAGTAAATTTAAATCTAGTTATTAAAAGTTCTTGAGATCTTCACTAAAGTTGTAGAGGACTTCTCTAGCTTTCCAACAAGCCCAAGAACATCAAAATCTGTCCACCAGATTATAAGTTATCTTTATTTTATGTTATATGATCAAACTTTGATTTCTCCCAAAATCTCAATACATGGAGTCCTGAAACTTTATGGATTGAAAGATTAGGGTATCTTGATTCTATGTTTCAAATTTCATAAAAATCCAATTGTTGGATTGAAAGTTATGGCCAATTGAATATTTCAGTTCATTTTTAACTAAGTTTCAGTCGGCTAACCAGAGCAGTCCGATCGCGTGTTCAGCGTAATTGGATAGCACTAATCATGCGTGGCACTGCCATTTCTGATTAAATTGAATAAAAAAATTCAACTAAATGCCGAGAAAGTTTAAAAATTCATAAAAAATCCATTTTTTCACAAAATTTAATGTTCTTGGAATCATTGGAAAGGTCTTGAGCCCTACTATTTATTAAAATTAAAATTAAAGTATTTTGTTAGTTGTATTGTGAGTTATTTGGGTTTATTTAAAATCTATTTTTAGTAATTTTCACACAATCTAGTGATCAACTTGGACCCTAATTTTGGTGAAAGATAACTAAGGATTCTATTCATTTTTTACATTTTTCCTAGGTCCAAATGGTCAGTGGATTGCTGTGGGATGAATTTACAAAGTGATGGGTCTATTTTGGACTCAAAACTTTAAAAATTTATAACTCTCCAAACTGATAGAATTTGTGCTATCTAATTTCTATGGTGTACTTGCATATGTCCCAGGGTTAGGTAACCAAAGTTTCACACCCAATTGAATATTAGTAACACCTAGGAAAAATAATTAAGGACAAAGTCTAATTAACTTTGAAAAATTCTATGAAATTATAGCACATCCAATAGAGGTGAAACTTCAAAACATTAAACTTATTGACAATGTACACCTTAGCTCAGAATTTCATCAGATTTAGAGGTCATTATGTCATAAAATTAAGCATGTAAAAAATCAGCCCTTTTAGAGACCCAAAAACTTCAAAAATTGTAATAAATCAAAATTAAATCCAAAAATTACAAATAATATATCAAACATACTAGAAATTTATCCTCTATTTAGGAAAAATAAAAGTCCCACTAGGCTTTTAATTTAACCTTAATTTAAGTTTTAATGAAAATTAATAATTAATTAAATAAAATAATAAAAAAATATTAAAAATTCAAAATATATTCTAAATACCAAAAAACACTTTTATGGGTCATCCATGACCTTTAGGAGTGATTTATGTAGTTTATAATGAGTTGAGATTAAAACAATCAAAACCTTCTTAATTAAGTAATTTAATAAATCAATTAATTAACTAAATTTTGAAAAATCATAACTAACTCCAAAAAACACTAAATTCAGCAAACTTAAAGGCAATGTACTCCATATAAGGTCTAATATTTATTAAAAATATCAAACCCTTAAAAATCCCTAAAATAAAAAAGTCAACTTTTAAGCCAACTTTATGTAAAAATTTCAATTAAAACTTCAAAAATTCATAACTAATTATAGAAAAATCAAAATCGAGCAAACTTATAGTCTAATTGCTCATCTTAATGTCTAATATTTAATAAAAATACTAACTTTCTAGAAATAAACTTTAATCTAAAATTCAAAATTGGACTCCTTAATTTAATAATTAAAATAATCCCTAAAATTAAAATTTTTAATAATCAATCAAAATTTTAGAAATTTTTAATATTATTAATAAAACAAATCAACCAACCCTTTAATACACAACAAACACTCTAAAGATAAAGTTTTTAGGATGGACTACTCCGGGCCACGGGGCTAAGTGTCTTAAGGAGGCCTAGTTCCTTGAGCCTGGTGACATAATGCCATGAATGAATTCAATAGAGTGTAAAACTTTAAATCAAATCATAATTAATTATTTAACTAAATTAAAATCTTTAATCCAGTTACATCAATAAGATTTTTAGGATGGACTACTCCAGGCTGTAGGTCTACACATCCTAAGGAGGCCTGGTTCTTCGAGCCTGGTGGCACAACGCCATGAATCGGTTAATAAAAAATTTAAATTAATCTAATCCTTAAAATGATAAACTAATCCAATTAATTAAATTTATAACTAATTAAATCCATTTAATTAATCAACCTTAAAAAAAGGCATTTTAAAATAAATCTCAACATATTAACATTCGAACCTTAACCAAATTTGCCCTTTGACCTTCAATAAATCCAAACATTAAACATTTTTAAATAATTACCCGATATAAGACATATCCAAAACAAGCAGCCAATTATACATACTTAGATGGTTTCTAGGGCACCACTTCTAGATCTAGGCTAGGCCGATGTTTACTTTCCTACTATGTACTGGGATTTTTGAGCTTTCACTGCATGCTGGTTGTTAATGTTAATGTGATTATTTTTTAATTTCTACACTTGATGATGTGATTGATGGGCATTAAATTTACCCTTAGGTTAGGGGCTACTTAAATGCTGATATAATCTTATGCAGGTGGCAATGCTCATATAAGGCATTGAAATTAAAGGGGGCAGAGTTAAATTTAAATTAATCAAATTTCTACAGGTGCTCAAGAATGCTAAGTCCTCCTTTAAAAATAAAAAGAGCATAGCCATGTGTGGCTGGTTTGAGCATTTTAAATTTCATTATATTAACTGGTTGAGATGATTTAAACATAATTTCTTAGGATAACCCTGCAGGTTGTTTGAGTCTCGATTTTTAATTTTTATTAAATATAATTCAAATTTATTTAGTTGTAATTCAAAGTGATATTTGAGAGGGGATACATAAGTATCCAACTTAGATTCCAAAGAGGAGAGAACATCCCTTAGGGGAGGGTTCTTCTTTATTTGGAAGACTAAGTTAGGATAGTTTTAAATATCCAAAGGGAGAAGAAAATACCCCTTTCAAGCGAGAGTTTCTTTTCATTTGGATAGCCGCACCCGACAGATCCAAGAAGTTCATAGAAGGATGAAAAAGTGGAGATCGAGAAGAATCTCATTCTCAAATTTACTTGAGTTTTAGAAGTAGAATCTGGGCAATTTTCAGTGGTACCCAGCCACTTTACTTTCTACAGACCTTGGGTTGTAATATTAAGTAGCACTTGCCAGATCTGTTGATTGGTGCTAGAGAGAGAAACTCCAATTTTCACGCTAGAGAGAGAAACTAACTGAAAATTCAAATTTTCATCTTCCTGATTCTTGATCGCCACCACCGCTGCTTCTCCGGCGATGGTGGCTGGTAGTCACCGACAACTTGTGGCATCTATTACATCTATTGATCATAAGTCTGTGCGAATGAGCGGACATCTTCGAGATGACGGACATCGACGACGACCCAGTCCTCTGTTAGGTTCAAATGTTTCGGCAATGCAGGTTACAGCACGTCCTCTGGTTATCAAAGAACCTTCTGATTTTGTTTCTTTAAAGAAGATTGAGTTTGGTGATGGTAAGGGAAAAGGTATTCTGAATGCACCTACTTGTTTGACTCCTAAGATTTTAAAGTCTTCTATTGAATCTACCCGTTATGATTGCGAAGCGTCTTCGTCAGAAATGAAGATTTATGTTAACAAGTTTGGATGTTCAAATGCAATCCATGGCCCATGGTCAGGGATAAATGTGAACGTCTCAGACAAGGATAACATTGATCTTCATTGTAATGACGAGAGTCGTCCTCAGTGTGATAATATAGATTCGAATGTTCCTGTCATTGGTTTGGAGAATGCTGTAGGAAGCAATGTAGATGTAGCAGGTAATCTGCACGGTGCACAGATAATTGATGAAATTCCTAAGAGGAATGCTGTTGAAGGTCTAAAAGACAACTTCTTGAATGCTTGGAGTAAGACTCAACATATTAAATTAAACTATGATGTGAAATCAACCCAGATGAGTAAAGATGGGGTTGCTATTGTCTTAAACTCTGAAATGGAAAAATCTAACTCTTTAGTCCTGAAGAATTTGTTGGTAATTAAGGTGCTTGGATTTAATATTCCTTTTTTAGGTTGTAGCAGGGAGCTTCGGAGATAATGGTCGAAGTATGGCACATTCCACCTAACTTCTTTGGGCATAAACTGGATTCTCTGTTCTTTTAACAATTCTGAAGCTTTGGAGGAAGTTTTAGATGGTGGTCCCTGGTTTATTGGTGATCATATTATCGGAATGGATAAATGGTCACCAGCGTTCTCCCCTGAATCTCTAAAAGGCCTTACTACCTCGATTTGGATCCGAATGCCTTGTTTACCATTGCATTGTTTGGTATGAACAAAATATTTCTATAATTGCTTCTATGATTGGACAACCTTTGTGTATAGATGGAAATTCATTTAGATGGGGCAAGAGGGAATATGCCCGAGTTTGTGTTCGAATTGAATTAGAAAAACAGCTGCCTAAAGGTGTTTGGATTGAAGGAATCCAAGGTAGATCATTCCAAAAAGTTGAATATGAGAAAATCTCACCCCTATGTTATCAGTGTGGGAAAATTGGCCATTTGAAGAATAAATGTCCTTCTAGTTGTCATGCAGAAATAGCACAAGAATGTGGAGGTCCTGCACAAGATGATAACAATGTGGAGAAGCCTGATGTGGCTAAGGAGGTGATGTTAGTTTCTAAACCTCCCTTGACCAGTGAAGAATATGGGCCTTGGATGCAAGTTAAGTTTAAAAATAGACCATATAGAAGTGGAATGTTTGAGAGGGATTTCAGGAGTGGAAGAACAACAGATATGAATCCCAAGTCTAGTGAAGATGTCGTTCAGGAAAATATGCAGATTGATAATGATGGAATGAAAAAATTGGATGCAGGAAAGAAGAGGTTGATTGATGATGCTTGTTGTGATAAGGTAAGTTTTGTTCATACCCGAGATAAGCCTTTTTGTGGTTGCCAACAAGTTTGATGTTCTGAATTGTGAGATTGAAGAGGAGGAAATTAAAGTCCCACCTTAGGATGATATAAATTTTGCTAATAAGAATTCAGTTGGTGATCAGGAAATCTATGCTTCTTTGAACTCTACAGTCGCTCTAGATAAGAGAATGACTACTGATTCTCCTATAGGAAATTCTATCAAGATCAAATTGGCTAAGGAGTTGAAATCTTTAGGCCCTGTGGAGCCGGAGCATAGGAAGAAAAGGCGTGATGGTAAGGGAATTACTATTGGCGGGGACGGTTCCCCTTTAAAAAATTAAATGTCTTCCTTGGTGTTTTGGAATTGTAGGGGGGCTAGGAAGAAGGAAGCCTCTCTGTTCCTTAGGAAGATTGTAAGAGATTATGATGTTTATTTTATTGGGTTGTGTGAGACTAAGCTTATGAGTATTGATAGGAAGGATGTGGACTACATTATTGGATGTGATTGGGATTATTTCTACCATCCTGCTTATGGTACTGCTGGTGGCATTCTTGTTGTTTGGAATAGGAAGATGGTGAATTTTGAGGTTTTGGACCATTCTTCCCAGATGGTGGTTGGTGTCCTCTCCACTCCTTTTATGGGGCAGTGGAATGTTGCTACTGTCTATGGGGATAAAAGCTATCAAGAAAGAAGGAATTTGTGGGATGGGCTTAGAAAGTGCATGAAGGGTGATGTTCCTTCCATTGTGGGGGGGGGGATTTTAATTGCATTCTGAGGAAGGAGGAGAAGAAGGGTGGGAAGAGATTCATTTTCTCTAGGGGGCCTAGAGAGATGAGAGATTTTATGACTAACAATGATTTTCATGATGTAGGTTTTGTTGGACCAAGTTATACCTGGTGCAATAATAAAGATGGTGCTTCTAGAATTTGGGAGAGGCTTGATAGATGCCTGGTGAACTCTGCTACCTTACAGTTGATTCCTTCAGCAAGTATTAGACATCTAGCCAGGGTGGCTTCTGATCATGGTCCTATTGTCTTCAAATTGGAAGCAGATCGGCCAATTAAATTCAAGTATATCAGATTTGAAGATACTTGGAGATCCTTTTTGTTGCATGGCGTATTGTCCTTAATTCTTGGAGGAAGACCGATTATGGCAATGAGGGAGATGTGCTTCATAGAAAGCTACAGAGATCTTTAAGGTCTCTTTATTTTTGGAATAAGAACAAATGCAAAGACTTATACAAGGCTAAGGAAGACTTGAAGGGGGAAATTTTGGAATTACAAATGAAGGAGTCTTCTGATGGCGGCTTGTCTGAAGAGGATCTTCTGCTTTTAAGGAGCAAGGTGCATGATCTCAATGTTACTTTGAGGAGGCTATCTACTTGGTGGAATCAATGGGCAAAAGTTAAGTGGCAAAATGAAGGTGACACTAACTCTAACTTTTTCCATAACTATGCTTCTGCAAGAAGGAATGGAAATTGGATTAGACAAATCAAAGATAGCAATGATAAGATGGTGGAGGATGAGGATCGGATTGAACAGGTTTTCCTTAAGTTCTTTATGAATAAATGGAAGCCTAGAGAATGTTCAATCTCTGACTGGTCGTTGATATCAGAGAGTCAGAAGTTAGCAAATCATGAAGTTAATATGTTGAGTGCTGATTTCACAATAGAGGAATGCAGGGATTCGATTTTCCAGCAAGGCAACAACAAGTCTCCTGGTTTGGATGGGGTAACTTCCTCCTTTTTTAAATTTTATTGGACAATTGTTAAGGAGACCACTTGGAATGCTATTAATGTGTTTTTTAAAGATGCTGTTATGATAAGGAATGGAAAGATACTCTGATTGTACTAATCCCAAAAGTGAAAAATCCTACCACCCCATCTAACTATAGGCCTATTAGCCTTTGTCAAACTACTTACAAGATTGTTGCTACTATGTTGGTTAATAGACTGAAGAGGTGTATGTACAAAATGATCTCTGAGGAACAGGTGGCTTTTATACCTGGGAGATCTATGTCGGAGCATTGTTTACTTTCTCAGGTGATCTTTAACAAGTTTAGGCTATCGAAAAGCAAGAAAGGTTTGATGGCTATTAAATTGGATTTAGAACAGGCTTATGACAGCATGGGATGGCCAACTCTGCAACAAATTCTTAAATGGTATGGCTTCCCGTCTATGTTCTCCAATCTCATTATGGAATGTGTGGTGGATGAAAGGTTTTCGGTTATCTTGAATGGGAAGAACTCTAGATGGATTAGTGCACATAGTGGATTTCGCCAGGGATGCCCACTATCTCCTTATTTGTTTATTATGTGCTCTCAACTTCTTTCCAATTCTTTTCAGCAAAAAGGACATAAATTGGGCATTCAAGTATCTCCTAGAGGTCCAAGAATTACACACCTCCTTTATGCAGATGATGTAATTGTTTTCTCTCAGGCTACGACTATTATGGCCTGTTTATTGAAGAACATTGTGGCGGATTTCTACAGGTGGACAGGTCAAAGAGTAAACTTTTGTAAATCTCAAGTGATCTTTGGTAAGTTTGTTAGACGTTCCACTATAAACAAGATTGCTAGAAGACTTGGCTATAAAGTGGTCAATGAGGTATATTATTTGGGAATAAAAATTGTTTTGAGAAGATTGAGGATGAGTGATTATCAAGATTTACTATCTAAAGTGGTGGAGAAGCTGAATGTGTGGGGAAAGAAGTCACTTTCTTTGGGTGGTAGAGTTACTCTTCTTAACTCGTCTTTGTTAACAATGCCAAACTTCTTAATAACACAATCATTGGTACCTAGAAGACTAATGTTTGAAGTGGAGAAGGTGTGTAGAGATTTTGTGTGGCACAACTCAAATGGGAGGCAAGGACTGCATTATGTTGCTTGGGAGGAAATGTGTAAACTGAAGTCTACTAGGGGGCTGGGTTTACATTCTTTATTGCTTAGAAGCGGACCCCTTCAAGTAAGACTAGCATGGCAATTTGTTCATAACACAGATTCTTTATTACACCGCACTTTGAGTATGAAATATGGTGAGAACATCTTCAATGGGGTTTATAAAAAGAATGCTTCTAATGCTTGGAAAATCTTGATTGATGGTGGAAACCATTTGAAGAACTTAGTTAGATGGAAAGTGGGAAGAGGAGATAAGATCAATGTGTTAAATGACATTTGGTTGCTTGACAAATGTCTTAACAGGTGGCCTACGTTAGCTGATTGTGGGGCGTTGGATGGCATGATGCTTCAACATTTCATTTCTTATGATGGCAGTTGGGATAGGCATGAACTGCAGAAATTCTTTCATAATGAGCTTGTCCTTATGATTATGCAAATTCAATTGGATCCAATCCGTCATGATGATCAGGTGGAATCTCTGTTCCAGCACTCGGGCAGAACTTTTTCTGCATTTGCGTATGACTTGGTTATGCAAGGTAGGAGTATAGAAGATGATAATGGATTCCTTAATTGGCTGAGGAAGCTTAAACTAAATTTGCGAGTGGAGCTTTTTTGGTGGCGCTTACGCAAAAATGCAATCCCTACCAATCAGTTTCTCAGGTATCGTTGGCTTTCTAATGATGAACTGTGTCCAAGGGGATGCCATATGATTGAAAGCTATGAACATATTGTAGTACATTATAAATGTCTTATGGACATTTTGTTAAAATTCAGAGATTGGGGCTTTGCCATTCCTATTTTCCATTCTTTGGACAGCTGTTTGGATGGTATGAGAAGGTTGGCTTTTCAGAATCCCAATGTGGTGAAATTATATTGTGTTGTTGTCTACCTGTCATGGAAGAACCGCAATTTGGTGAAGCATGGTAAGGTAGCTACATCTACTACTATGGTTGTTGCTAATGCATTATCGTTAGCATTTGTAAGATCTAGTCCTCTTCTAGACAGCTGGGGTGCTAATCTCCGTTTGGAGTCTCAAACAACTTGGCACCCTCCACCGCTAGAGTGGATTAAGATCAATGTGGATGCTGCAGTTTTGGAGACGAATCTGGCAGGGATTGGGGGAGTTTTTCGTGATGATAAGGGTAGACTCCTTTCAGCATTTGGGAAGAATAAAATTCATTGCGATGTGGCTCAACTTGAGATGGAAGCGATCATAACCACAAGGGAATTCATTCAAAGGTGGATGCTTGATAGCAAAGGTGTGATCATTGAAAGTGATAATCTAAACATTATTACCTTCATACAAGACTCTTTGAAGAAGGCAAAGTGGCAATTGAATAATTGGGTAAACAAGGAGCTCTTCTTCTTGAATGACTTCAACAAAGTTGTCTTTCATCATGTCAATAGAGAATGTAATAAAGTAGCAGATTTATGTGCTACTTTTGCTTTAGAAAATAGCTTCATTTTTTATAGCTTTTCATTTTATTGCATTCCTTCCTCTTTGGTCAATCTCCTAAAGGAGGAATGTGTTTTGATTGCCAATTGTAATTAGCTTTTTTTCTTAGTAATAATGCATATTGATTTCTTCAAAAAAAAAAAAAAAAAGTAGCACTTGCCATATAGACTTTCAATTTGAAAATTATTTTAATTGATTTGATTGATGGGTTAATTATAATATAGGATTGCATGCTTTTAATAGTTTTTTTGGTAATTTTGCATGTCGATCTTTGACATTGCCTGGAACCCAACAGAGGCTCATGAGAGATCGCTAAAAATTTTGCTACTTAAATTAAATTAAAATTTTTAAGATAACATAGAAAGTCTAACATTTTAAAAAGTAAGCCTAGGATCGCCAGGACTTCACATTGTAGTTTTTTGCACTTTCTTTCCATTGTTAGGCACCTCCCTGTCTGCGGGTTTTGGCAGACCACCTGGCTTATGAGGATGCAAATCTGTCAAGGGGAATCTGTGCAATCTCTAGGAAAAAATCTATTTTTTAAGCCTTTTTAAAATTACTTCATATTTGATTTAAGCATTCATTAAGTCAACTAGCATGCACTACAATAGAAATAAACTAAAATGAGTTAAAAATTTATTTGCATTTACTTTAAGCTCCACACTACTCAACATAAGTTAAACGACCAATTAAGGACTGCTCTAGATGTCGGCCCTATTCTCAAAAGCTTATCTTAATCAAATGTCCCTACCACTCTAACATAAAAGACCAGACTCATGGTTTTGAAGTATTTAGGTGGTTAGCTGGCTCCCCAATTCAGGCCAGGATAAGTCCAGATCTTGTATTACATTATCTAGGATCTGGTTACTAATTTTTAGTACCCAATTTAGATTTAGATTTTGAGGTAGGCTCAAGCTATAAGACCTCAATCTTCTGGGAATATAATCCTAACTTTCAAAAAAAATTCATAATTCAAACTAAAATATGTTTCAATCAAATTTAAGCCCAACACTTAGGATAGGCGTGAGTGCTTCTAAAATATTTAGAATCCCAAAGCACCTCCTACCTTTCTTCCTTTAGCCTCCAAAAATAAATGCTCACTTTTAATCAATTCCCTATTAAATTTCTAATCCTTACTTCTTTCAATATCAAGCTTTGAAATCCTAAAATAAAATTTCTACCGCTATTTTAATCAAGAGTATTCATAGGAAATTTTAATTTCCCATGATGTAATTAACTATGAGGGCTTGCTCTTGTAAGAGATTTAGAAACCCAGATCAAATTTTTAAAACCTTAATTAATTACCTATGGGAAAATTTAAGTCAAAATCAATGATTATTATCATCATATTCAAAGGATTAATAATGATTGATATCTTCTTTCCATAGAAAGATATATCAATTATTATTGTAACATTGATTATGAAGTTAATGATATTTCATCCAAATTATGATAATTAAATACCTGATTGAGCGATCATTTTGACCCTTTGGGGTCATATATAGTTCTTTCCTGAATTTGACTATGATAATCGAAATGAACTTTCAATTCTGTAAATTGAACCCATTAGGGAACAATACTTTTACCTTTTGGGGTAATATATTGTTCATAATGATGTGTTCAATTTCAAGATTAAAATTTAAGAAATTAAATCACCCAAAGTTAATCTTTTTAAAAACTCAACACTTTTCAACCAAACAGTAGGCACTCCCTTAAAAGACGTTTAGACTAAAATAAATTTTGGGGATGAGGAAGAAGATCCTCCAAAAACCACCTATTTTAAGGATCAAGAGTTCACATTTCTAAAAACACTAGAAAAGCCAACATGTTTAGCCATATCCACAAGCTTACAAGTAGTCTACGGGTTTGATGACAACGGTGTCACAATCGAACATAGATGAAAACCAAAAAAGGAACAATGAAAAAACTAAATAATAATAAAAAATACTAGAATAAATTAACATAATAGAAAATGAAAGACATAGGTCACAAAAACCTCCACATCGAAAAAATAAAACATGCAAAAGATGAACCCTAGAATCGCCATCAGTTCGAGCATTTTGCTAGTTCTTAAGCTAAAATTAGGGCTAATTTTATGGTTTGTAAATTTTATGGGTTAATGAGCCCTAATTAACATCAAATTAATTCTTAGGGTTTGATTTGTCACTAAATTGAGTAGGTTTATATTCCCTAAGGGTGCTGCTGTTCTTGTGAACAAATATGATATTGAGAATAAAATAAGATCATAGAAGATAGACAAATTATTTTACAATGATAATATCATGTCACCTTGTAAGGTGAAAATGATATTCTACAAAGTGATTTGAATACAAAAATGGGTTCTTATGAAATTGTTTAGGTTTTTAGAGATTTTTCCCCTTCCTTATGAAAAGAAGATGGGGTTTATTTTAATATGGAGTTACTTGTTGCCTACAAAGGAAAGCCATTTTTGTTAATCACATCATAGGAGAGTTAGTTCTCCTAAGAATACTAACAAATTAAGTAGTGGTAAATATTTTCTTTGATTATAATGATTAAGATAAGTATAAGGGCTGAGGAATTTTTAAAGAGGATTGGATCAATTCAGATTAGTTCTTTCTTAAAGCCAAAGGATTGAGACTTGGGAGCACTTTAAGATTTTGGGACCCCCAAAGCACTCCAATCTTTCTTATGTTGGGCTTTATTATTTTAGATAGAAGGTTTTATGTTTGGGTTTGCATTTTATTAGATATTTGGGATTATATTCCCTAAGGGTGAGGACTTATGATTTTAGGTTACCTCAAAACCTAGATAAAGGTTGTGCACTACAAAATAATAACATAAACCTATTCTAAGTGTAGTTCTAGAAGTGCTATGGAGAGTTCCTGAAAAGAATGGAGTTAATAACGCTTATATTCAAATCATTAAAGATATGTATGCAGGAGCTATTACTTGTGTTAAAACACAAGGTGGTTTGACCAAGTATTTCCCTATTTCAGTTGGATTACATCAAGGATCAGCTTTAAGCCCTTACCTTTTTACTTTAGTCATGGATGTTATCACTAGACATCTGCAAGAGGATGTACCTTGGTGTATGCTTTTTGCTGATGATATTCTTCTTGTTGATAAGACTAGAGAGGGAGTTGAAGGTAAACTAGAATTATGGAGGTCAACCTTAAAGTCTAAAGGTTTTCTCTTGAGTAGATCTAAAACAGAATATATGGAGTGTAATTTTAGTAACAATTGACCAAGTGAGGGGATTATGACTTTGGGCGATCAAGTCATTAATAAGAGTACACGTTTTAGATATCTTGGATCTATTGTTCAGAGTGATGGTGAAATAGATGGGGATATTATCAGCAGAATACAAATTGGATGGTTGAAGTGGAGGAATGCATCGGGCTTATTGTGTGATAGAAAAGTACCCCTCAAACTTAAGGGAAAAGTCTATAAGATGGTGGTTAGACTTGCAATGCTTAATGGTGCCGAATGTTGGCCTTTAAAAGAGAAGCATAATTCTAAGTTAAGTGTTGCAGAGATGAGGATGCTCAGGTGGATGAGTGGCTTTACCCTTAGAGATACGATACGAAATGAGCATATTCGTGAAAAGGTTGGAGTAGCTCCAGTGGAAGATAAGATTAGAGAGAGTCGTCTTAGATGGTTTGGTCACATAAAATGGCGGCCTCCTAATGACCCGGTTAGGAATGTAGAGGTCTTAAATTTGACTTATGTTAAGAAAGGTAGATGTAGACCTAAAAAGACTTGGTTAAAAAATATTAGAAATGATTTTTCTTTATTAGATTTAAACGAGTATTTGACTTTTAATAGGATACAATGGAGAAAAAGGATTCATGTAGCTGACCCCACGTAGTGGGATAAAGGCTTGATGTTGTTGTTGTTGTTGTTGTTGTTGTATTTTTAAAGAGATGCATGTTAATTGAAGTTCCATAAATCATTAATGCCTGAAGTTTCTGATAAAGGCTTAAAAATAATTTTTTAGTAGACTATGCTTCCCTAGGTTCAGCACCACATCCTCGTATGTTAGATTATCTAAACTCTACACTCGGGCAAACAAGTGGCTAAGATAAGGATAGAAATATGAAAAATATGCATGCGACCCCAGATGGTCTTTATTTTACTTTCTTAGTTTTATAAGCTTTCTATATTATTTATTCTAAAATTTTATTTTTAAGTTATGAGTAGAATTTTAATCCTAAGAGCTAGAGAAATAAAGATACATACACATATAAGAAAGAAATCTATGAAAATATAGGTATTTCTACTGCATTAAAATTAAAAGACAACTTTAAAGGGTTATGTTTACAACATAATACTTATGTTCCGTCAGCACATTGATGGCGAGGATAAAGGCCTCCTTAAGAAAAGAATCCCCACAGCTCGAGTTAGTCCAGCCTAAAAATAATTTTGATGGAGTGTTAGTTATGATTATTATTCATGTGATATAATTCATTTAGTTAATGATTTATTGAGTTTTTATTGATTTATTAAATTTTCATTTTTGTTGGATTATGTAATTAATTAAGTTTGACCAAATTTAACTTTTTAATTTACTTTGAATTATAGGTATCTTATATTTTTTATAACTAATAGATCTTGAGATGAGTCCAATGTCTTAAAATTTGAATCATTTGGAGCTTTTTTATAATTAGTTATGATTTTTTTCAAGTTTATTCATTTTAATGAGTTAATTAATTATTCAATTAGAGAAGATTTCTTATTTTTATACCAAATCAATTCCAAACCTCTTAAAATATTCCACGAATATCATAAATTACTCGTAAGATGATTACAAGTGTTTAAAATTATTTTAGAAATTAAAATTTTTAACTATATATTTAATTAATTAATAATTTTTCTTAATTTTTAAATTACTCTTAATCTTGAGGGCTTTTGATGGGGCATTTAATTTTCGTTTGTTAAGCTTTTAATTCTGAGCAGTATAACACTTAATTTGTATTTTTTTTATTTAATTTAGATTAATTATGAATTTTTGAAATATCTAGGTCAATTACGTGTATTAATCTTGGGTTTACTAATTGACCAGCTAAATGAACTCAAAATCCAGTGAAATTTTAGACATATATTCATCTAAACATGCACTTCGAACCCACTAAATTTGAAGCCATCATAATCTCCCTAAGTTTCATAATTGATCCCATAGGTAAGTGCATCTATGCCATTAGGGATTTAATTTAGTCTTTTTATTATCTAGATTTGGGTGAAATCGTAGGCATTTTAACCCTCACACTAATGTATACAAACCACAAAAAAATTAAGATCTATCTTTAAGAGTTGTGTGAGTTATGAATTTATAAGATTTGGGTCAAAATGTGACAAAAAACTTTAAAATTTTAGTTCACAAAAATCAATAATGATTAGAAGGTCCAAGAAAATTAGAGTATATAACAACCACACCCTAGTTTACCCATCCAAATTTAAGCTCAATTGGACCAATGGTTTGTGAGTAATTCAAGAAAATTAGTTTATAATCTAAGTAAAATTACTCATAATCCAATATTCAAAATCACATGAAATTAATTTTAAAATAAAATTCAGCTCAAGACACTTCTAATGAGCCCAAGAACCCCATATTTGGGTGAAATTTTTAATTTATTGTATTTTTTGAACTTTTGAGAATTTTTATATTCATTTAATTCTTTTTATTAAATTTTTGACCTGTAATCATTGGAATGGCGGCGGTGTGGTAGCTTTCATTATATGCCACATGTCGGGCTATGGAGAGCCACTTACATATGTCAGATTGCCTCCATCACCATCGAATCATCCGTGGATTGAACCAATCGGCTTGATGCAGCCACATCACCTAACCTATAAAATGCATGATCTACATTTGAATCCTATTGCTACACATGATCTTGCAACACTATGTACATTGTCCGATCATGATACACGCATGATCAAATGACTCTAATCATGCCAGATTTTTAGTTTAAAAAGAACTAGAAATTCATATGCTTATAACTAAAAGAACTAGAAATTCATATGCTTATAACTTGTGTAGAATACTCCAAATTTAATAAAATTTGAAACATAGCTTCATGATACCCTAATATTCCAATCCATGTAGTTTAGGGGCTATATGTAGTAGAACATTAAATTAATTTTAAATTGAAGCTTAAATACTCAAATATAAAAATATCTCTATCTTGTTAATGGATTTCCTTAATTATGGGCTCAATGGACTCCTACAGATGTCCTCTAAAACTTCCTTGAAGACTTCAAGCTCTGATTTCCATTGTATTGAAAGTTTTTTTTAGAATTATCACTTTCTCTCTCCATCTCTCTCTATTCTCTCTCTTCTCTTAAATGGAGATTTTTTGAGTTATGGAAGGCTAAGAAAGGCTATTTGGGGGGCTGAGGAGTTGTGTGGTACTCAGAGGAAGAAGAATGAGGGCTTGGGAGGATGTGGGTAGAGAGTATTCCTTCTATATGTATTTTTTATCTTTTATCCCTAATTCAAGTCATGGAGCTTACACCAAGGGCAAAGATTTGTTTGTGAAAGTTCGAAAAGGATGTTAAGCCCTTGTGAGCTAGTCCCGAGGCTAACCAAGAGGGGGGGTGAATTGGTTATTTAAAAATTTGAGAGCAACACTGAAAATCTTTTCTTTAATATGTAGCAGAAATAAGTAAATACTCAAACAAAAAAATTAAACACAACTTTCACCCAAGCAGATAATCGTAACAAAATAAAGTGCGGAAAATAATAAGAAAGAACACACCGGATTTATAGTGGTTCGGTCCAACTTAACCTACGTCCACTCCTCGGAGGCACCCTCCAAGTATTGCACTAAACCAAAAGTGTCTCCTTTAGCCCCCACAGCTAGGCGGAGAAGCCCTTACAAAATCACTTCCACCTTCCCCGGTGCGGCGGAGTAGCCAAGTCCTTCGACAATGAAGAGATCTTCTTCTTCCCAAAACTTCCCTCGAGACGACCCTTGAATCCGATGGTACTTAGGTGCAAGCTTGCCGGAGCAATCGTGTGAACCCCCTCACACTCCCTCGAGAATCCCCCTTCCCAGGCTCTTCTCCCACTCAAACTCCACCCTTTCCTCTCTCCCTTTCAAGCTCTCTCTTTAAGTTTTCTCCAAAAGAACAAAGACTCAATGGCTGCCAAAGACACCTATCAATTGCCTTCAGAAAACTTAAACAAAGAGCTCCAAAAACCCTTCCAAATTAGTTCTGGCGGCAAAGATCATCCAGGATGATCGTCAGATCGTCCAGGATGATGTGCTCCAAAAGACGGCTTCAGAAAACCCTAAAAACTCAATTCTTCCACCAAAGATCGTACAGGACGATCGCAGGATCGTCCAGGACGAAGTGCTCCAAAAGACGGCTTCAGAAAACTCTAAAAACTCTATTCTGCCGCCAAACATCATCCCGGACGATCGCAGGATCGTCCTGGATGATGTGCAGAATTTGACCTGATAGTCCCATACGATCCTGGGATAGTCCAGGACGATCAGTACAAATTTTGCACAAATCGTCCAGTACGATATACATATCGTCCAGGATGATTAGAACAAATTTTGACTCTTAAATCCTTGCCTAAATTATCATGGCAGCTAGGGTTTTGAGATCATATTGGATCATCCAGGACAATATAAATATCGTCCAGGACGATTAACTCAATGAACAGATCGGCCTAGACGATCAAAAATCATCCAGTACGATTTGTTCAAAAGTTAAGCTTCTGGTTTTGACAGGATCTCACTCCCCCTGAGTATGTGTACACATAGTCACAAATAAGCATACACCCTTACAGGACTTGACTCAAGAAATTAAAAAGTACATCAATGAGAAATATAACAAAGCCGATTCTACTCATTCTTGAGTCTTGAATCTTTCTTGGATTGATGCATGCTGTTCCTGAAATGTTAGTACACACAAACAAATATATATTCCAAATACTAGGAGATGAACCATAATATTTGTTATCATAAAAATATGAACCCGTGAGCCCGAGTTGTAACAATCTCCCCCTTTTTTATGATGGTAAATATTTATGGTTGGATTTGCAAATAAAAGTATTTTCTCCTAATCTCCCCCTCACTAAGAAAAGACTTTTTAAAAATAGGGAGAAATACATTTTTTTAATTTTTTTTATTTAAAAAAAAAACTACACAATACAAATAAATGTCACAAATAAAACAGTACAATTACAATACAAATAAACTTGACAAATACAACAAATATAATAGTACGTTCTCCCCCTTTGACATTATCAAAAAGAAGAGGAGCAGAAAAAATAAAAGTAAAACAAAAATAGACTAAAAGATCGAAAACGGTCTCTAATCTTGTGAAATTTTTATAAAATCAAGAATTTTCTTGTAATCAGAAAGCTACCCCTTGATTTTATTCAAAAAGCTAAGTAAGACATGAATTGACAACTCATAACCCAGAAAGGTTAGAAATTCAGAAATTGTTAAACCAAGCTCAGGTTTTAAAAAGGCTAAAAAACTTTTTAAGCCAATATCTAAATCAATGAACAAATTAGATAAGAAAATAAAAATCTTTCAAAATTCCTTTCATGAAATATATCTAATAATAGAAGATTAATGCAAAGTAATGAATCAAAATATCTTGATTTTCAAACTCAAGCAATCAATCTATCAAAAAATTCATAAAAGTTTTCTAAACTTTAGAGATTTTCAAGAATGGAAGCTAACCTTTATGGGCTTAATTTGTGCCTCTTTTCAATTTGATGCACTTTGCGCATCTTTTGCTTTTTGAGTATTTTTGGCGACATTGCGCATCTTTTGATTTATGATACACTTTGTGTATCCTTCCATTGCATTTTTTTTTTAAATTTCCTCCTTTCTAAATCTTTAAAATCAGCAAACCTTATTCTTTTAATAAAGACGAACAACCTGAATAAGATAATCTTAAAGTTGGTTCATTAATTCGCAAAAGATTCCTACGAGATAGAAAAAATGTTGGGAGATGAAAAAGTTTTAATTTCAAAAACCAATTTATAATTTGAAACAGATTTTGAATCAAAAGTAAGATAGCCTTATATAAAGAAATGAGATAGAGAGACAAAATCATGAATTCCTTCCTTTGCTTGATTTTAGATAAATAAATCACAGCTAACATAGAATTTTAGAAAAAAAAATAGGAGTTAAATTTTTCATTTTTAGAAAATCAGATCTATAAAAAAAACTTTGATTTTTAAAAATAAGAGGTGTTACGTGTGTGCTTGATCAGAGGAACAATAAAAACAACATCAAAAATTTTAAAAGGAAAAACAAAAATAATAAAGCACACAAAACATAAAAAATAAATAATAGTAATAGAAAAACAAAACAAAAAACACAAACATATAAAAAGAACATTAATTTACATCAGCTTGCTCCTGATCTGATGATTCAAAAGCTAGATCTGCCCAGGACATTTTTCGTTTTGCATTATCAGCCTTTATTATAATTTTCTTAGCTTTACCCTTTTCCTTTTCAGGAAGGGTTCTTAAGTTTGGGCACTGATTTTTCTTATGTCCAGGCTTCCTACATCCAAAACAAATAATATCAGAAGAAATCTTAACATTTTTACCTTTTTACCTTTGTTCCACTTTTGTTGATGTTGATGTTTGTGCTTTAGTAGATTTTTCAATTTATTTGTTATTGATGCAAACTTCTTACTTTCATCATCGTCTGACTCACTTTTTCCAATATCTTCAATTTTCAGCACAATAGTTTCACCTACATCCAAAAGCTTTTGACCCAAACCTTGCTCGTAGGCAATGAGTGAGCCAATCAGATTATCCATAGAATATTCGTTCAAATTTTTAGATTCAGAAATTGCAATGACTTTGGCATCAAATTTATCAAGTAGAGAACGTAGGATTTTATTAACTTTTTCAAAATTTGAAAGGTCTTTATTTAAAGCATGTAATGATGTCACAATTTGAGAAAACCTAGTAAACATGTCCAAGATCGTTTCATGAGGTTTCATGGTAAAAAGTTCATAAACATGCATTAAAATATTTAGCCTAGATTGCTTGATTTCATAAGTACCTTCATATGTTGTGCATAATTTATCCCAAATTTCTTTTCCAGAAGTGCATGCGGATATTAACATATAATCATCAGAATTTAAAGCACAGAAAAAATAGTTCAAACATTTAGCATTCAATTGAGCATTGATCTGATCTAATCTACTTCATTCAGAAAAAGAAATATCAACTTTAATTTCATTTATAATACGTGACGGCACAGAATAACCAACTCGAATCATATGCCACGTACGATAATCAATAAATTGTAAGAAACTAGACATGCAAATTTTCTAAAAATCAAAAGTAATATTTTCAAAAAGTGGTGGCCGGGTGATTGAATAACCTTTCGTAATATTACGATTACAAAAATTAGCCATGGATCAAATTCAAAAGTTTTTAAAAACTTGATTTTATGAATCCCGCTCTTATACCACTTAAAAGCTCGAAAAGGATGTTAAGCCCTTGTGAACTAGTCCCAAGGCTAACCAAGAGGGGGGGTGAATTGGTTATTTAAAAATTCGAGAGCAACAGTGAAAATCTTTTCTTTAATATGCAGCAGAAACAAGTAAATACTCAAACAAAAAGATTAAACACAACTTTCACCCAAGCAGATAATCGCAACAAAATAAAGTGCGGAAAATAATAAGAAAGAACACACCGGATTTATAGTGGTTCGGTCCAACTTAACCTACGTCCACTCCTCGGAAACACCCTCCAAGTATTGCACTAAACTAAAAGTGTCTCTCCTTTAGCCCCCACAGCTAGGCAGAGAAGCCCTTACAAAATCACTTCCACCTTACCAGGTGCGGCGGAGTAGCCAGGTCCTTCGACAATGAAGAGATCTTCTTCTTCCCAAAACTTCCCTCGAGACGACCCTTGAATTTGATGGTACTTAGGTGCAAGCTTGCCGGAGCAACCGTGTGAACCCCCTCACACTCCCTCGAGAATCCCCCATCCCAGGCTCTTCTACCACTCAAACTCCACCCTTTCCTCTCTCCCTTTCAAGCTCTCTCTTCAAGTTTTCTCCAAAATAACGAAGACTCAATGGCTGCCAAAGACATCTATCAAGTGCCTTGAGAAAACTTAAATAAAGAGCTCCAAAAACCCTTCCAAATTAGTTATGGTGGCAAAGATCATCCAGGACTATTGCCAGATCATCTAGGATGATGTGCTCCAAAAGACAGCTTCAGAAAACCCTAAAAACTCAATTCTGCCACCAAAGATCATCTAGCACGATCGCAGGATCGTCCAGGACAATGTGCTCCAAAAGATGGCTTCAAAAAACTCTAAAAACTCTATTCTGCCGCCAAACATCATCCCGGACGATCGCAGGATCGTCCTGGACGATGTGCAGAATTTGACCTGATAGTCCCGTACGATCCTGGGATAGTCCAGGACGATCAGTATAAATTTTACACGAATCGTCCAGTACAATATACATATCGTCCAGGATGATTAGAACAAATTTTGACTCTTAAATCCTTACCTAAATTATCATGGCGGCTAGGGTTTTGAGATCATATTGGATCGTCTAGGATGATATAAATATCGTCCAGGACGATTAGTTCATTGAACAGATCGGCCTGGACGATCAGAAATCGTCCAGTACGATTTGTTCAAAAGTTGAACTTTTGGTTTTGACAGGATCTCACTCCCCCTGAGTATGTGTACACATAGTCACAAATAAGTATACACCCTTACTGGACTTGACTCAAGAAATCAAAAAGTACATCAATGAGAAATACAACAAAGCCTATTCTACTCATTCTTGAGTCTTGAATCTTTCTTGGATTGATGCATATTCTTCCTGAAATGTTAGTACATACAAACACATATATATTCCAAATACTAGGAGATGAACCATAATATTTGTTATCATCAAAATAAGAACTCGTGAGCCCGAGTTGCAACAGTTTGTAGGCTTCCCCAATATTTGTCACATGGATGGGGTTGTTAGGGGATAACCCTTTTGGGTAGGTGAAGGACAATACAAGGATAAGTGATATGAAAAGAAGGATTTTGTAGTTTTGCGCACATAGAGACAAATTGAGCCAATAGGCTACTTTTTTTTTTGAAGGAGTGCAATTAGCATTAAAACGGAATGAAAGGAAATACAAGATCCTAAGTGATAGCTAATCTATCACAGTCCTTCCTAATCAAGTCATAATTACTTGATGGAAGGACATCAACAAGAAAATGCTCCCACAGAAAGTCACCCACAAGAGAAGTTTGGACACAAGCATTCACCACACAGTTACCTTCCCTAGAGATGAAATGGAACATTACATTTTTAAAAATATCTAGAAAGGAAAGATCCACCTTCTGAGCCTGCTTGCTACAATTCTTCAAACAAATTGTTTGTTTGAGTAAGTTGATAACATTTTTGTTGTCTCCTTCAATAACTATTCCTTGTTTCTCCATCATCCAATCTTTAATAACCTCTTTGAAGTTGAGAATAGAAATCAACTCTAACATGGAGATATCCCAATGCACCAACTTCCTTCCATATGCCATCAAAAATCTTCCCTTGTGATCCCTTAAGATTCCAGCGATTCTTACTTCCCTGTTCTACTTTAAGGACGCATCAATATTGAGTTTAATCCTATTTGTAGGCGGAGGAAACCAAGTTTTAGACAGCATTTGCTGGTTAGTTTCCCAGTTCATACAAATTGGAATAGTTAACGGATGAACAAAATCTGCCAAAATCTGAGCTGCAACCAAACCTTCACTCCTCGATTTGCTCCCAAGCATAAATGAATTTCTTTCCTTCCAGTTTTGGTATGCCGCTGATATGTACAGCTTAACAATTCCTGGATTTGATTCAGCCATCTTCTCCATCTTATTAATACAGTTTGTAAAATTTTTGAAGCTTGGTAATGCAATACCCCACTTATTTAAAGAAGAACAAATGGCTTTAAGCTTTATACAATTGACAGCAATGTGATCACTATCCTCCAAAGCAACACTACCTCTCGGACAGTTATCAAATTCACACAATTTCCTTTTGTACATCCAAGCTTTTGTTGGTATTGCCTGGTTAACCAGTCTCCACCAGAAGACGAATACTTTAGGCAGGATTTTAAGTCTTCACAGCCAACCCATTTTGTTCTGTATTTCAGGATGCTTAATAGCAGCTTGATAAGACAAAGAAGCAATAGTCTTACCAGAATAAGTATGCATTAGTTCCAAGGTGTCTTCCTCCTCCCCTCCATTAATGGGTGTTCTGACATTGATATTTCTCAAGTCTTCAGAGAACATATTGTTAAGCATTTCCTCATCCCAGGTTCCATCTTTAATTAAATAAGAAACAGCTTTATTCTCTAGCTTTGCAAAATCACACATTGCTGGCCATTTATTTAAATTACTACCGAGAATCTAGTTGTCATTAAGAATGTTGATTCTTTCACCATTAGAGATCTTCCACCTTGTAATAGGCTTTAAGAACCGTCTTCCATCTCTGATGATACGCCAAGCAGGAGAAGATGATCTCTTAACTTCATAGTTCCAGATATCCTTCCCGTATTTGTTTGCCAGAATTTTAATAAGAGGCCCCTCCTTCCTATTAACATAATTCCAAGCAACACGAGCTCTAACCAGACCTTGTCTCTGAGTTTCCCCTTGAATGCCAAGACCACCAAGATTAACCGTAGTACACATCTTATCCCATGGGATATAATGCATACCATTACGTTGTTGCTCTTTATGCCACAAATAATTCCTGCAATACTTATCCAGATCTTTGAGAATGCTTTTAGGAATCAAAGAATGAGCCACGCTAAATAATAGAATTGAAGAATAGATTGAGTTTATTAACACTAGCTTGCCATCCATAGATAAATTGTGAGATCCCCATGTATTGAGCTTGTCCATCGCCTTCTCTAGAATTTCACTAAAGTCACTTGCCTTCAATCTTCTGATAGCCATCTTAACCCCTAGATATTTGAACTCCTCCACCATTCTGTAACCAAGCATGTATTTAAATTTCTTCCTTTTTGATCGAGAAATCGATCTGCCATACAAGACCATAATCTTGTTTTTATTGATGGTTTGCCCAGTCAAGCCACTATAATCATCTAGAATAGATGAAATAATCCTTGCATTTCTACAAGAAGCTTTCGCTGCTATCAAAATATCATCTGCAAAAAGCAAGTGTGTTATTTTTGGAGTATTAGGTGCAAGTTTAATACCCAAGTCATTGCCTCTTTCCACAAATGCTTTGGACAAAAGTTCAGAATAAATAATAAATAGGCTAGGAGATAACGGGCATCCTTGCCTGAAGCAACATTCAGCCTTAATCCATCCACTTTTTTCCCCATTAACAATAATAAAAATAGTGGGTTGCAAATGCATTCCTTAATAAGATTAATGAAACCAACAGGAAAACCAACATCATACATGATTCTATAGAGGGTTTCCTAACTCATGCTATCATAAGCTTGTTCCATGTCAAGCTTGAGTAGCATAAATCCAGGTTTTGATTTTGAAAATTTTAGCTTATTGACCAATTCATGAGCCAAAAGACAATTATCTGAAATCGTTCTACCCATAACAAAAGCACCTTGGTATTCTGAAATAATTGTTGGAAGACAATATCTCAGCCTACTCAAAATCAGACCAGCAACCATCTTGTAAAGAGTTTGACACAAGCTTATAGGACGGAACATACCTGGTTTATTAGCAATAGAACTCTTTGGAATGAGAACTATCAATGTCTCCTTCCAATAATCTGGCATGACACCAATCTTGAAAAAGTGAAAAATAGCATTCCACACCTCTTCATTCACTATATTCCAAAAATATTTAAAAAAACATGGATTCACTCCATCATTACCAGGGGCTGTGTTGTTATTCATTTTCATCACCACCAAGAGCAGTTCCTGTTTTAACTTCAGTAGATAGTAATGATTTTTGCACCTCACTTAGCATTCCTGCAGCTTGAAAACCATGTAGCTTGGCTAAAAAACATTATCTGTTCCTCCATTTTCTCCTAAAGAAATCTTCAAACACCACTTGAATGTCCTCAAGATCCGTAATTACTTGCCCATTGGAATCTACCATTTGCTTAATCATATTGTTGTTCCATCGAGATGATGTAAAGGCATGAAAAAAATGTGAATTCCGATCTCCCTGATCTAACCAATGAGATTTTGAATGTTGCTTCCACCACATAGCAAGTCTAGCAAGAGTCACATTGAGATCGTTCACCTTCCTTCTTAAAACTAGTAATTTTGTTAAATCCAGTCCACTTCTGCTTTCCTCTTCTTTTAAGGATAAAATATCCCTTTGCAGCTCCTCTTTGGACTTGTTTAAGTCTTTAAACTTGCTTTTACTCCAAAAGAAAAGGTTTTTCATAGACATTTTCAACTTCCTTTGAAGGATGTCAGAAGGACTTCCAAAATCATTTTTCCTCCAAGCATTGGTCACCACACCCCTTGCAGCTTCATAAGAACACTCTGCATTTTCAAATTTCAAGGATTTATGCTTCCTCACAGTATAATTAAGGTTAAGCAAAAGAGGACAATGATCGGAGGCTACTCTCGGCAGGTGTTTAGTTACAGCAAAAGGAATCAGACTTAAAGCTTTTGTGTTAAGACAAATTCTATCCAATCTTTCCCATGTCCTTGCACTCCCTTCTTTATTGTTGCACCAAGTAAATTTTGGTCCAACAGTCCCAATATCATGAAGATCATTATTGGTAAGGAACTCCTTCATCTCCTGAGGTCCTTGAGAAAACACAAACCTCTTCCCTCCCATCTTATCACTTTTTCAAAGTATACAGTTAAAATCACCTCCTAAAATACAAGGCATGTCTTTAGGAGTGTAACCTTCAATTAACTCCCACAATTTTCTCCTTTCATATTTGTCCTTATTAGCATAAATAGTAGAGACATTCCACAAATCACCATTAGGGCTTTTAAGACAACCAACAATACATTGGGAGGAAGATTTTAAAATCTTAAAGGAAGAAATCTTATTCCTCCAAAGTACCAAAATACCGCCAACTTTACCTCTAGCATTGACATGAGAGAAATCCCATTCACTACCAATGATTCTCTTTACCTCTGAAGCATCCAGCGAGCATAACTTTGCTTCCAACAGACCAATGAAAAAAATATCGTAGTCCCCTACTAAACTACGTAGATAGTGGGAAGCCTCTTTTTTCTTGGCTCCCCTACAATTCCAAAAAAGAATAGACATCATTGTTTAAGATTGGGGGTAAACCCCCCCATTCTTTTTATCTTTTCCACCATCCATCTTTCTATTATGAGCAATTATGTTACTTGAGCCTAAAGATTTGAGCTCTTTCAAAAGCTTAACTTTCTTACCAGATGAAGAACTTTCCATACCAGCCATCTTCAGCTCCGACTGGTCCTTGACCGCAATCTGGCTTATTTGTGGCTCCCCACTACAAGGAATAACCAAGCTTCTTCTACTACCCATTTGTTTGCCAAAAATTTCTCCTTCCTCAGTACCCCCATCCTCATAAGCTCCCAATACTTCAATATTTTCATTACTCAAGGAATTGAGTTCCCTGTTAAGATTACCATCAATTTTAAGATAGGGAATACCTGAGTTCGCAAGTAATCCCTTAGGATCTACTTGAGTTTGCAAGCATCCCTTCCCATCTTCATTCTTGTCTTGTTCACAACCTGAAAAGGCTGAATCAAAAAAACCAGCAGCTGAAGATTCATGTTCTGTCTCCTCAATTTAGCCTCCAAGAGCCACCTTAGTGGCTCCATTTGCTTCCAGAGTCGTCATATTTACAGCAGGTTTAGTGGTAGCCATCTTCACAACAACCTCCTCCACATTACTAATCTCCATACCCTTTCCACCATCATCTTTATGAAACACTTCCTTATCTTGGACAGCCAGCTACTTTTCTGGAATTACTTGAACAGCCTTTTGAGCCATTTGCAAAACCTGATGAGGGACATTTTTTTTCTTCTCAAACTTTAAATTGGAAGCATTAGCAAATTCTCTAAGTTGGTCAACCCTTCTACCTTTCTTCCTGTTAACTAGAACCCAAGGTCCATAAGAGGTAGAATCCATATTTTCCGCCTCCTTTTCCACAACAGCCCCCTCTCCACCATCATTGCTAACTCCCACCACTTCCTTAGGAACATCACAAGCTTTATTACAATCAGCTTCAACATGGCCTATCAGTCCACATTGGAAGCATAAGGATCATATTTTTTCATACTCCACTTTTTGAAAAATCTTCCTGAAATACTATCCACCCAAACTCCTAAAGGAAGTCTTTGATCAATCTTCACCCTAACAAAAATTCGTGCAAATTCACGTCTACTCCATTGCAATAAATTCCCATCCAACATGAGAGGTTTACCAATCATAGAAGTAATCCTTGCAATGTTCTTTTCATCCCAACAATGAAGAGGAAGGTGTGGCATCCTAATCCATATTAGAGAAGTCAATCCTTTCATAGATAATGGTGAAAAATCTGGCTTCCATTTTTCCATACCGATTATGTTCCCATTCACAAACCATGGCCCTCCAGTTAGAACTGCCTCCATTAGTTCATAGGATTTGAAAGAACACAAAAACCAGCCTTTCCCAAGGGTAGTGAAATGGGATTACCAAGTTTGCTCCATTGCCGCCTCACTTCCCATGCCACCAAGTGTGAGGGAATTTCCTTTCCAAAAACTTTGAACACTAAGGAATTAGACAACCTACTAGCATTCAAATTCTCCATATCTTCATATAATTTCACTTCCTTACCATCCTCGGACAACACCACATCCTCTACATTGAAGTTTAACTTAATATACGGCTTGGAACTCCAAGGATTAGCATTCACTTCAAAATTATTTTTCTTGGGCAAACCATCAGTTACCTTATCCACACCTGCTACCTCATTATCCACTAGGCCTGTTTTAAATCTTTGAGGGCTACCTTCTGTTCAAATAGAATTCGCATGATTCTCCACACAATCACCCAGATCAGCTGAGACACAATTCCTCACTTCCACCAAATCAGAACTGTTATTCACTTGATTTCCCATAAATACTGGAACGTTCCTCTCTGAATCAGCTGGAGACTTGATTGGGATATGAAAACCTTTGCCAATCGAAGAAAGGGAATTCACATTTAACTTGGTGTCAGGGATAGAGATTGCATTTGAATTCCCATAATGATTCACAAAAATTTTTGTACCCGATGAGGAAGCCTCCAGATCAGGAGAGAAACTATTTAAAGCTGGAAAATCATTGAACTTATAGTCCTCAATTGAAACAACATTCTTCCCCTTGCCTTCAACAAGAAAAAACTTATTCTGATGCGAAACAGACCTTTCTGTGATAACCAACTCTCCTCTTGCCTTCCGACGTCAGACATTCTCCTCTTTGAGATCAAGATCAGAATCAAGACGCTGAAGATCAGAGATCTCCGATGAATGCAGTGATGGCCGGTGGCCTCCTTCCACCATGCCCAAACTCACTGCCGAAGAGTCAGGCAGAAAAACCGTGAAGCTTAAAATTTAAAAAAATCGCACTTTCTCTCTCTAGAATCCTGGACATTCTCTCTCTAGAATCCTAGATGTTCTCCCTCAAGAATCCTCAAATGGGAAGCAGAACCCCCAACCAACCAATAGGCTACTTGGGGTAGGAGAAAATTATATTATAGAACTTATTTGAAATGCTTATAGCAAACAATTTGGGTTTGGTTGGTTTTGGGTACATGAATTTGATCTTTGTAGGGTTAGGGTTTGCCAAATTGGTTAACCCAGGTTAACCCACGGGTGTAGCTTTTTGGGTTTTGTGTAATTAGCAAAGAAACACCTATTATAACCATTAGTTCAATTTAATTTCACAAGGATGGGGATTTGGCTTATTAAAACAACTTTGGGTTCACTTGGTTCCACCAATTTGACTAAACAAGGTGGCCCCATGAGCTGAAATTTTTTTAGGAGACTCATGTTGACCACGTAGACAGTCCCCATGAGTTTAGTTCATTGATTTAGTGAAAAATCTTTGGATTTAAATTTTTGAAGCATTTAGGTGTAATTTAGTTAACTCATGAGTTGACTTAGTCAACCAGGTGGGACCGAGGGTTAAGGTGGATCTAATAAATTACAAAAGACATTTTGCATTTGTTGGAAGTGGTTTAAAGGTTTGGTGTTGCTCCATGCATGATATGCCATTTTAGGATTTGGTTTGGCTGGGCCATATTGAAGTTTAAAGAAAATTAAGTTCTCGAAGGTCTGTGGGGTATTAGAGTTTTGAAGGTTTATAGTAAACCATGCTTAACCATGGTCCATCAAGGGTTCAAAAATAGTTCAATATAGCAATAAAATGATTATAAACCTAACCAATATTTTGGAGAGGTTTACACGATGATTTTCTATAAGATATAAGGTCCAGTAGCATAGGCTATAAATATTTGATGGTTTTGTAACATTTAAAAACCAATTTAGTTTTGAGGGTTAAAAGGCTTGCAATTTTAACAAATCTATATGGTTTACCCTAGGCACATGCCTAATCATATTAAACTGAGTAATCATGAATCCAAGGTCATTTGATAGGGTTTTGAAGGATTTAAAATTTTCCCAGAAATTAGTTTTGGACCAAGGGGTTCTTTATTTGGATTTCAATAATCAATTTTGAATTTTAGATTTTTAATAGGATTTTATATTTAGATTTGATTTAGAGATTCAATTTAATTTGATGTTCTTGACCTCACAAAAAATGAGATCAATAAATGGACCTCCAACAAGTCTGATCAACCAGAAATAGTGAATCACACGTGTTGACATTGACCAAATTTATCAAATAATTATGAAAGATTTCATTTTGGTTTTGAAATATTTAAATGTCAAAAGCTCTTTCTTCTTCAAATGATAATAATGACTCCCCACTATTTTATTGGGGATTAGGGCTGTTATGCATGCCATTTTTTTGAAAGCAAAAATGTTTATTAATAGGAAATTTGGAAGATCACTATAAAAGAGGCAGAAAAGGATTTACGTTATACTAATGGTCATATTCCAAAGGAAAGGAAGCATGGGGTCTCACACCTAACCTTAATGAACTAAAGATGACTATGCTATGAAGGGCCTCAGACTTAAATCGAGTAATATCTAACTAAGATCCTAGGAAATAGGAAACTCGAGGACTTAAACCTTTTCCTAAAAGATTAAGATTTCTTTTAATTTCAATGCTTGGATGGTATCGTGAAAGGAATTCCTCAAACAATAGTGAAATGAATCCTAGGAAAAGGAAGTATGAGAACTCAAACCTAACCTTAAAAGATTAAAGGGAGACTACGACCTAGCAGACTTAAATCTTATACTAACTAGTTTAGGCGATATGAAGCTTTGGGACTAACACCTACTCTAAAAAGACAAAATTCCCTAAATTTTGCTTACCGCTTGGTCCAAGTAGAGGAAACACAGGGTCTCATATAACCTAAAGACACCAAAGATCACTAAACTGTTAAGGGACCCAGTAGGCTTAATCCAACACTAACCTAGCCAAGATCCTAGGAAATATAAAGCTCAAGGAGTCACAGCTTATCCTAGAGGATCCATATTTATATTATTTAGGTTACCTCTAGATTAAAAGAAAGGAATCAAGGAGAATCACACCCAACCTTAAAATAATAAAGATAGCTAGACTATGAAGGGGCCTAATAAGATTGATCCAATACTAGCTAATCTAGGAGAAAGGAATCTTAGGGACTCACACCTACCCCTAAAAACATTTGAGTAGATTTTATTATAATTATAGGATGATGTTGTGAGGGCCTACTCAAACACTAGAACATATAATTCCGAGGAAAGGAAACATAGGTCCTTACACCTAACCTTTAATATACTAGAAGGAAACTAAACTATGATGGGGCTTAGCTGGCCTAAATGAATCAAATTTTTATGAGGGGGTTTTAATAGCACATGCTTCACTTACTCTTCTAAGATTCTCATAGGGAGACAGACTATGGGAGTTTAGAGTGGTATTGATATTAGAAGGTTTAATATGCCCTTTGTCTCTTCATACTTGACTGAGTGGTCCATGATGAATATGCTCTAAATAGCATCAACATAAAAGAGAATCATTAGGAAATGTATTGTATTTACATTCCATCAAGAAAAAAAAATTTATCCAAAATGTATTTCATTTAATTATTTTTTATTATAAATTAAGTGATTGAATCTCCACCAAAGCATAGTTTTATTGAGTAGGATAACTATTATAGCTGAAGTTGATAGTACTAGTATTTGCAAGTAAACAATCTTCCACATGGGATTGATACTCTACTCTATCATTATTTTACTTGATTTTACATATATTATTATATATATTAAGTGGGTTTTTTATAATTTTTATATTAAAAAAAACCTAAGCATTATTGTGGGGATTGATAGAGCCCTAAATTATTTTCACAATTCCTTAGGTTACTTCACCACCCCCATCAGTTGCTTATGGGTAGGAAACCTAATCTTTGTTATTTATATATCTTTGGGTGTAAATGTTTGATTCATAATTATATGTAGGTGTATTCTTATATTATTCCTTAGTAGGTAAATCTTATAGGGTTTTAAACAAAAGAACCTTAGTTGTAAAGGAGTCTACTAATATTGTATTTAATGAAAGAGATAGACTTATTAAGCCTAGGATAGAAGAAGATGAAGAGATAGAAGTTACCCATGGAGTAGAGTTTATTAACCTAGGAGATAGAGAAGAACCTCATGAGCTATTTCTTATAGAATAGATATACCCATCTAGTTACCCTAGGGAGCTCATCTTAAGAGATCCTTCAGTAAGAGTTCAAACTATGCAAGGACATAGGAAAGTGGTTAGTCATTTTGTATTTATCATTATGGTATAACCTACAATATAGACCAAGCCTTAACTAATGAATTTTGGAAGCTATTTATGAAAAGAGAGTTAAACTAATTTATTAGGAATGACAATTACTTGCTAGATCCCATCCCTATTGGTCGAGTAAGAAAATATCTCCACTTTTAAGGCTGTTACACTTCTATGGAGACTCAAACTCCAAGGAACTCTCTGCAAGAGAACTAGCACTTTCTTTCCCAAGGGATTACCTTAAAACTCAAAATGCAATAGGGTGCGCTTGCTTACCAGTCACTGAGGTTTTAGCTTCTTGAGTAGGGCTTGCATACGAAGGGAAGGGCTTGCCATATAGCAAAGCTATCCTCTTTCTGTCCGCTCTTCAAATTGCATGTAGAGAAAGTCAAGTGAATAATTGGGGCTTCTAGTTGAATAGTTTGAAATGTACCACTCATAACAGGAATATTGTAGGTTCGAGCCCTACTAGGCCCATCTGACCTGCTTCATCAATGATTCCGGTAGTCACCTGAACCACTTTCTCGGGCCTGATTGCAAAAGAAGATTTGATCAATGTACCAGGTTTGCCCTCTTATAAGAAGGATGGTGATGAATTATGTTCTCAATGCAAAAGGAGTCCCATGAGAGAGAAGGTAAGTAGAGATCTTAGAAAAGAAAAGTGGGATAAAGACATGGCATATCATTTGATCTATCATAATTTGACATAGGTTAGTAAGGGCTCTGCTCATCTAGCGCCTGGTGATGATTTTTTAACCCCCAGTCCGGGGTTTTTCATTGGAATAGTTAAATAGTAGCAATCGGCAAAGCCGAAGTGGAGTATTGTCCGGGTGGTGCATTAAGGCCAGTTCAGCATCTACAGAATCAAGTGAAGCAAGTCTTGCTAAAGTCTCGGATCGGAAGATCGGCATTCGCCTTCAATAAAGAAGGTGCAATTTGCTTGCTTTCGTTGACATATTCACAGTTTTCTTTTCATAGGCAAATCGAAAGAAAGTCAGGTATAGCTTTACGAGTCTTCCCATTATTTTTCTCTAGTATGTCAAGAGAAAGAAAGAAGTTGTGTAGGATCGACCCTTTCCGGTTCTCTTTATCTTCAAAACGAGTCTTCCCGTTATAGGAGTTTGTTAGTAGACCTAAGGACCAAAGTATTATAGGTACCAACTGGGTATTCAATAATATGAAGAATAACTCAGGTAGTTGTTAGGAATAAGTCTAGAATGGGGGCTAAGAAGTGCAATCAAATTGAAGGTATTGCTTTTGAGAAAACCTTTACCCCTATAACTAGACTAGAAGCTATTAGACTAATACCACATTTTGCTTGTTTTAGAGGCTTCAAATTATTTCAGATGGATGTAAAGAGTGCCTTTCTAATTGTGGTTATTAAGGAATATTTCTATGTGGAGCAACCCACTAGCTTCAAAAATTCTTCTTTCTCCAATAATATGTACAAACTTAAAAAGTATTTTTATGAGTTGAAGCAAGTGCCTAGGGCATGATATGAAAGGCTTAAGAACTTTGTCCTAGAAAAATCATTTGTTAAAGGTAGTGTGGATACTACTCTATTCATTAAAAAATATGTAAATATCATACTCATAGTTCAAATTTATGTAGAAGATATACTATTTGGATCCTCAAATGAAAATCTTTGTGATAAATTTTCAAAAACTATGAGTAGATAGTCTAAAATGAGTATGATGGGAGAGCTAAAATATTTTGTTAGATTTAATGTGAAGAAAAGGGAAGTTTATACCTTTCTCACACGAAAATATATATATTAAGAAAATTTTGAAAAAATATGATGTAGGTGTTAAAGCAATAAATACACCAATGAGCTGAACCATTCAACTAGACAATGATATAGATGGAAAATTAGTAAATAAGAAGAAGTGTAGGGGGATAATAGGAACACTTCTATATTTTACTACTAGCAGACTAGATATAATATTTTGTACGTATCAAAGTGCTAGATTATATGTTATTTCCTAGGAATAGCACCACATTAGAAATTATAGGGTATTTAGACTTAGACTTTGCTAGGTGTAGAATAGATAGGAAAACCACTTCTAGAACTTGTCAATCCATAGGGCAATAATTAGTTTTATGGTCTCTTAGAAAATAAAATTATGTACTCCTATCCACCATTGAGGTGTGATACATATCTATAGGAAATTGGGTTTCTCAAGAGCTATGGCTAAAGCGGTAAATCCTTGACTTTTGACTTTTTGTAGACACTATACCAATCATGTGTAATTACACTAGTGCTATATATATTTCAAAGAATATAATTCAATATTTAACCATAAAGTATATTGATCTTAGTCTTCATTTCATTAGAGATCATGTGACCAAGGGAGACATAAGATTGCATCATATAGCTATTAAGAATCAATATGCAGACATTTTCATAAAACTCCTAAATTTTGAAACCTTCAACAAAATTAGGACTAGACTAAGTGTCATTGACATGTTTACTTAGATAAATTAGGGTAGAGGTATGATTAGAAGTATGTGTAGTTATTTATTTACTGTGTTCTTTTTTTATATATAGTGTGCTTATGTTTATCTGTTTATTTTTATTTATTTGTGTAGCATATTTGTAGAAGCTTTCCTTGATCATCACACACACATAAAACGTTAAAAAAATTCACAATCATACTCCATGATCCTCTTTGCATTGTATGATCAACACTAAACACAAAATCCTCACCACCCATGAAATGAACAGTCTAGATTAGATCAATTATTGGTGCACATATTATATGATCACTTTTTTTGTATCATACGATGCACGTGTATGTATCCATTGGATCAATTATCTCTGTCGATATGAATTTAAATAAGCTTGCATACTATATAAACACAAGTTCATACTATACAATCACTTTAATCAAAGGTCATACTAGACGACCCTCAGGACAAACGCTTTTATGAAGGTCATCTAGAATGATTTTGATTGTATTGTATAATTTGACCAACTTTTTTTGTTGATTGGCCAGGATAAATTAAATTCCTCTGATTGTCTAGTAAAATTCATATTTTACTGTACGATCGGCTAAGGACTATATAAAAAATACTATTCCAAATGTTTAAAATCATAATCCTTCTATTTGAGCCTCTAAATATTAGCCTGTCGCATTACAATGGCCGATGGAAAGCAATCTTGAGTGATAGTAGGAAGCTCTTCCAATCATCCTTTAGATGATAGATTTCCCACATCCAAGTTGATTTTGCTTACCACAGATGCAAGGCAGCCTGCATCACTCTATCACGTATTCTAGATCAAAATAATCTCAATTATCAGGTTCTAAAACATTTTGCAAACATGCCTCTTCAATTACTTCTAACTCAAAGTTTTCCCTTTAACTTCAAACATCTCTATGAATTCTTTGCAAGTTTAAGAATCAATGCTGAGTATACCACCATGCAGTCCAATGTCTGTAGGCATTTGGTAAAGATCACATCTCAAGACCTTGCTGATATTATATGCCTTTCTAATGTTGGAGACAAGCCACATATTTTATCAACTAGGGGAGATTATGATTGGGCCACGATAAATATTACCCTTAGAAATATCCCTCTACTAGCCACTTGTTCATACACTCAATCGGAATGTACATATCATCTAGCAAGTCCTTTAAACCTACATTTTACCTAAGTCTGGAGATTGAGTCAACATCACCACACTACTATCAATCATTATCTATCTATTCATATATGGCATAGATTTTGATGTTTCCCATATGTTTATTAGGTATTTTAAAAATCTTACCTCCATTAGATGAAAGGGAGTCTAGTGTAGGTAGAATCTAGCTCTAGGACACCTAGTTGCCTTTATCTTAGACATGAAATACCAGCTCATGTATCCTAAATTAGTGGACATATTCCCCATTTACTATACTGATAGTTCCTTCCATGTTCTCTTTCATAGACATCGAGGGAATGAGTAGGTAGAGGATGAGCATAAGCTTGATGAGGAAGGATGAGACATTCTAGAACCAGCTCCAGCAAAAACTCCTGAATACTAGCCCCATCTCTATGACCCGATGGAAGAGAGATTTTATTGCCTAGAAATGTAATTAAATACACATTTTTAGGAGTAAACTCAAAAGTGGGAGCAATTCTAGTAATACCAAGACTAGCTCCAGCAGCAGCATAAGCTAGATTAAGCATGGTTAAGCGACAATTTTTTTTCCCTTCACTAGTACTTTAAGCCACATCACCACCACTTGATCGGGGACCTTCCTATTTTTAGTGTTATATGTTATGTTGTAGCTTTTTCCTTATTATTATAGTTTTTGTTATTAATTTTTTTCCTCTGTTATTTCATTCTCCATCTTGGTGATGTTAAAAGATGGAGTAGTATTATTATAGTTTTTGTTATTAATTATTTTGAAAAGCTAGAGAGAGAAGCTCCTAGTTTTTTGAGAGAGAAAACACTCATTTTTTTTCAAATTTTCCTCTGTCTGCCTTTTTGGCGGTTCTTTCGGCCAAGGCTGCGGAAGGCGCTGCAGCCATGCCTAACCACCAGAACACTCCCATGGGATCCCAATCTACATCTTAGAACCTTGGTAGTTCAACATTCATTAGGCCTGAAGGTGGTTTCTCCATTCATAAGAAGAGTTTCAAGAATGCTCCTTTGGTTATAAGGGAGCCATCATCTACATCATTAAAGGCAATTTCCCCTATTCTTGGCAAAGGTAAAGAAGTTGATAATTGATCCATTTTGAAAACTCGTGGTCCCTAGGTCAGCAATTCTTCAGAGAAAATACCTAATGATTTTGAAGTATCTTCTTCTGGTATGAATTTTTTTTGTAAATAGGTTTGGCAATCTGAATTCTAAACCTGAATTGTTATCTAAGGAGGAGTCTATTATTTAGTTCGAGTGCAACAAGCCATTAGGTAGTTGTATTAAGGCTCAGGAAGGTTTTCTTGATGTTAATATGGTAGAAGGTGTTACGAAGGTTTGCTTGATTTTAATATGGTAGAAGGTGTTACGGGTGGTAGTAGTGGAAATGTGGAGGTTGCTCCTATTAATCATTAGTTAAAATGCCCGAACATTAATATTAACTTTTCTAATGATGGATCCTTCCTTTTGGAAGATGGATTGGCAACGAAATTGCATGAACCCAGTGTTACAGCAAATTCTGATAAACTACAATTTTTGGAAGTGGCTAAGGTGTTTGGGAAAGATGTTCCTATTCGTGTTATTGCTGAGGAATTACGTCGTCAATGGGTGAAATTTAGGAAATTCCATCTTACTACCCTTGGTTTGGGTTAGGTATTATGCTCATTTTTTTTTCTCTAGAAGCTATGGAGAAGCTTTTATTAGGAGGTCCTTGGTATGTC
This sequence comes from Dendrobium chrysotoxum, assembly GCA_019925795.1. Lineage (NCBI taxonomy): Eukaryota > Viridiplantae > Streptophyta > Magnoliopsida > Asparagales > Orchidaceae > Dendrobium > Dendrobium chrysotoxum. The sequence continues at coordinate 54,482,811 of CM034312.1, forward strand.
AATGGACATATCATAAGTCTTGATAAGCGGATTCCTAAGTTTTCTCCTACATCTTTGAAAGGCTTGTCACCTCCTATTTGGATCAGAATGCCTCTCCTCTCTTTACATTGCTGGGATGAGATCAATGTAACAATAATTTCATCGTTGGTAGGTACTCCCCTATTAATTGATGGTAATATGTTTCAATGGGGAAAAAGAGAGTATGCAAGAGTTTGTGTTCGGGTGTTACTTGACAAATAACTCCCTTTGGGTGTTTGGGTGGAAGGCTCTTCGACGTAGTTCTTTCAAGAGCTAGAATATGAGAAAATCTCTACATTCTATTTCAAATGTGGGAAAATTGGCCATTTGATTAAGGATTGTAATATGAAGGAGGTTGGTGTTACTATTGGTAATTCTAGCAGGTCTGAAGCAGAAGATAGGACTTTTGAAAAGCCTATGGCTGAAGAGGTACATAGGGACCCTTCTTATGGGCCATGGGTGCATGTCAATTATGGGAGAAGAAGGAAGTTTTTGGTTGTTATGAATAGAGGAAACCAGAGAACCCTGTTAGAGAATAAAAATAAGGTTCTTTCTAGAGGAGATACTATTTTTTTCTAAAGAATCTCGGTTGATAGATAATTCTACTTTGGGAGATAGCTATGTTGTTAACAACAAAGTGCCGGATACAACACCTGATGTTGGTGTGAATAAAGTTGACATGCCAGTGTTAATTAAAAGTGAAGCGGTTGGTGGTAATAAGGAGGTGCAGCTAGATGAGATTTGTGCTTGTACTTCTAGAGACAAATTGGCTACATTGCAAGGGGAAAATTTTTTGAATTCTTTCCCCTGTTCTAATAACATGTTTAATGCATTAAGTGAAAGTTATAATGCCAATTCGAAGCTGGAGGAAGCTTTCTTAGATGAATCTTTTTGGGGGAATATAGTTGTTAATAATGTTAAGTTCTCTAATCATGATGGGGCTACTGGTGGAAATAGTTCAATTGTTTCTAAATTTAAACTTCAAAAGGAGCTTAAATTACTTGGACCAGTAAATACTCTTCCTCATCTTAGGAGAAATTAAGTGATGAATAAAGAAAGGAGTGGGGGTTCTTCCCTCTTCATTCCTTGATGACATCCATTGCTTTTTGGAATTGAGAGGGACTAATAAAAGGGAAGCCTCTCTTTATCTAAAGGAATTTGACAAGAATCATAAGGTGCTCTTTATTGGGCTTGTAGAGACTAAAATCTCTTCTATAGAGAGGGTGGATGCTAAAAGGTTTTTGGGTGTGGATTGGGATTTCTTTCTTTTCCCACAGAGGGCTTCTTAGGTAGTATTATGGTTCTTTAGAGAGCTGATTTGGCATCTTTTGCTATAAAGGAAGCTTCCTCTCAAGCTATTATTAGAGAGCTAACAGTTATAAATAAAGGAGCTTGGTTAATATCTACCATTTATGGTAGTAAAGATGTTTACAAGAGAAGGCTGTTGTGGAATAGCTTGGCATTGGCATCATCCAAGTACATTCCTTTGGTGATTGGTGGAGACTTCAACTATATTTTATCTTAAGAAGATAAAAGAAGGGTGGGCGGGGGATTTATGTTTTCTCAAGGACCCAAGGAGATGAGAGGATTTATGAATAACAACGATTACCATGAGGTGAGCATTTTGGAGCCAAAGTTTTCTTGGTGCAATAACAAAAGTGGGAGTGGTCGTATTTGGGAAAAGCTTGATAGATGTTTACTTAACTCTAGTGCCTTGAATTTGATTCCCCGAGCTACTGTTAGGCATCTTCCTAAGGTGGCTTCAGATCACTATTCGATTGTATTGGATATTTTCAAGTCAAATTTTTTTTAGAAAAAGAGGTTAAGGTTTGAGGATGTTTGGCTTTCCTACCATGCATCATTTAGGATTGTTGCTAAGACATGGAAGAGTTTAGTTAGAGGTGATGCAGTCCATATTCTTAATAAGAAGTTTAACAAGACTTTGAGGGCTTTATTCTTTCGGAGTAAAGCTAAACTCAAGAATATCTCTACTTTGAAAGAGGATTTATTAAAGCTGCATCTGGAAGAGGCGAAAGGCTAGTTATCTAAGGATAGATTGTGGCTGTTGAGGACTAAAGTTCATGAATTAAATATCTCTCTTGCTCGCTCAATACATTGTGGAGGAAGATGTCTAAGGCTAAGTGGATGGAAGAAGGGGATTCCAATACAAATTTTTCACTCTTTTTCTTAAGCAAGAAGGAATGGTAATTGGATCAAGTAAACAAAGGATGGTAATGGGGATTTAGTGGAAGATCAAAAGGTGATTGTAGGGGTTTTCTTTAATTTCTTTAATGACAAATGGAGGGAGAGGAAGTGTGTGCTTAATGGCTGGCTGAATCCTATGAATTCTCTTGGAGATGGTGAGAAATCGCTTTTGGATAAGGAATTTTTGATAGAAGAACTCCATTTGGTAGTGGATCAACTTGGAAGTAATATATCTCCAGGCATTGATAGGATTACTTACTCTTTTATCAAATCTTATTGGAGAATCATTTGTGAAGATGTTTGGAAGGCTATTAATCATTTCTTTTTATCTGGTAAGATGTCTTCTACTTGGAAAGAAACTCTTATTGCCCTTATTCCTAAAGTTCAAAACTTGATGATTCCTTTTAATTATTGACCTTTTAGTCTTTGCTTGTCTATTTAAAAATTGGTGGAAAATTACTTTTAAATAGACTAGAGGGGGTTATTCATAAAATCATTTCAGAGGAGCAAGTAGCTTTTGTCAAAGGCCATTCTATATCTGACCATGTCCTGTTGGCACAATAAGTTTTCAATAAATTTATGTTTTCTAAAGCTAAGAAAGGACTTGTGGCTCTCAAGGTTGACATGTAACAAGCTTATGATTGTATAGGGTGGTCTACCTTAAGGCAAGTTTCGAAGCATTTTAACTTTCCTTTAAAATTTTTGGAACTTCTTGTGGAATGTGTAGTGGATCCTAAATTCTCTATCTTGGTTAAAGGCAACAATTCTACTTTGATTGAAGCTAAGAGTGGTTTTAGATAAGGTTGTCCATTATCTCCTTATCTCTTTATTATGTGTTCCTAGTTATTAACTAATGCTTTTATTAAAGGAGGAGGGAGCATTGGTATTAAAGTTGCTCCTAAGGCTCCCAAAATTTCTCATTAACTATATTCATAGGATATTCTTGTATTTTTTGAAGCTAATTATAGAAATGTGAAGAGTCTAAAAGGGATTCTTTCTAGCCACTGCAAGTGGTTGGGTCAAACTATCAATGTGTAGAAATAGGTTATTATGTTTGGTAAATATGTTAATAATAAGAGAAAGAAGGCTATTGCTCGCCTGTTTGATTTCAAAGTGGTGAAGGAGTTGAACTATCTTGGAGTGAAGATTTCTTTGAGGAGGCTGGTTGCAGCAAATTTTAAAAATTTGATTGAAAAGGCTATGAGTAAGTTGAATGCTTGGAGTAATAAATTTATTTCTTTAGAAGGAAGGATGGTCTTGGTTAAATCTGTTGCCCTTACTCTCCCCATTTTCTTGGCTATTCATTCCCTTATTCCTATGGGAATTTTAAATAGAATGTAAAGGGGTTTTATTTGGCATAAACAAAATGGGTGTGATGGTATTCATTATGTTGCTTGGAATGTTTTATGTAAACCAAAAAACAAGGGTGGTCGTGGTATAATATATGCGGTTTCTAAAGTTGGCCCTATTTATGCTAAATTTGCTTGGAATATTATTGATAAACCTGATTCACTTCTTAATCGTAATTTGATTGCTAAGTATGGAACTGATATTTGGAAGGATGGAATCAAGAGAGAGAGCTCGGTGACTTCGAGGATCATTAACAATGGCGCTCAGGCTTTCCATCCAGTTATCAGATGGAAAGTTTCTTCGGGTGAATCCAATGATATTCTTATTGATGTTTGGATTCTTGATAGGAGTATGATGAAATGGACTACCTTTGTTACTAATTTGGAAGAAGTAGGGGATGGTCTTAATAATTTTATATCAAATGGCTCTTGGAATGTATCACAGCTAGAAAAACTTTTTAGAAAGCAGTAGGTTGAGTTGAATCAGTAGGTTCCAATATATTCTGAATTATAAGCAGATTGTATAGAGCTAAAGAGGAAGTTAACAAAAAAAAACTCTTACAGGAATCATTTTCGAGTGTTTGACAGAAGAAATTCCTGATGATAACTATTGGAGCTAGATTAAAAATTTGAAGCTTAATCCTCACGTGGAACACTTTTGGTGGTGTTTGTCTAACGATGCAATCTCCTCTAGTTTTTTTTCAATTTATAGAAGATTACTGGAGCAGAATACATGTCCGAGAGGTTGTGTTGTTATGGAAGATGCAGATCATATAGCTGCTGGATATTATTATCTTATTATTGTGATAAAACTTCTTAAACAATGGGGGTTTTAGGTTCTATTTTTTCTTCCTTTGTGAATTGCACTGAGGAATCAAAAAGGCTTTCATATAGTAATTCGTTCATTGGAAATGTATACTGTACAACAGTTTTTTCTTACTTGGAAAAGCAGTAATAAGTTTATTCATGATGGGAAAGTGGATAGTTTCATTTTTATTGCTGCAAATGCTATTTCATTTGCCTCAGCCTCTTCTTTTCTTTATGTTCATTTGAAAATTTGGGATGCTAATCAGTTTTTTCAGCTATCATCTTCTACTTACATCCTCCTCCAACTGAATGGATAAAGGTGAATATATATGGTTCTTTTCAAATCAAACAAAGCTGGTATTGGTGGTGTGTTTAGAGATCATAAAGGGTGATTTTTACTTGCTTTTGGCTTTACATGTTTACATTGGGATGTAGCTCAGTTGGAGATGATGGCTATACATTCTTTGGAAAAAGTTATTCATGATTGGATGTTGGAAGCTAAAGGTATCACAATTGAAGGAGATAACTTCAATATTATGAAGTTTCTTCAAGGCTCAGTTAGTGGTTCAAAGATCAAGTCTAATAAATTCTTGGAAGATAATTTCTCTTTTTTAAAGGAGTTCAATCAAGTTATTTTCAATTATTCTAAAAGAAGTTATAATAAGTTAGCTGATATGCGTGCTAGCTATGCTTTATTTAGTTATTTTATTTGGGATGACATTAGTAGTGCTCATATTCCTCCTTCATTTTTTTATTTGTTAAAGGAGGAATGTGATGGTTTAGATTCTCTTTATTAGGTTGTATTTTCTTTTCTTATTAATTCTATTGGCATTACCTTCAAAAAAAAGATGGAGTAGTACATTTATTTTTTGTACATATTATTCAATTTAGTTTAGTATTTTTTTATATTTCTCTACATTTATTGTATGCTTAAAATAAAAATAATAATAATATATAAAATAAAAAATAAAAAAAGAAAGTAATTTATTAGAGGGAGAATAGGAGAAAATACACTTAAAAGTCAACCATCAATGTTTGCCATTATAGAAAAGGGGGAGATTATTACAATCCAAGATCCTGAGCTTATGATTTTGGTAATAAAAGATAATAATGGATTTTACTTTATTTCTCTTAGTATTACTATTGCATTTTTGTCTTGTGCACACTAACATTTCAGGTACATCATACACTATGTATCAATAAAGGATCAAGACTCAAAACTGGGTAGAATAGGTTTAATGTTTGTAAGTCTCTATATTTTTATTTATTTATTTTTATATTTCTTGAGTCAAATGTCTTATAAAGGGTGTATACTAGCTTAGCAACTATGTACACACACAGTGAAGTGAAACTTAATAGTTCAAATTTTTTGAAGTTCGTACGTATGATCTCAATCATATAGTATAATTGGTTGATCAAAAAATAAATTAAAATGAATAATTAAGAGATTAAAAAAGGTTATACTAGTCATATTATATTATCTCAATCGTACAAGATGATCAATCAAGATCCAAGCCCCAGCTTCAAATCAAATTTAGGCAAGTATTTTAAATTTTAATTTGAACTAATCATACTGTACAGACACATTTGTACTATATGATCTTAAAAATCATGCCTAAATTAATCCCTATAATTATTCTATCAAATTAAGGTTTAATTAATGAATACGATCAAACGGTATGAACTTAATCATATTGGACAATTGGTAGAGATAATTTTGGATCTTCCTAGGAATTGTCCTGGATGAACCTTGATTCGATTGAGCTATTCAAAGAGTATGATCTTAATTTTACTGGATGATTGACATAGATAATTATTTATCATCCCAGACACATCCTAGAGATCATCTTGGATAAACTTAAGTAAAATTTATTAATTGTATTATATGATGCATAATTCATATTGTACACTCAGTTTAAGATTCTTGAACATATCATACTATGGTTCGTTTATCATATAGAACAACTAAGTATTTTTATACTTATTAAACTGTATGATCCCTATTGTACGAACAAAGTCAACTGAATTGAAAATTAGAGGTTTTTAAGGCCTTGTAGTTAAATGTCTCTTAATTCATCTGACAGGGTCTTTGGCCAATTTTTTGTGAGGTAAGAGGTTTCTAATAAGTTAGGTTTAAACAAATAGCAATGTTCTTGGGATAAAGAGAGGTGAGGTTTTCAAAGAGAAGAGCCTTGTGAAATCAAGGGAGTGTATGTGTGGTGTTCTACACAGGTTGTGTTGTAAACATTCTCCTTCCTCCTTTAAGGGTCTTTACTTTTCTAAAGAGAAACTTTGGGAAGAAGCTCATGGCATCAAAGGATCTAGCTACTCTACTACATCTAGTTGGATAAAGGGATTCAGGCTTCTCCACCTCACTAGGAGAGTGAAAGGGATTCTTCTTTGCCTCACCAAGAGGGTGAAAAGGATTTTGGCTTCTCCGTCGCACCGTAAAAGGATGGAAGTGATTTTGTAAGGGCTTCTCTACCTTACTATGGTAGCTAATAATGAGTCTCTAAATAATTAGTGCAATACCGAGAGAGGATGACTCCACGGAGTGGACATAGGTTAAGTTTTGGCCGAACAACTATAACTTTCTGGTAGGCTCATTTCTTTTTCTTTTAGCATACCAATTTTGCATATTTAATTTTCAGTATGTTAAATTCTTGTAAATCTGAGTATAAAGTATTGTTATTGTTTTGGATTGATTTTTATGAGCAAGAAAATTTTTTTAAAAATTTAAAATAAAAAAAAATTTGTTCATTTTTCTACAATATAAAAAATACAAATTTCATTTGGCTATTTATTGTTTGCTTTTGCCTGTGTATTTGGTTAAAATTTATCAAAGAAAAGTTTTTAAAACACCAATTTATCCCCCTCTTGGTGTGCCTTTGGCAATTTAGCAAGGTTTAACAACCTCATTTAAACTTTCAAAATGAGGGTTTTATTTAGCCTGGTATTTAAACAATTCTTATTTCATTTTGAAGAGTCTTTGGCAACCAAGGGGCTTGAGTCTTCTATAAGCAAGGGTTTGAAGAAAGAGATTTGGGAAAGGGAGAAAGTGGCCAAGTTATGTGAGTGGGAGAAAAGCCTTGTCGGTGCAATGGATTGTGAGATGTAGTCTACACATGATTTCTATGGCTAATATTCACTTAGTTCCCCCATTTATTAGAGTATTTCTTGAGGGAAACTTCAAGAAGAACATATAGGGGTCAAAGGGCCCCACTTCTCTACTACACCAGGTTGGTGGAAGAAATTTAGGCTTCACCACCTCACCAAGAGGGTGAAAGGGATTCAAGTTCTCTACCTCTCCAAGAGGATGAAAAGGATTTCAGGTTTTTTCCTCACTAGAAGGGTGAAAAGGATTTTGGTTCTTAGGCGTAATAAGGGTGGAAGTAATTCTTGTAAGAGCTTCTCTGTCTTATTGTTGTAGCAAAATGAGAGGCACCATAGAGTTAGTATAATATTCATAGAGGAGGACTAATGAGTGGACGTTGGTCCAGGTTGATTGAACCGCTATAAAATATCTGGTATGCTCGTTCATTTTTTTTAACACTTTTTCTGTATTTTTAATTTCTTGCACGTTAATATTCTTGCAAATCCAAGTTAAAAATATTAAGATTATTATTGATTGAATTTTTATTTGCAAGGAAAAAGAAATAAAAAATTAAAAAATCAAAAGGAGTAAAATATTTTGATATTTATTTTCTATAAAATAAAAATAGAAAAATTAGTATTTGATTTTTCCTATTATTAACTTTCGCATTACATGATATAATTTTTGAATTTAAGTTGTGAAATTGGAGTTAATTTTTAAAAGAGATTTTTTAAGGAAAATTTTTAGAAACACCAATTCACCCCATCTATTTGTGTATCATTGTAGTTCAAACGGCTTAACAACCACAAATAGAACTTTCAAAGTGGTTTAAAAACCCAGAGAAAAATATTCCTAGCATAATTTAAGAATACGATTACTATAGAGGGCTATTCAGTAACTCGCCTACCATTATTTGATAATATTCCAATTGATTTCTAGAAAATTTTCATGTCTATTTTTACAATCTATTGATTATCACATGTGGTATATAATAAAAGTTGGTTATTATACTCCTTCAGAAATAGATAATGGTGTTAAAATTGAAAATACATTTATTGAATGGAGCATTAAGGATAGAGACTATGCACAACTCAAGGCCAAATGCTTAAATTATATTATTGTGTACTTAAATTAGAAGACTTTATAGAAGTCTCTACTTGTACAAATAGTAAGAAAATATACACTAGGTTTACCAAAATAGTGAGTTAACTAGATTCCTTAGGAAGAGAGCTATCTAATTTTGATAAGTTAATAAAATTTTACATTATTTGCTTGATAGTTTTGATGCTAAAGTTACTGATATTTTTTAGTCTAAAGACTTAAATGTATACCCAATAAATAATTTTTTGTCTCATTCATTGCTTACGAGCGAAATGTGAGCCAAAGACATTTAGATGCATGTAACGAAAGAAAGGAGATGATCATGGCACTGAAGACCGATAACACAAATAACTCTAACTTTGGACCTGATGGGAGTGAGAAAATAGTTTTAATAACAAGCCAATTTAAGAGCTTCCTAAAGTGTAAGCACAAGCATCTCCTCAATAGAATCAAAGGTAAGAATGGTTAAAGCAATGAGTTTTCTTTTGACATTCTTTCCTTTAAGTGCAAGAAACTTAGACTTTTAAGGTCCGAAGGCCCTAATCTTAAGAGCCATCTGGTGAGAAAAAGGGGTAAGGATAAGCCTATTATAAAAAGGGGAAAGCAAAAAAAGTAAAAAGTCAGCTGGGCAGACTTAGCCTCTCACTCATCAGAATAGGATTCAAAGGAAATAACAAATTTGTGCTTAATTGCAATTGACTCAATTACGAACTTTAATCAAGAAGAGGTATGCGAGATTATATATGATGAACTATTTTCCATTTCAGCAAAAATTCATGATTCATATAAGAAGCTTAAAAAGTACCATACAACTCTGAATAGCATACAATATAAAGCTTTCAAATGAATTTAAAAGGAATTTTCTTTTTTAAAATAATGAGCAAGATATTTTGTTTAAAGAGCATTCTATCTTTAAAGTTGAGCACATTTCATTAGAAACGGAGCATGCATCATTATTAGATGAATTGGATTAGTTAAATGAAAGGAATATTAAATTATTAAAATCACATGAATCCTTGAAATTAGAGCATATTGAACTAGAAAAGCCTTCAAGGAACTAGAAACACTTGCAGCAAAGCTAGAAAGTAAAAAGCATGAAACATTAGCTGACCTAGGAGATAGAGAAGCACCTGAGGACCCTTTGCCTAGGGAGTGGAAATTTTTATCTAATCACCCAAGAGAGATTATCTTAAGAGAACCATGAGTAATGGTTAGAACTAGGCAAGGCCTTAGAAAAGAAATCATCCATATAGCTTTCTTCTCAATGGTACAACAAACTAATATAGATCAAGCCTATAGTGATATATTATGGATCTTAACTATATAAGAGGAATTGAACCATTTTTTTTTTTAATGATGTATGAAAGCTAGTTAATGGACCTTCCAATTAGAGTGCAGGTGTACTAAATGTGTGTTTAAAAATAGTTGAATGATGCTAGATCGGTGATCGAAAATGAGGCTAAATTAGTAGCTAGGTGGTATAATCAAATAGAAGAAAATGATTTTGAGGAGACCTTTACCCATATAGCTTGATTAGAAGCAACTAGAGTCCTACTAGAATTTGTATGTTTTAGAGGTTCAAATTATATCAAATGGATATGAAGAGTGTATTTTTTAATGGTGTTACTCAAGAAAATGTTTATGTAGAATAACCCCCAGGTTTTAAAAATTTATTATTTCCCAACCATATTTATAAGTTGAATAAAACTTTATATTGCTTGAAATAGCCACCTAGGGCATGGTATGAGATACTTAGCACCTTTCTCCTAAATAGATCATTTGTTAAGGGAAGTGTAAACACCACCCTCTTCCTTAAGAAAATAAGAGATGATATTCTTATAGTGCAAATCTATATTGATGACATATTGTTTGGATTTACAAATCAAAATCTATGTAATGAATTTTTAGATAGTATGAGAGATGAGTATGATAGATGAATTAAACTATTTTCTTGGATTTAGTGTATAGTAGAGAGATGATGGTACCATCCTTAGTCAGGAAAATACGTTAAGGTCATCTTGAAAAAAATTAACATGGAAGGTTCTAAAATTATAAATATTCCAATGAGCTCATCCAACTAGGTAGATATGGTTATAGATGGACAATCAGTAGAACAAATGAGGTATAGAGGAATAATAGATCACTATTGCATGTAACAGGTAGTAGACCAGATATTATGTATAAAGTATATTTATGTGATAGATTCTAAGCTTCTCCAAAAGAATCCCAATTGACTGCTATAAAGAGAATTCTTAGGTATCTTATAGGTACCCAAAAATTAGGCATTTGGTATCCTAAACATAGGACCACATTCAAAATTGTAGGATATTCAGACTAAAAGTTTATAGGGTGTATACTTGAAATAAAAGCACTTCTGGCACTTATTCATTCTTATGACAATCCTTAGTCTCCTAGACTAGCAGCAAAAATAATTCAATTGCCCTATCTACCACTAAAGCAGAATATATAGGTGTAGGAAGTTATGTTCTCATGGCTAAAGCAATAAATACTTGGCCTTGGACCTTCTGTAGGAAATATTCCTATCATGTGTGATAACACAAGTTATATCTATATTTCAAAGAACCCAATTCAACATTCCCATCTAAAGCATATAATATTAGACATCATTTGATTAGGTATCAAGTAGCCAAGGGTGACATAAAACAACATCTTGTAATCACAAAAAATTAATTGGCAGACATCTTTATAAAACCCCATAATTATAACACTTTCAACACACTTAGGACTAAATTAGGTGTGATCGACATCAATGCTTAGCAAAGTAGGGTATACATGTGTTTTGAAATTTTATGTATTTTTTGTGTTATTTAGATCCTCACCTCAACATAATTTAGGCAATCTAATAGTTTAGAGTTACTCAACTATTAATCATTATAATGTACGAACACATGATTCATTATGTACATTCAACATGTTAGTGATTGTTGGAATTTTTAATTTGATCGGTATAATATTTAATTAACAATCAGATAATAGGAACACATATTTGTACTATATGAACAGTTTTTCAAAGATTGTATGTCCTGACTCCTTTGGAAGAATGAATTAATAAATATGATCCAGTACAATCAAGAATGAATTAACAAATATGATCCAGTACGATCCTGATCATACCGTACAACTTGACAACCTTTGTTAATGGTTCAATTAGGATGAATTGAATTCACCTAACTATATTTTATGATTTGCTAAAGGCTATAATGGGAAAAGAAATCTTATGTTAATATAAACTCAATCTTCTAATCTTTCCTCTTTTTGCTCCTTTTAATCCTTCCTTAGCATCCCAATGGTTTGTGGCAAGCAATCCTGAGCACTAACAAGAAGCTCCTTCGGTCATTCTGTTGATGATTAATCTCAATCCTTTGAAGATGAGTTAGCTTATCATAGGTAGAGGGGTTCCCACATTACTCCTTGGAGGATCCTTGACCAGGAGATTATAAACTACCAGGTAGTAGAACTCTTCGCTAGCACCACAACCCTATTTATTCTGACTCAAGCATTTCCCTTTAACTCTAAACTCCTATATGAATTTTTTTCAAGCCTAAGAATCAATGATGATAGAACCTCTGTGTAATCTTATCTCAGTAGGTGACCTGTAAAATTATATATGAGGACTTTATCAATACCTCCACCTCTCTACCCAAGGATTACAACCCCACATTATTTGCTTTAGGGAGATTATAATTGGCAGGTTAATCTAACTCTTAGAAATACACCACTCAATCAACACTAGTTACTCATAAACATTCTCACAAAAAATGCTTGCATTATCCAACATATTATTAGAACATCAATATTACCCAAAGCTCAAGATAGAGCAAGCATTACCCCCTTATTATTTGTTGTCACCTATTTCATCATGACTGGAATAGAATTTGATGAAGATAGCATGATTATCAGATACATTCATAACCTAACATCCATTAAAAATCTAGTAATCTGATATAGGTAGAATATCACTCTATAACACATCATTGCTTATGTTTTAGATGCCAAATATGAGCTAATATATCCTTAACCAAAAGACATTTTTCCTACCTTCTACACCGACAGTTCCTTCCACCTCATTTTAGTGATAGACACCATAGGGCATGGCTCTCAGAGGAGGAGCAGGAGTTTAATGAGAAAGGCAGAGACCTTCCAACTCTAGCCTTAGCAACAGCTCTAGCACTAGTACCACCACCTATGCACCAAACACAGCTCTATGATACAAAGCAAGAGAGATTTGATCGCCTGGAGATGTGATTAGTACACATATTTAGTAGCAGCACAAGCAATACGAGGAAGTTATGGCCTGGTTTGGAGAGTAGTTTGTGCCATTTCACCTTTACTTTCATCCACCTCCACTGCAACCTGATCAAGGACCTTCTTTTGGGAAGTATGTTATGTTGTATATTTGATTCTTAAAGTCTATTTAAACTTTTTATGCTTTGTGTTTTGTTGTGTCTATTTGTTCTCATTTTTAATTATAGCTCACCATTTTTGTGATGTCAAAAGGAACAATAGGAAATTTTTGGGTTGTATTTATTTTCATTATTAGTACAATTTGTTTTATTTCAAGTGACTATGTATTGGTTATATTTATGTTCTTTAAATAAAAAAATTTAATTAAAAATTAAATTACATTAATATATATATATATATATATATATATATATATATATATATATATATCCCTAAGTTTTGAAGACATCACTTAGGTAGGGGGAGAACTTAGGAAAAAAATAACATTCACTTAAAATTCAACCAACAATATTTTTAAACATAAAAAAGGGGGAGATTATTGCAATATGGGAGCCCAGGCTTATGTTGTGATCATAATAAATATTATTGGACTTTATATTTTTTCTTTTATATGTTATTATTCCATATGCTTTCTATGTGTATTAACATTTCAAGTATAACATACACCAAACAAAGCCAAAGGGTCAAGGCTCAAGACTAAGTAGTACTAGATTGAATTTTACAAGAGTCTATAGTTTTATCTTTCTTGAGTCAATGTATTATAAAATATGTATGTTAGCGTAGTGACTATGCACACACACACATTAGGGACATGAAAATTAAAGATTATAATTTTTTCTGAATATCATACTATACGATCTAGATTGTACTGTATGATATGCATGATTAGAAATTAATCAAAGTGTTTTAATTAGTGGTTTAAATAATTATACATTATTAATTGGACTGTATAAGATGATAAGTAGTAATGAGGAAACCCTGTTGCCAATCAAATTTAGGCAATATTTTGAAATTTTTAATTTGTTCTAATCATACTGTACAAACCTATTCATACTGTACGAAATTCTAAAATCTTACCTAAATTAATCTTGAAAATTAATTAATTGAAGTAGACTTAATTAACCATGAAGATCAAATACTATGATCCATATCATACTGGATAATCAATAGAGATGATGTTAGGTCATTCAGTAGTTCATCCTTAATGAACTATAATTTGATTAAATAAATCATATTGTTCTATCATAAGATTACACTGGATGATTAGTTAAAAATTTTGATCATATCGGATGGCTAACCATTAATCATACATTACTAAAGGGTGAAATAAACTAGTCAAACTATATGATCATTAGATCATACTGAATGAATAGACATGGTTGAACTAAAAATTAGGGTCTTCCTTAAATCCTATATTTAAATAACTTTTATTTCATTTTATTAAGGGAAACTTTGAGAAGAACCTCTTGTGGTCAAAGAGCTTAGCTACTCAGTCACATCATGTTGGTGGAAGAGATTCACGCTTCTTTCCTCATCAGGAGGGTGAAGAGGATTAAGGTTCTCTACCTTACTAGGAGGTTTAAAAGGATTTCAATTCTCAACTGCACTAAGGGAGGAAGTGATTCTTATAACGGCTTCTCCACCTTATTGTTGGAGAAAATGGAGAGACATTAAAGAGTTAGTATAATACCTGGAGAGGAGGATGATCATTCCTTTATCTTTAGCACTTTATTTTCTACATTTTCAACTTCTTGCACATTTACTTTCCTATATATCAAGGTTAAAAATAATGAGATTTTTTGGATTGATTTTTTTTCACAAAGGAAAAAGAAAAATATCTAAACAAATAAAAAGAAGAAAAATACTTTGATATTTATTTTTTTATAAAAACAAAAAAGAAAATTAGTATTTGGTCCTACTATTTGCTTTCGTATTACATAATATGATTCTTGAATGTAAGTGTGAAATTGGTTTTAATTTTCAAAAATAAATTTTTGAAAGAAAATTTTAAAACATTAATCCCCCCCCCCCCCCCCCCCTTCTTGGTGTGCCATTATTGTTCAAGTCACATAAAACCATAAATCAAACATTCACTTAGTAGCTGGATGACACTCGCCCCCCTAAATCTTAACAATTAATTTTGGAACTAGTTGTTCCTTCCATAATGGGATAGGAGTGGTAGCCACCCTCAACCTAGAAGTGCATCTGACAACTACAAAGTTCACTTTCCAATCTCAAACCTTATTTTTCAAACCACTCGTCCTGCCTGTAGAACACAAAAACTTGAAAAAGAAATCCTTGGAGGCTTTCACTATAAAAACTTGTCTAAAGACTTTCAATGACCATGTCAAGTACCGCTCCCATAGAAAAGAAGAAAATGGAACTACTATCACCACCAAATTTGCAAATAATTTAGCTTGAATCACCATATAAAATTTTAAAACCTCCTAAATATTTTAGCACAAGGGGAATCCCATCCCCAATTTTTGATGATCAATGGTAACCACCACCCATTCCCCATCTAATACAGAGTTGAGCCTCTCATCATCATTCGCCACTCTGATTATAAAGTCCTCATGACAAAATTATAATACGTTAAACACATAGACAACACTCTCCTTAGTCAACTAAGACATTACAAAGTCTTCTTGACAAGAAATTTTCTTGCACACTTTCTTAAACTAGACATCTTAATGCTCAAAGAATAAAAGAATCAGATTAAACAAGAGAAGACAAAGCAAGAGATCTAACCACCATGTGTTATTGCTTCTATTTATAGCTAAAAACTCAATGCATATGATTCCAAAATATTTTAAATCAAAATTAATGTAGGAAGATCTTGCGCTTCCCTTTCATCATTATGGGATTCAAATGGCCGAAGGCATGATAACCTCGCCAATGCATTCAACACATGATTGTGTTCAAAAATCAAAAATTTATTCATACACAAACCAACATGTGCAAGCCCACAGACAAATAAAGAGGAAAAAATAAATAAATAAAAAGAAAGAAATTAGTCAAAATGGAAAGCATATTGAGAATACTCAAATCTGGCAACATTCTCCATGCTCCATGCCTATCTTTATATTTAGTTAAGGTACTACATGATGATTGAGGACCTTGATAAAAATTTTCCTACTTAGTTTGACCAAGCAGCACCTGTAACTCGACCTCCAACAATTGCATATTACTCTATACGGATGTCACTTCTACTCTCCTAGAGGTGATCTATTCTCTTATACAAAAATCAATCACAATAACAACCATTCCTTCAATAGGATTAGGCTCATCTACATCCTTTCTCTTGGTTGTCGTCTCTAGAGTTACTATTCTCATGACAATTTTTCCAATAATATTTTACCAAGGGGAAGGACTAGATCTATAAACATGGTGTTTGAGAAGGTGGCCAATAGTTTCTCAAGATTTTTATCAGTATCCCACTCCTTAATTGCCTCTCTAGTATCATCCTTAACAGCTACAATAGTCCCCTTGAGGAATTCATATGTGCCCCCTTGTACACTCCCAGGAAGATAAGGATGACTCTCTTCATCCTCTTGATCTTTAAATCTTTCGGTGATACTGCTCTCCATGAGGACAATAGGAGAATTAACCTCCTCCATCCTCACATCACAACTAAGTAACTGATCATCCTCAATTTACTCTCCATTATTAACATGACTTTTCTTCACTATAGAATCTGTAGTCAGATCCACTGAGCCCATGGGCACACATCCTTATTCTCTAGGGATAAGCCTACTCAACATAGCTCACTCCTTGCTTGCAACTTCCATGGCCATATATTCCTTATTATAATCAACCTATCAGAATGTACTCCAATGAATACCAATATAGGTATCCATTGGAAGTGTCTTACAAGTTACACTTAGGAGGAGTGAAATGAGGACCCACTCCACTCCTGGGACTACTCACTCAAAGGAATCGCTCAAGAGATGTAAGGAGCTTAACACTGGAACATTAATAGATCATGATCGGTTATAAAATCCAAGTAGTTGCCTCCTAAGGGGAAGGGTGACCTCGAAAGTTCCTCTCTCAGCTAGATAATCCATTATATGTCTAAGCCAGAACCAAGATTCTCATGCTTAACACAACCGGGAGCTACCAACACACCTTATCCCTCTCAAAGAATTCCCTCTCACATATGATATAAGACCATACTTAGATGCTACTCACCCTTCTACATCAATAGGGTGATTAGATCACTTTGAGACCCCCCATCTAGCTGGATGACAATCTCGCCCCTCCATCTCAGTGGGGAGAATACTTACCATTGTATGACCTCACCCAACTTGCCTTCCCCAGTCATCGACTAGCTAGACACCTAAACACTTCTAATATAGATCGATGGGATAGCTTTGTACCAAGACTTAACTCTTGCTTCCCTCTAAACCATATAAAAGGAAAGGAGAAATAGAGAAAAGGTGGTTTTTTTTTAGGATTGCAGAAATCTAAAGCTTTCTTTGAGAGAAGATTATACATCATAATACAGGAAGAAAGAGGGAAAAGAATGATAAATAACTATAATCTTTTAAGAAATACCTCCAAAGAATTATTTTATTCCTCTTTTATAACTCAAGCTCCATAGTTTATAGCTTGCATTTTCTCCATTCTTGTACTTCTGGGTAGGATTAAAAATATTTTGACTAAAGTTCACTCATCTCTCGAACCCATCTTCATTTTCTTCCTCCTATACTCCAACTTCATTACATTCTCACTAGCAACGTTCAACTCTCACATAAGGACAAATATGGCCTAACATCATCTACTAAATAAAATAGTATCCAACTTGTATCAAGCATTCCATAAGGATTATGTCCATTATACAAAGGTGTATTGTCATAGTGAAAAAATAAATTAAACCCAAAAATATTGAGAGAGTTTATGCTCATCAATCAAGCTCAGCAATTATGAATATATCCTATTAAGGGAAACACAAATGAGTTAATGCATATTCACTCAACGCACATAGCAGAAGTGGCACCCTCCATCTAGGTTAAAGAGTGTACAAACTTTCCCACAAAGAGATTATATGTAGGAGAGGTCAATATAATGTTCATTATTAACCTCATTTTTTATCGAGGTCTAATGGTGGGAAGGCGAGGTGTATGAAATATGCTTAGGTTTTCTTTGAAAAAAATTCCGACTCAATAATGTAAGTGCATGTGTTGATCAAGTAATAAAGGTGATACGAGAAAGTGTAGATAACACAAGGAAGTGTTCTTCTTTTATGCAGTTATTCTAGTACAATCTACTATAGATACAGGATTTATCCTACATAATAAAAATTAGGTTTTGGATTATGTCCTAACTAATAAATGTAGAATAAAGATAAGATACTGGTAGATAAAGTATTTTGGACTAATAATAGTGAATTTTCAAGGCTTTTTTTGGTTGAGTCTCCTATGTTGTTCGTGAATCTAAGCTTATGCATCCTTAGATCTCCATCGAGCTTATAAGAAAGTGAAGGAAGGTTTATGGCTCTCCTATATTCATTATTTCTTTATAGCTATATAACACTAAACATCCAATATCAAGGCATGTAAGAGTTTTATTGTAATACTCCTAATTATTTTGATATTCTTCGATCATGGTAATATATCACACTATATTTTAACTCTACACATAACCATTATATAAATTAAATTAAGAATGGATGATTTTGAAAACATCTATTAATTCATTAAAGTATAGGTATCTATATTAGTAATTACTAAGGCTTCACATAAATAGCCTAAAACTAGGTGTTTTAGCTTGCCATGGAATTAAAATAAAATAAAATAGATTTCATTGATTGCTCTAGGAAAAAAGTATAGGAGAAAAGTGTAAATATATATCACCAGGATATTACAACTTTACTCTCCACACTCATATCTTTTTTAATTGCTTGCTTTCTCATAATAAGGTTGGCCAACCACTCCAATTTCTATATATTTCTCTTATTAGGTCCCCATTAATCAAAACTCTAAGGTGGCACTACACTTAGGCCCTCAAGACTCACTGAATGATAGAAACCCCTATTAAAAAAGACTAAAAAATTTATAATAAGCACATAAATTTACTCTAGCACCATGAAATTAGACATGGTGGTACTATGGCATTATAATATGAACTAGCACCTTGGCACAATTAGGTAAGCTCCACTATAGCATTAGATTGACTCCATACAGCTATTGGCTAAAACTGACACATTTTTCCTGATTTAGCTTGGCTCCACATTTTTTCAACTACTCCTCTATGAAATTCCAAAAGTTAAGCACTATGGGGTTTGAATATGCAAACCAACAATGCGGTATAGTGTAGTTCAGCACTCCAACACTCAAATTCTTAAGACTTTGGTATTGCGATACTTATTTCTTCTCAATGGTGTTATGAAGTGCTATGACATTGACTTTTGTTTCACTACGGCACTGTATTAAATGACATTTTTTTTTAGGCTTTGGCACTATAATGTCGTGGTTTGGTGAAGGGGCATTAATAATGCTACAACATTGATAGGTTTAGAGCTATGGTGCTAGTCCAATACATATAAATGAAAGTTCAAGGAGGTTATAAGACCTCGTTGAACAACATTATGCACACAAAGAGGGGGGTGAATTGGTAATTTAAAATTTTCCTTAACACAAAAAAAATCATTTTGAAATTTTGTAATAACTTAAAATAAGTAATTTGTTCACTTGATACGGAAGCTAATAAACTTAACAACAATTAAAATAACGGTGATGATAATTTAATCAACTCAATAAAACATCAACCACAAATTTTTTAACTTACAAATTTCAGGAAAATAAATCACGAAAAAGTAAAATATAAAAAATTAAAATTAAAATGAACACACCAGAATTTTATAGTGGTTTGGTCAAACAATAACCTACATCCACTCCTAGAGTCCTCTCCCAGTATTGCACTAAACCTTTAGTGACTCTCCTTTAACCTCCACAGCTAGGTAGATAAGCCCTGACAAAATATCATCCACCGACCCAGTGCGATAGAGGACCGTAATCTTTTTACCCTCCTGGTGAGGCAGAGAACTTGGAATCCTTTTTGCCCTTCATGGTGAACATAGAGAACTTGGAATTCTTTTTACCCTCCTAATGAAGGCAGAGAACCTGGAATCATTTTTTAACCTCCTGGTAAAGGTAGAGAACCTCAAATCACTTTTACCTTCCACAGTATGGTAGAGTCGTCGGGCCTTTGAAACCAAAGAGGTCTTCTTCCCAAATCTTCCATTAAGATAAACCTTGACACATGAAGGAACTCAAGTGCTAGTTCATCAAAGCAACCATGTGGAACTCCCTCTCACACTCCCTTCAAACCCATAAGGATCTTATCTCTCCCTCATAAAGTCCACCCTTTTTCTCCCAAGTTCTAGGCTCTCTCTTCAAGCTTTTTTCAAAAGAATATAACTCAATGAATGCCAATAAAACTATTACAAGTCTTATAAGAAAGCTTACATAGAGGGCTTAAAAAAACCCTAAAAATTTGAAAGATCTTACAGTATGATAGCCAAAGTTTGACCTATTAGTACTATACGATCACCAGTTAATATAGTACGATCAGTTCAAATTATTAAGAAAGATAGATGCAGACCTAAAAAGACTTGGTTATAATATATTAGAAATGATATTTCTTTATTATATTTAAATGAGAATTCGACTTTTAATTGGACATAATAGAGAAAAAGGATTCAAGTAGCCAACCCCACATAGTAGGACAAAGGCTTGATGTTGTTGTTATTGTTGTTGTTATGTTGTATGATGCTCACTTAGTAAAGTATGATCAGTTCATTTTTTTCTTATTAGTACTATACGATTAAAATGTAGTACAATATGATCTGTTCAGATTATATTATATGATTGAACAGTAATACGATACTATTAGTTCAACTTAATTGCATTCCATCCAGGATGAATCCTGGGACAACAAAATATCATCTCTATCAATCATATAATACAAGCAAGTTTTTACAATACGATCAAAAATCAAAATTAAGTAGATTTGATTGATTAATCATAGGATTAAATTAGGCAATATTTAAATATCATATAGTATGATTAGGTTCATATAGTACAAATAGAATAATATTTAACATTCAAATTTCTGCCTAATTTTATGAATGGTAGGGTTTCTGATTATAACAGATCATTCAGTACGATGTGGTGTTCGTACTGTACGATTAATTATATTCAAAATTATTTCTATGGATAAATAAAATATTTTAATTAATTTCTATAATAATAGATTATACAGCATGATCTATATAATACAATATAATGTATAAAAAAATTAAAATATTTAAAATTATTTTTACTCCCCTTGTGTGTGTATGCACAATCATCAGGCTATCACACACTCTTATAGGACATAAGAAATTAAAAATAAATAAATGAATATTATAGACTCTTTGAACACACCCTATCTACCTAATCTTAAGCCATGAATCTTTATTGAATGGTACATGACATACAAATCTTAGAACACACAAAAATAAATATGCACTACAAGTACTTCGAGAAATAAATAGGCAATTAATAATATTTGTTATCATCAAAATCATAAACTCAGGAGCCCAAGGTTCAACAGTAAAATTTTTCTCTATTTCCTGAGTCTTTCTAGCACAACAATAACTAAAAATAACATTTTTAACTGGAAATTAAGACAATAAAACACTATAAGTCTCCCTAGCTTAAGCTTTTCCTTATCCTCATGTAATGGTGTATTCACCTATTGATCATCTTCATTTGCCTAAATAAAAACTTGACAATTTAAGCATAACTAAAATAAGATAATATACTTCCATTTTATGTAAATTGGAATGATCAAAGTGTCATAATTTTAATTGAGACAATCATCAGTAATCATCTTAATAAATCATCATTGTTAATATTCAAATTGAACTAATCTACTATAAGAGTAAGTGCAATATTTACTACTAATTTTAAAGTTTAATAATATTTCATTTAAAAATTATTTATTCATTTAGTCAAATTAGAAATTCATTTGGAGCATGTCATATGTATTAGTTTACTTACACTCCCCTATTTGATTTAAGTATTAACATTCTTTTAGTAATGTCACTAAATAAGTACTCATTTTTCTTTTCCTTTCTTTCTTTTGATTTTCTTGTTCATCATGAGTTTATTTTTTCAAACATATTTGTGTAATACAGTAATGATTTTGAATATATAATTTCCCTCTTCCTTCAAGAAACCCTAAATTGAATTTATATAAGGATTATTAAGCTCACTAATTCCATAGAGGAGTTCATAATAATTTCATGATTTAATCTACATAATCTTTTTTCCTAAACTTAATTATTTAATCCTAAAACCATTAGTCAGTGCTTAAGTTTTTAGTATTTGAAGTTCAAGATGAGATATTTACTTAGAGATTTTGCTTAGTTGATTGGTATGATTCTAAAATTTATAATTATTATCCTTTGTTCAATCATTTTAGTACCTAGGTTTGTATTATTCTTAATTTTAAATAATTTTTAATTATAAATTTTAATTTAACTAATTTAGCTATCAAAGCAAAAGCACTATGGAAAGAACAATTTCCACAGTTAAGCAGTATAGGGAATTTAACTTAAATAAAAATTTTAAGTACACAACAACATTAATAATTGCAATAATAAAATAAAATACACAATTAACAAGAATGGATATAACTAAATTTTGCAAAGAAACTAAACATTTGCAGAACATAACATAATATAATTAGGTTGCCTATTATCATGGCTAAGTATTTTGTCTTTAGCCAAACTTGCCTAGATATATCATTTTGGCTGGGTGACATCACTACTACTCCTTAAGGGCTCTAAATTCTTATCTTTACCCTTTTCCTTTGGATTATTTTTAGTATTGCTAGGCAATTTCTCATGAGGTCTACTACTAGAATAGATTACAAATTGTCCTAATTGATTTCCCAAGTCCTTAATCAAAGTAGCTTTACTTTGTAATAGATTCCCAATTGAATCACTACCACTTCCAAAGGTTTCTTCCTATCTCTGAACTAAGTATTCTAATTAAATCCTAGGGGATAATAAGGCCTAGAGTTTACTACAGGTTGTTGAGGTTTATTTGTATTCCCTCTAAGATTTGATTGACATGTATTCCACTAATTATTTCAACCATTATTATTATTCCAACTAAAGTTAGGGTGGTTCCTCCAACCTACATTATATGTATTAGAATAGGAATTATTTTTCCTTCCAATAAAATTCACATTTTCAATCTCTTGAGCACTTTCC
Organism: Dendrobium chrysotoxum; assembly: GCA_019925795.1. Taxonomy (NCBI): domain Eukaryota; kingdom Viridiplantae; phylum Streptophyta; class Magnoliopsida; order Asparagales; family Orchidaceae; genus Dendrobium; species Dendrobium chrysotoxum. The sequence continues at coordinate 54,505,918 of CM034312.1, forward strand.
TCACAAAAAAATTCAAATCATGTTCATCAAAATGCATAGCTTATCCTGAACTAGAGCAAACTACAAAATTGTCCAACTTCTTAAACATGGATGATATATCAGCTACTAAAATTAACAAGCATCATACTCATAGACACTTTCTACTCTCTTAAGATTCAACCTATTAGAAGGCCATTAGAAACTATTTTTTACCATCTCTTTTATTAATGAATAAACCTCTCCAAAAGGCTTTGAGATTAAAGATCCTCCAGCTACAGCATTAATAATTGACCTAAAGGATCCTACAATCCCAATATAAAAAGCCTAAATCACTAAACAATGAGGCAAAGCATGATGAGGGAACTTTTAAGATTCTCCTTGAATCATTCTCAACTCCCATAATTAGACTCTCCTTTAAACTAGGCAAAAGTAGTTTTATCATTTTTAAGATTAGCAATTTTTATAAGGTGGGAGATACTTAGCTAGACATTTATGTGCCAACTCATTCAAGTGGTTATGGAGCTTAGGAGAAAGGAATTAAACAACATAATATCTTGTCCTTTAGCAAAAAAATAAAAAAAAATTAAGTCTAACAGCATCATTACTAACACATTATACTTGAATGTTGTACAGATTTCTAAGAATCAAGTTATGTGTTGGTCCAGATCCTCAATAGAGTTCTCCCAAACTAGGAATTTTTAACCATTTAAATAATGATAGGTTTAACCTCAAATTTATTATCTTAATAGTAGGCTATTTGATGCTTTGATGAATTCCTTGTGCTATAGGATTGACATACTCCCTAAGTGGCCTAGGATAGTCTTGATCTAGATTTGGTTCAACAATTCTTACTTTTATAATCTTTTTGGACTTTTTTTATTTTGGTTAGGGTCCTTACAATTTGTAAGTCAAAAAATAAGAACTCTTAACTAGCTATACTATGTATACTCCAATAACAAATAAAAATTAAAATGGAACTCATAAATTCAAAATAAAAATTACAAGATGTAACAGTCATAGGTTCATAAATTAATAAAAGAATGATGATAATTAAATAAGATATAAGTAGGATTGAATGTGCAACTTTTTAATTAATATAGAAACAATTATAAGAATGCCCATTCCTCCTCAATAATAGTGCCAAAAGCTTCATGGTGGGTAGCCAGAGGTGCGTGAAATATGCTGAGATTTTCTTTGATATAAATGCCCACAAAATAATGAAAGAACATGTGTCAATCAAGCAATAAAAAAGATATGAGAGAGCATCAATCCCATGAGGAGGTGGTTCACTTCTACGGAGTTATTCTAGTATTGTCTAATCTAGATACAAGATTTATCCAATAAAAATGAAAATTAGTTTTTGATTATGTCTTGGATAAGAAATGTAGAAGAAAAATAAGATACCAGTAGATAAAGTGTTTTTGATTAGAGATAATGAATATCCAAAGATTTCCTAAGTAGACTATGCTATATTGCTTCTAAATTAGAGCTTATGCATCCTTAGATCTATATCGAGACTATAAGAATGTGAACTAAGGTTTATGACCACCAAGAGTTATGATTCCTCTATAGACTCTAGAACACTAAACTTCATATGTCCAAGCATGCAAGAGTTTCACTTCAATACTCTTAATTATTTCAAAATTCATCCATCAAGATAAATATCACGCTATATTTTAACTCTACACATGGTCATTATATGTATTAAATTAAGAGTGGACGATATTGAGAACATCCAAAAATTCATTAAAGCATAAGTGTTTACATTAGTAATTACTAAGGCTTCACATCATTGGCCTAAAACTAAGAGTTTTAGCTTTCCATGTAGTCAAAATAAAATAAAATAGATTTCATTGATTACTTTGAAAAGAAAGCACAAGAAGAAAAGTGTAAATCAATATCACTAGGATAGTACAACTTCACTCTCCATACTCTTATTAGTCTTTAATTGCTCAATTTCTCATAATAAGGTGGGCCAACCACTCCAATTATTATCTTTTTCTCTCCTCTTATCCCCTTAGACTTGACTCTAAGGTGGCACTACACTTAAGCACTAAGGACTCACTAAAATGAAAGAACCCCACCTCCCTTCCCCCCCCCCCCCCCCCCCCTCAATATTATATATATATATATATATATATATATATATATATATATATTTATATATCATTTATATTAAGTACATTAATAGACTCAGGCACTGTAATGTTTGACATGGTGGCGCCACACCATTACAATGTAAACTAGCACCTCGGTACTGCTAAGTAGGCTCCGCTGCAGCATTTGAATTGGTGTGTCATTTGGTTGATTTCATGTGGCTCTACATTTTTTTAATTGCTTCACTATGATTCTCCAAAATTTGAGCTCTGTCATGCTTGAATGTTTAATCTAGCACTATGGTGTTATGTAGTTTTGTGCTTCGGTGCTCAAATTCCTAAGACTCTGATGTTGTGATGTAGAATTCTAGTTCTGCAATATTGTGAAGTGCTATAGTCCTAACATTATTCTAATGGGGCACTAAATTAAATGACAGCTTTATAATCTAGCCTCGAGGTGTTATTAATGAATTGGTGCTAATTTGTTTTGTGTTATGGCTCTTGTTCAATTCTTATAATTTTTTCTCCATTCGCTTAGTCTTTCTTACACAACATCAACTAAAAATAACATTTTTACTAAATTTTAAGATAATAAAATACTACATAATTCTCACTTAACAAGGACATTAATTTCTCAAACCCTAAAATTCACTTCAACATTAAACTACATCTTTATAGTGTTACATGACTTCATCAAGCAAGTGTTAAGCTTCTTAACTTAGCTTATTAGTTTCTATCCATGCCTACTCTATCATATATCCAAATCCATATCATCAATCTAGACCAGCCTTGGATTATTCCTCAGTATGTCTAGGTAACCCAAAACCTTAGGATTAATTCTAGATGACTCTGCTTGATGATAGGAAGACACCATATATTCCTACATACCTGAGACACCTTACTAAGCTTAGTGACTAGTCAAAGTGATTTAGACCTAACTATTGAACCTCAAGTTTCATAAAGCATATCTAAACATTTATAAACTATTCTAAATCTTGGTTCTCTCTTTTATTAACCTAAGAATCAAGGCAAAACCATTAAATTCATCTTGCTTGCCTAGTATACCTCATCATGTATGAAATTGGCCTATTGACCTCAATCATTGCCTTACCTCTCACTCAAGGAGCTTAATGCATTGAATTCATCAAAACTAGCTCACCAAGTTATGAATTAACCTAGTAAACGTATTTGGGCTAAGTCAAACTAACTCAGTAAGTCAAACACTTACATTGACCCTCTATACCCTTTTTCACTCCACTAAACCTCATTCAATCAAACTTATCAAAGCTCCTAAAGTGTCACAGTCATTTACTCCACTCCTCTAGGTTAAATGTTGACATGGTCAACTTAACACAAAACTTATCTAATAAGTATATTTTGTGTCAAACCCCAACATATAATTAATTAGCTCACCCCCATTACTCAAGATCAATCCAATTCACCTCTTAGACATTTCTAGACCTTATCCTAATCACTTAATGGTGAGTTGACGTAGTTAACCCACATGAAGTGGTTAAACCTAGGCTAGGTTTAGTCTTAATCATGTAAATAATAAATGCAGTATACCTAAATCTCTAAACTTGATCCAATTGACCTCTTTCATAGGGTCTATCTTAGGTGATTTGACAATTTTGACTATCCAACACTTTGAATAGTTAAATAATGCTCATAATGTCAAACCTCCCAAGAAGCTTCCTTCCACTCAAGCCATACTAATTTGATTAGTTAGAATACATCTCTAGAATGTTCTTACACACCCCTAAACCTAGCCCATTTCTTGGCTTAGTCTTGAGCTGACCCAATGGTCTCGACCATGTAAAATGACCTCATATAATTTTCAAACTTTTTAGGCCACTTACAGCCTTATGCTTTACTCCTTAACCTTTTAATCCACTTGGCAAGCACACACGGTACTCCTCTAATCAATCCTACCCATTGGATTAAAATTTAGTGCTTGGAATAGGGCAAACTAATAATGTCATTCATTTACAGATTATTCATTTGACATAGATTAAAAGCTTATGCTCTCATTTCATTTTTCTCTCCCACAATTTCTTCTGCATTTCCCTAGTGATTTTCTATCATTTAGATGCCACTAGCAATAAGAACTAGGAAGCTTCAAGTACTTGTCCATCCTATTAGTTAATATTCTCCACTTAGACCTCCTCCAATTGTAACTTCTTCAATAAGGTTACTGCCTAGGAGCTAAGGAACAAAACCAAATTGAAATCTAACTGTAAAACAACTTATGTATAGGTAAATATTAAACCATATCCCTAACCCTTGGCTTCTAAGCAACTCTCTCATCTCATTATATGTAGCCTACAAACTTCATACAATGGAAGTATTGGTATCTAAGGCTCTCTATGAGTGAGGTGGTGAAACTGGATTCAATGTATATTCAATTTAAAACAAAATAAAAATCCTTCTTCTTTAGGTCTAGAGGAATAAGATGAATTCCAACTCATCTAACCCGCATGCTTTCAATTTGATGATATGGTTTTCATCATATTAAACTCCCTATCCGACCTCCAAATAGTAGGATCATTGGATCAAATCATTGTCATTCGATCGATACAATGCGGGATCGAATGGCCAACTGATATGACAAAATGTTTAAGAGGCTGATTGCCACCATTCCTTTCTTTCATTAGTGCCCCACCATCTGGAAATCGTAGACCACGTTGGTTCCATCATTGGTAATTTGTTTTAATGTAACTATTAAATGGTTTTGATTGCTAAACTTTTTAGAATTCTTAGTAAATAACTTAATAAGATAAATTTTGCATTTTAGGGTTCTATGTATTCAGGGAATGAAGTTTTATAATATAAAAATAGAATCCACTAAATTGGATGAGTGTGTATTAAAAAATATAAGTGTAAATATCCACCAATTTTTAAATTCTTATGCAGCATACACTTAACCCTTATTCTTGAAATTTGGCCAAGGAATATTAAGGGATATTTGCCTGCAACTTACAATTTTCTCAACCTTTTTTAAATTCTTATGCATCATACACCCACTAGCTTGGATTGATTTTTCAAATAGATAGGTCATAATTTGACCAAAATGTTTTGAAAATCATCATAAATTATCCCTAGAGCATTAGGCTTTTGCTTGGGGTGATTTGTGTGTTTTGGTCAAGGGTTTCATAAAGTTGATTGCAAGCCCTAATGAATAGTACATACACCTAGGTAAATCCACTTAGGTCTAAGGTTTGATAACATAGAAAAATTCTAGGAAACTCGCTTCAACTCTAATAGGGATGAAACCCAAACCTAGTGAACTTAGTGACATTCTAAACCATAGGAATTAATTTAGTGGTAATTAGAGCTCATTAACTCACTTAATTCACAAACCTTAATTTTAGCCCTAATTTTGGGCTTAAAACTAATAAAATACATATTTACTATTTTGAACAGGAAGGGACTTTATCATCTTGTGTTGGATGGCCCTCTCCAACGTTTGGTTTTTTATGATCCGGAAGAATCATCATTTTGGTCCTAATATGAATTGTAATAGAATGATATGGAAGGATTTCTGTTATCATTAATTTTGTAATCAATCTAGCATTACTCTGGATTTTCATTTTGTTGCTAACTATTGTTGTGATTGGACTATCTTGAGCAATGATTGGATTAATATTGATGCTAATTACTACCCTCTTTGATGCTTGTCTACTCACAAGGTTAATCTTTTTGGATGTTAGGCTTTCTCCTATTTTGGCAATTCAGGTGGGACTGTCTGTCTGTGTCCTCTCTAAGGTTTCTCTGTGTTGGCTTATTAGTTTTTTCTATTTTTCTATTAGAGATTAAGGCCTTGAGTGATCATTTTGTCTTGAGCTTTTTATTGGGTTGTGGGGTGGAGATCTATGGTTGTGTGGCGTTGGGTCTTGTGCTTCTCCTTCTATTCCAGTGGTCATTCCCTGTGCAAGATCCTCGTGAGCCTGAGTGGGTTTGGAAGTAGATTGGAGTGGCAGTTGGGTTTCAATCATGATAGCAATACAGATGCTACATGCCTGAGCTTGAATGGCTACTCTGACCTCAGTTTTCCCTTGTATCCTACTTAGTTTGATTTTAAGATGGACTTATGGAAAAATGATGTTTGGATATATTGGTTGGTCAGATCATTAGTTTGGTGGCATATTTTATGAACCTTTTCTACTTTTATCAAAATAAATTGTTTGCTTGTGCTTTTCTGTCTTCGGTTGCTATGGATTTACTAGCATTGTGACTTTCTTTATGTTGTTTTTATAACCTGTTGAATATCTCAGTGGTTTCTGCTATTGGTCTGGCAGAATGCTATTATATTTATGCTTATCTTTTCAGCTTATTTAGGTTTGTGTTGTTATGGGTTTGGATGATGATATTAACTTGGGGAATTTCCTGTATTCATGGTTGGCTCTTATGGATGTCAAGGTGTGGTTGTGTTATTTTGGTTGGTTAGTAGTTTATGATTGAGTGCAGTTTTGTTACATGGTGCTTTTCAAGTTCATGCTAGAATGCTGTTACTTAGTGAGGGTCTTTTGGCCTAATATTTGGTAGCTCTTCATGCTTGTCGTTTTGTTTACTATTAATTATGGGAGCTGGGCTTTGGGCTACAGGAAACTTCTTGATGGGTTAATTTTATTTGGCTTATCTTCTTCATGTGATGAGTAGATGTGGTCTCTTGTTGGGATAGCTCTATTTCAAGATTTAAATTTAGTTTACATTCCTATTTCTTGCTTTGGCATTTTCCCTCTTGTTGTTTACTTATTTTTGTAGGGAATGTTTAGTGACATCATTTTGCCTACTGGATTTTTTGGGAGAAAGATTGTGCTTCAAGAATATCAAATGATCTTGTCTCTTTTTTGGGTGTGGGCTGCTTGCCACAGTCTAGAATGTACCTAGGTTCTAATGTATTTTTTCTTAGTAAGGACCTTGAGCTCGTAGATTCTTTTTTGCCTTATATTTTAGCTCTTTCGAGTGGTAGGGGGCTCGAGCTCCCTTTTAAGGACCTTGTAATTTTTTTTTATATTAATACGTAAGCCCCTATACATATTTAATTAAATTAAAATTATAAAAATATAAAATAGATCAAATTAAATAATAAATTGAATATATAATCAAGTAAAAATTAAAAACCTATAAACTTTCATTTAAATAATCTTAATGACAACTTAGGGTTTAATTAAACTTTGATTAAAAAAATCATATAAAATTACAGATTTGTCCAATTGACATCATCTTTTCAACGATTGCACCTTAAGTCACCCCAAACCCATGGTGGAAGTTCTTTCAAAAAAAAAAAAAAAAAAAACCCCCATGGTGGAAGCCACTTCAACATTTTAAGGCATTTAGTTAATCATTTCAGAACCCTATGTTCCTTCTAAACGATGGAATTAAATAAATTCATTAAATTTGTAAATCTCATAACTAATTCAATACAAATCATAAAAATATAAATTAATTTTTTTTATAATTATAAATAAATAATATAATATATGAAAAATAAAATTAAAATCTAAATCATATTAAATTTTAAAGTCTAACTTTCGTCAAACCACTATTAAGGGTTCATATATTCAATAATTCAATAAGTAAATATAATAAATTAGGTAAAATTAAATTAAATTAAATTAAATTAAATTAATTAAATTTAGATAAAATAAAATAAAATAAAAATTATTAAGAATTAAATACAAAATAAATAATTCAATTTAAATTAATAAAATAAAAATTAAACTATTTCAATTAAATAAAATAAAATAATAAATCAAATTTAATTCAATCTTATTTAATAAAAAAACTTAATTAAATTTAAATAATTAAATCATTAAATAAACTTCAAGGCTTTATGCACCTGCTTTATCCCATATGGAGAAAATAAATGTAGTAGTATAAAGGCATAGGATTTGTTTATTAAAGATTTTAGAGAAACTTGATGTCTTTAATTACCATATTCTTCAAAATTAATTGAATATTTAATAATAAATTCGAAGGACTCTATGAACTTTCTTCATCCCTTTTTTTTATATTTTTATTCAAGAAGTGAATATTGCATTAAAAATAGGAAATAAGCTATTACAAACTAAAATCAAAATAAAGCAAAGTGCCTCTCCTCACTAAAGGAGAGAGGAAGGCTTATTACAAAAAAATCTAAGCTCAAAGAAAACTCTTGGTCGAAATTGACCAATACCAAGAATAAGAACTGACATTGCATATTGACTATATCAATAAGCTTAGTCTTAATTTCTTTATTTGCTGGTAGAAATTTGTGTAATGAATATGAGATCCATTACTCCTATCTTTGAACCAATTACGGTGTTTGGGATACCAATAGCTTGAACACAACCAAATTGGTTGGTTAGCATTCTAAGGTTCCCAACTAAATTTAAGGTAAGAAGTAGGAAGAGTCCCAAACTGCGTTACCCAAATCTCATAGTCCAAATAAAAATAAATAAAAAACTTTTTATAACCATGAGGCCCTAAAGCCACCTCAACAATCCAATGTCCCTTACTTTTACTCCTCTCCATCATAGTCATTAACACAAAAGGCCAGACATTTGTATCATCCTTAACCACATAAAAATGTAATTCAACATATAATGTCATCTTTAGATGATTGTTAAATTTTGCATTGCTCAAAGATGAACAACATTCCATAGATTCTGTTTTAACTTTTAAATCCAATTCAACCAACATTTAAATGTACATGAACTTCTTAGTTTCTGCTAATCTTTTAATAGAAATCTCCTCTCCCTTCAAGATTACAACAGCATGTATAGGAAGACTAGAAATGTAATTCTAATACATTTCAAAAGAATGCAGTTCTAAAAACTACAGTTACCAAGATATGATCTTCAACGAACAAAGCACCAACATTACTTAGTTTTTATGGGATAGGATCCCATTTCATGCCATCAACAAAACATCTAGGAGGACCCAATATGTCTTCCTTAGATGATCCAAACAAAGGTAGCCCTACTGCTGCAATAACTCTGGCATTCGTCCTTATTGAATATGTTTGAAACCTCACCTCAGCATCCTTCACGCATGAAGCAATAAAAATTGATCCCACTTGATAAACCACCATACCTTTATTTATACTAAAAGTAGATTTGACTCCAACATCTTGTATAGTTTGCAGTTGTAAATATCTCTCAACATCATCTAATTTATCCCCCTACAATGAATTAAATCCAACATCTCTCCAAGATCTATATCCACAATCTTGGACATATGATGAAAATTGCTCCCTAATTAAGCCATCAACAACTTTTAAAGGATTATCAACAATGACCTCCAACTGCATTTCAGAAACATGCACTCCTAAAGTAGTAAAATCACGATATTGAACTTACAAGAATGAATCAATAATACCATTAAGATACAAGGCACTGAACTTATAAAGAAGCATCAATTTGGACAACCTACCAACTCAATCTACATAAGAAACTTCTACACAAATGACCTCCTTCCCTTTTACAGAGCAATTCAACCCCATAACACTGGATTATAGCCCAACCACATTAACCGGACCATCATCCACATCAACCCCAACGAAAATCCCTTCCAAACCCAACATAAGCAAAGCATATAAAACCCATCCCCATTGCAGAATGTAACAAAACACCTTGAGGGTAAATCAATTCGATAACAAAAATAGAAAAACAACCAAAAGAAATTTCCACAAAACTTCCTAAACAAAACTCCAACATACAACATGAATAAATCAACACCATGACAAACCAAGCACTTCTAACAGGAGAACATTCTACTCCTAGAATAACTTTCCCTATAACTGAGCAAGGTAACCCCATTCCACCAAAATCATAACCAATCCCAATAGCTTCTATGGACATTATAAGAATCCTTCTGACATTCCCTTCCAATCCGAACACCTGATAAAAACATTTCACTCCCATCCCCATTGCAGCATTAGGTAAAATACCTTGAGGGAGAATCGACAGCAGAACAAAACTTAACTTCAAACAAGAACAATTTCCCATAATTTCTCATAATCAAATAACCATCTTAACCTTAAAATATTCCAACACCTTCTACCCAACATGAAAGAGAAGCTTCTCCAATACATTATAGAATACTTAAATTAGCCACAAACAAATCAAAAAATCACAATGTTTCCCAAGGTTGCATTCTAAAGAATAATTGCAAAAGTGGATTCTCCAAGATCTTTCAAGAAACACATCTTACTATATACCATAACTTTCAACCCATAATCATGATTGAAACTACGTAATTAATAAGGTTAGTGAAATAGAAATTTCCATTCCCATTGAAGGAAATTACCAAAATATGAGGCAGAACAGAAACTGCATCAACCATCTTACTCACCCTAGGACAATCCAAGAACCAACTTCCTCTATCAATAACCACTCTCATGAAACAAGACACCATTCCCTTAACTCTAGCATCCATGAAGAACCCTAAAAGACTACCTAGTTCTGACATACCACCATCCACCAAGGACCGGTGGCTACCCACTACCCAAATCGTCTTCTCTACTAAAAACCCGCAATAGGGGAAACAAATGCATTACAATTATAAGTCTTAGGATTTGATTATTCTTAATTTCAAACTTTACCTGAAGTTATTAATCATCAAGATTCTATATAACCTAAAATTAAATTAAATAACTCTAACCTTTAAAATAAAATTAGTTAATAAAAGAATAAAACATTAAAACTTAAATTCAAATTAAAAATCCCCTTAGCTTATAATAAACAAATATTTTCAAGTATAGATAACTCAAAAGAAATATCCCTTAAGGTATATGAAAGCCACATAAACTCAGCACATAATTTAGAATTTTTTTGTTAGGATAACCTACTCTAGTCTAGATTAGATTGGTATTTTGATGTAATTAGATTCCTTTCATGGAGGGTGTTCTCTATTGTATTTGTTTATTTTTACCTACACTCATAGATGCCATATCATGAATTTTTGCATATTTAATTTCCAATCAGTGCACTTTACTTTATTTAGCATTCAAACACTTGCACTAGTTCAAATAGAGTTATGTATCTTTCTTTCTTTATAAATTTGGCATATATCTTAAGGAGCACCCTAATCAATTATAGCCATTGTTCTAACCTTCTTAACCAAAATTTTGGTAAAAGAGGAACAACAAGAGTTATTTTTCATGTAAATAAGAGCTTCCTAAGCTAGAGAATGATTTAATTTCATTTTCCCAGAGTCCCCTGGCCATTCCCAACTATTTCCCAGTCGATTGGAATTTGCTAGTGGCAAGATTTTGAGTGATCCAAGAGCATCTTCATCTCAACTCATCAAACTTCCAGTTCCTCAATCTTTGCTATCTTCTACAAAGTTCTTCTACACATCTTATGGAGCAGAATGAGTCCAAAATAGCCTCTAAGATCCTTCCTATAGATATTTTTTCCTAACTTTAATCCTAAGCTTATGGTTTAAAACTATGCTTCGTATTCACTGTATGAAGCTTCCAAACTTCATATAGAGAATCCTTATCATCTTAGGAGTCCATCTAGTTAATTTAAACCCAATATATCCACCATATATTGAGTGTAACCTAAAAAGAAATCTCTATCTCTTAGCTGATAAAATGAAAACATGATGTCAAAGCCATATGATTTCTTTTGTTTGCTCTAAATGGTCCTTATTTCGATTCACCATACCCTTTGTTAAACTCCATTTGACCTCATTCAAATCAAGAGTTCAAACATATGCATCAAGATCACTTATTGCAAAATGCATTGGATCAGACGATTCAACCACATGCCAACTTTGTTAAGTGCTTGACAGCCACCATCCATGCATTCTAGTCACACGCCACTATGTGAAAAGAACATACCCCATTTGCACTACCATTTTCATTTTATCCTAAATTTAATAATAATTAACATAAATTAATAAAGCTTTGACAAATAATAATTAATTAATCATTGATCAAAATCATTTTTTTTGGGGGGGACCCACAGCGGGGCATACGCGTTAATAAAATTAAAAGATTATAAGATCTTTAAAGGGGACCTTCGGCTCTCTAATGCTCAAAAGAGCTATAAAAAAGTCTAAAAAAAACCTAAGAGCTATTGGTCCCCTATACTATAAGTTACAAAAGCACCTAATAACATTCTAGGGCTGCAAGTAGACAATACCCAAAAAAGAAAGAAGAAAAAATAGGCATTGAGCACATTCTTCTGGCAAAAAATATTCCTGCCATCCAGAAAATACTCCTTCCCAATAACCTACAAGAGATAACAAAAATAAGAGGAAAAAAACATAACATACCAATGAAAAAACACAAAGGATTATAATTAGATAAGAGAAGATTCCCATTACATTTATCTAAAAAAGAAGTGGAGCAAATCCCTTCAGAAGTAATGATCAAAAACCTGTTAATGGAAATCATGATAATAGCCAAAAAAGAGTAACAATAGCAAGAGACCAAGATAAACCAACACCTGGAAACTCGTAACAACCAGCTGATACAAATCACAGGCATCCAACAACAATAAGGAGAAATAATCCAATAAAAAAGGGACACCCAGGCAGCATTAAAGGATAAACATAACCCAGCAAACAACCCTGTTAGCCCAAATTACCATTTAGCAACATCATAGAAAGAAGATGATTAACCCAACAATTAACCCCAAAATTACTTCTCAACATCTAATCCTTCCATATACAAAAAATAAGCAGCACAACAAACCCAAAGCCATAGGAACAAGCTAAATAGAAGATAATACAGCACCAAGAACCAAAAAAAAAACACAATAAGCTGGAAGTGAATGAGGAAACCTGCCAAATAAACAGGGCATAAGAGCTTAAGAAGATAACCCCATAGCAACCATCATGATGAAACCCCAAAGCCACTGAATTCTAAACCCATACTCTTTCAGGCATATATAAATGCATCGGACTTGAGGAAAAGCTAGAAACTTCAGGCAATAGGCCATCATAACCCAAGTGGTAGCAGAATTAAACTTCCAGATCCCAACAAATAGCTAGTAGAGAAAGGAATAAAGACAAGTGCAATCGAGAACAAATGGCAAGAAATCTACCCAAGGGGATTAATTTTGATCCAAATCATGAATGTAAGAGAAATATGAATTTAGGGTAAAGAGTTCTATCTAATAAAATTAAATTCAAGTCAACCTGATGAGTATATTGAATGTTATTTCAATTATAATACTTATTATTTATATCAAATTATACCAAAAATACTTATGAATTAAGGATTAATTTTGACAGGGTAGTATTATGAGATGTTATACACATCTCATAAAAGTTTTAGCCTAAATTGAATAGCCCATTGATTAATTAAATTTCTAAGATATAGGTAAGTATTTGACATAAATAATTAGAAATTCATTATTCCTAATCCATAGATCATTATGGTCTAAAGTTTGTGTAATTGTTATGTTTTATGGAAAGGGTTAAACACACAAGATTTCAAACCTTTGTGAAAAGTCATTACACATAGGAAATTAAACTTAGAGTTATATTTATCCAACTTAAAAAAATTGTAAGAAATTCACCTTACATCAATAAGGATAAAACTTAAACCTAGTACACTTAGCGACATTGTGAACCCTTGGAATTAAGTTGGCTTTAATTGGAGCTCATTAGGATACTTAAAATGTAAACCCTAAAATATTCCTTGATTTTAAAGCTAATTTTTCTAAATTCTCTCTCCTCTGTGCTCTCAACGGCTCTTTGCTCTAGCGATTTTTGGGCGATTTTGGTTTCTTCCTGTAGCTAGATGGTTTCTACTATTGATTTGAATCTTATTTCTATTTTCATTTATTGTTGTTGAATTATTTCTACACATTTTGTTTTCTCTCTTTCTCCTAAGGCCCTTAGGTCTTTTGCAAAATCATCTCATGGAAGCTGGTCTGTCTTCTTCAACATCGAGCCATTCAGGTGTTCCTCCTCTAGCTTCTAGTGCGGCTACAAAAGGTTTTCTCAGTTCGTATGGCAGTGATAATAAAACTCGCTCTTTTTGTGCTGTTTTAGCCAGAGCTTCCTCTTCAAAAGATCCCACTTTTTCCTTCACAAAATCATCGATAAAAGGTTTGCTCTTTTAATGTCTGATGAGGATATTTTCAAACTTGCAAGCCCTTTTCAATTCACTCTTGTGAGATATTTTTGGTCCGTAGACCAAATCTGGATGTGATTTGCAATTTTTTTGGGAAGTTGAAACTATCCAAAAAAATTTCTATCAGCTTACTTGATGCTAGACATGTTGCGATTTAATTATCCAATGATCTTAATTTCAATAGGATTTTTTCTAAGAGAACTTACTATATTTTAAATTATTAGATGAGACTTCTAAAAAGGACACCATTCTTTGATATTAAAGAGGAATCACCTATTATTCCAATTTGGATCTCTTTTCCTAATTTACAATTGCATTTTTTTAACTCCCATGATATCCATGCTTTGTAGTATCTTTTTGGTAGGCCACTTTAAATGGACTAAGAAACCGCCTCTCGATTGAGACCTTCGGTGGCTAGAATTCTAGTGGAACTGGACATTACTAAGAAGCATCCTAAAGACATTTGGCTTGGTTCTAAAACGTCTGGTTATTTATAGAAAGTTGACTTTGAAAATGTTCTTGATTTTTGTATTCATTACAAAGTTCATGGACATTCCATTAATGATTGTTTTGTTGTCCATCCTCAGCTTAGACAGAATAGTATAGCCTCCAAACCTATGGTTGTATCAATTCATGGAGAACCTTCCGTGTATGGAGGTCATATTATTAATAATGAGAAGACTCAAAATATGATTTTGGATGAACCAAAAGTTTATGGGGATGTCATAGAGAATAGCCCTTTAGATAATCCTATTAAGAGTGAACAAATTTCAGATAAGGGAAATAATGATGACTAGAATGTTGAAGATAGAATTCATTCGGTTGAGGATAATGTTGTAGTAGAACCGTGTGATCTTGGCTTGGGGGAGAAAGTTATTGATGAACAAAATTGGATAACTACTAGCTCTTTGGTTAATCAAGGAAATGAGGATAATAACTTGGGTGAGGAAGACCTTTCACATAGTCTTGAAAATGATTAGATTACTTGTGGTTTAAAACAAGTCAATGGGGAGAAGTGTGAAAATGGATCTAATAATCATATTCAGTTGACTAGTATAGACAATGTTGATGATATGGAGGAAGGGGAAATTGAATCTCTGGATAAATTCTCTCCTAAGGATGCTCTCGAGGGTACTATTGCTAACTTTATGTCATCTCGAAATGGTAAAGCTGAAATTAATGCAGAAGGTTATACTACAACTTCCAAAAATAAGGGTAAGAGCAACAAGAATTTGTATGGCTGCACCTCAAGGGTCACTAGAGCTTCTAACTCATCTATTAATGGTTAAAGCACTTATGTGGAATATTAGGGGTGTTGGGGGTTCTCTATCTAAGGATAGAGTTAAGAATTTATGTAGGATTCATGATATTCATCTTCTTATTTTAATTGAGCCTTTAATTTATGTTGGTAAGTTGGATTCTGTTTGTAAGAAGTTGGATTTTAATGTGGCTTTTGCCAACTATTCCAATAAAATTTGGGTTCTCTAGAAGCATTTTATTTGTTTAGATATTGTTATGGATTTTCCACAAATTATTCATACTAACATTACTTTTAATCAATTCTCTTGTTATACTTCATTTGATTATACTTCTTTCTCTAGATTAGGTAGGAAAACTCTTTGGAACCAACTCATGGATTTCTCTTATTCTATTAAGGTCCCCTGGTTAGTTGGTGGGGATTTTAATTGTACTACTAATGCTTTTGAAAGAATAGGAGGTAATCCTCCTAATTATCAAGATATGGAAGATTTTTATTGACATGATCTTGAATTATAATCTTCATGTCATTGGTTTTTTTGGTAATACTTTTACATGGAATAAGGGTACTATGTGGCAAAGGTTAGATCGCATTCTTTTTAATGACAATTAGATTTCTTCTTATTAAATTATTCATATTGAACATTTAACTAAAACTTTATTTGATCATTCTCCTTTATTATTAGGTATTTCTATGAACTGTATAAATATATTTCAACCTTTTAGATTCCAAAACAAGTGGCTTCTTGATGTTAATTTTTTAAATGCTACACAAAGCAACTGGCATGCTCCCCTCTTTCCTTCTGATTATGTTTTTGGTATGATTAGGTTGTGGTTTAAACATAAGAGGCTTAAATAAAAACTATCCTGGTGGAATAAATGCATTTTTAAGAATATCTTCTCTAGTTTTTTGCTTGTTGAAAAGATGGTTGACAATGTTGATATAACTTAGATGCAGGACTCTTGTTTTGAGAATTCGTCTACTCTTAATGAAGCTAAGACTACTTTATTCAAACTTTAGGAAAAATAAGAGTCTTATTAGAGGCAGAAAGCTTCCTCCAAATTTCTTGTGGAGGGTGATTGTAATACTTCATTCTTTCATTATATTGCTAACCATAATAAATTGACTAGAAAAATTTATAAGATCACTTCTTCTGATGGTGTTGTTATCGACAATCCTGATTTGGTTACTGCTTCTGGTATTAAGTATTTTGAGAATATTTTCAATAAAGCTTTCTGTCTAGATTTAAACATTGATTTCTCTTTTAATCTCATGGTTATTACTGAGGAGGATAATTTTTTATTATCTAAGGTTCCTTCTAAAGAGGAAATTTGGCAAACCATGAAAGGTATGAATTTTGATTTTGTGGCTGGTCTAAATGGTTTCACCACCAAGTTCTTTCAGAACTCTTGGGCTAGTATTAAAGAAGACCTTATTAACGTTATTAGTGAGTTCTTTTTAGGCAATCTGATACCTAAATTTTTTACTACTACTTCCATACCTTTAATTCCAAAGTCTAATGCCATGAATTTTTGGAATGATTTTTAGCCCATCAGCTTGTGTACCATTTTCAATAAACTTATTGCTAAAATCATCATGGTGAGATTAGCCTTCATTTTACCTAAGATTATCTCTTCAGAGCAAATAGGATTTGTTAAAGGTAGATCTATATTTGATAATGTTTTGCTTGCCCATGAATTAGTTCATGTTTTGCATGCTAAGGTTTTTGGAGGCAATATTATTTTCAAAGTTGATATAACTAATGCTTATGACAATCTAAATTGGAATTTTCTTTATACTATTTTAAAGCAATTTGGTTTCAACATGCAATTCATTATTATGGTTAAAATAGTATTAAGCATTGCTTCGTTTCAGTTATTATCAATGGTAAGACTCATGGAAATTTTAAATCTTTGCATGGCTTGAGACAAGGAGATCCTCTATCTCCTGCTCTCTTCATTATTGCTTTGTAATTCTTGTCCATTAGTATTAATAATCTTTTTAGAATTCATCCTAATCTATAATTTAGAACTACTGGTGGCTTTCCTATTACTCATTTCAATTTTGCTGATGATTTCATTATTTTTTCTAATGGTTTTATTAAAATGCTTTACATTCAGTTTAAATTCCTCAACAAATTTTAGCATTCTAGTGGGTTAATTTTTAACCCCTCTAAGAGTTATTTTATTCCTGCTAACTCTATTTCTCCTAGGAGGGTTACTAGTATTGAAAACAATTTTGGGTTCATTAAAAAAAAAATTACCATTGAAATACTTGGGTACTCCTCTCTTCAAGGGTAGAAAAAGTTCTCATTTATTTGATGACATTTTCTCTACGGTTCATAAGAAACTCTCTTCTTGGACTTTTAATTTACTCTCTTTTGGTGGTAGACTTATTCTTATTAAATATGTAATATACTCTATTCCTATCTATCTGCTTCACACTTTATGTCCTACTCTTAATGTGTGTAATAGAATGGAGACTTTGTTTAATAAATTCCTCTGGTGTGCCAAAGAGGGTAAACATGCTATTCTATGGGGTTCTTGGAACAACATTTCTGGGATTGTTGATGAAGGTAGATTAGGCTTTAAATCTATAACTGAAATGTCCAAAGTATTTTCTTATAAACTTTGCTTTGCATCTAGAGAAAATTCTAGCTTGTGGGCCAAGTTTATGGCCTCTAAGTACTATCTTGGTAAATACCCGCTCAATTATATATTTAAATAAAGTGATTCTATTATCTGGAAAAAATTATTTTACATTAAAAGGGAGGCTGAAGAGGTTATCCAATGGGGTTTGGGAGTTGGAAATATTTTTTTTTGCAAGATAAATGGTTAGGAATTTTCTCTATTGATAGTCTTCTAAACACTCACTCCACTTCTACTTGCAAAGTCAAGGATTTTATTGCTAACAAAAATTGGAATATTGATTTGCTTAATAAGTATGTGCCAGATTTTATTATCAATATTATTCTTAAGATTCCTATTCATTTAGATATGGATGACTACATTTTATTTAATCTTTCGAATGTTGGTAAGTTTGCTATTAAGTAGGTTTGGAATTCTTTTAGGCAAGCTTATCCTAAAGACTCTCGCTATTTAGCTATTTGTCATGCTAGTATTCCTCCTTCTTATTATTTTCTATTATGGAGGATTTTGGATATTTTTTCCTCTGGATTCTATTTTAATAAGAAAAGGTTTCTACATAGTCTCCAAATGTCAATGTTGTCACCATATTGAGAACATGAGCTAAGTTTTTATTCATTGCCTGATTTCCATGAAAGTGTGGTTATATTTTGATAGTATGTTTAATAGGCATTCTTCTTTTTAGTATAATTCTATATCTGATCTTCTTAAAGAGTGGTTCATTCCTACTAAAGGACATATTAAAAACATCTTACCTGTTATTATTTACTGGTTTTTATGGAGAAGTGGAAATGAGTCTAAACATGAGAAAATTAAGATGAATACTATTAGTATTATTTCTAAAGTTAAGGAAAAATTTTTTTAGCTTTTTTTGGCTAATTTATTAAAGGTTGACTCTTTTAAAGTCTATTATCATGTTGCTAATGAGTTTGGTTTGGCTTTCCAATCCTCTTCCTTTCTGGTTAAAGACATAATTGTTATTTGGAGGAAGCCTTTAGAGGGTTGCTTTAAGCTTAATACTGATGGTTCTATGCATAATTTCACTACCGGTTGTGGGGGTATTATTAGGGATTTTAATGGGTTTGTTATTACTGACTTTGCTGGTCCTTGCATTGTTAATAATACTATTAAAGCTGAAATTGAGGGTCTTCTTTATGGTTTTCAATTATGCATTTCTTTAGGAATCACTAATGTTTGGATTGAAGTGGATGCTATGCTTTTAATTCATTATATTAATGGGGAATCTAATTCCAATCTTGATAATTTTTACATGTTAAGAGATATAAAGCATTATCTCTCTTTCATTACTTTCTCTATATCTCACATTTTACAAGAAGGAAATGTTGTTGCTGACTCCCTTGCTAAAGTTGGGTGTAATTTAGCATATTTCACTGAATTTACAGAACAATCTTTACAGATGGAGATTAAAGTTTTATTAGATTGGATCATTTTGGTCTCCCTTATGTTTGACTGTCCTAATCTTTTTGTCTTCTTTTATTTTATGCTATGTTTGTTGTTTGGCTTTGGCTTTTCTTTTCATTGGACAATGTTGCTTTTTACTATGTCTGCTGGTCTGTTCTTTTGGGGCTCTATTGTTTTATGGTTTGCAGGAGACATTTTTGTCATAAGCTTTTATAGTGGAGTTTGGAGATTTGGTTGATTGGCACTAGATTGACTCACTTAGTTTATTGGGATTTATTTTTGTATTGGATCTATTATCATCTTTCCCTTTTTATGGTGTTTTTTAACTATTGTGGCTGGTTGGGTTTGAGCAATGATTAGAACATTTACATCACTTATTTAACCCCTATGTGTTGCTCTCTATTTCCCAATTGGAGTCTTCTAAATTGCTCGGCTGTGGTCCTTTTTTATCTTTATCACATGGGGTTTGATGTTAGTGGCAGCATCTTGGAGTTGGTTTGTTTGTGCTGTTTTTAATTTTTCCTACATAAATTGGCTTGGGGGTGCTGGGAAGAGGAGTTTAATTACATGTTCATCATGACGTATACTACCTCTTACTCCTCCATCTATTCCATTACAGATTTCATGTGCTAGTTATGCTCGGGTGGGTCTGCGATTAGATATGGGTGGTATTTGGGGTTTCTTCATGATAGTATTACAAATACTACACTCCAAAGCTTTGCTCTCCCTGATCACTACAATTTTTCTATTTTCCAGTTAATTTTTATTGTTGTCAAGGTCTTTTGGTTTATCAATGACTGGAATCCTTCCAGCTGTGGTTTAATGTCTAAGTATTTATGGTTGTTGGCAGATAATCCGCTGGGTAATTGCTGCAGTTTCAAAGGCCAAATCTTCTTTTCTATGATTTAGTTCGTTACTTATGTTGACTTTAATTCTTTCTGGTATTCTATTTATAATTGGTTTGGTACCACCATGACATATATTGTGTTTTGCCCTTTCGGTTTACCTGCTGGTGGTATCATCATAGGGTTTGATATTGTTGTTTCTTGTTGTGGTTTACCAGCCTGGATCACCTCCGTTTTATGGAATCGGAGTTTTGGTTTATGGACTGCATGGCCTTAGTATATTGGAGCAGGACTTATTTTTTGGTCCTTTGTTACTTTGGGCCTTCTAGTTTCAGTTTGAGGGGGGACCTCTGCTCAGCTATGATGGACCAATTCTATTACTATCTTAATTATTGTTTTGCCTTGTTTATCATTCTGAATTTTGATTGGCACTACTATCTTGTTAGTGGTAAAGGTAATATCTAGAAGTTTTGTTGCAGCTCTGCTTGTCTGTACTTTGACAGTTATTTTATTTGGTTTCTTCCTTTCTTTAGTATTAATTATGAAAAGTGCAAGATTTCTATTAATATTATTATAGCCTTTCAAAATGCTCTTTTGCATAGCTATTTCCTATTATGTAGGTTATTTTACTGGCATAGTGTGTTTACTTTTAATTTTATTTCTTTGCTATTGCTTTGAATTTTTTGTTCAGTGTCCTTGCAGGCCTATTTTTCAGGTTTTTGGAGACTCGTTCTCATTTTGTGCAGGGCTCGACTTTGGTTGGAAAGGCGGAGCTGAATGGGAACAATTATTCCTTTTCCTTTTGGGTTTTTAATTGTTATTAGGTTTCTTTGTGATCGTGCTTAGTGGGGATATCCGGCGCTGAGGTTCTTTTTTTTTTTACTTTTCTTGTAGCTCTTCCAAGCAATAGCGAGCTGGACGTCCCCTTAAGGACTTTGTACTATTTTTTTGATAGTAACGAGTAGGCTTGTTGGTGGGTTTCAACCAATAATAATAATAATAATAATAATAATAATAATTTTTAAATTCATAATAAATTCAATAAAAATCTTAAAATTACAAAACAAATTGCAATACACTCTAAATGAATCATATAATCAAAACGAATTAATGCCCTATAAGATTTCAATAAAAATAATATTAAATAAAGATTAATCCTTAATCAAACTTTAATTAAATAAATCATATAAAATCAATCCTTGATCCAATTGAATCTAATTTACTTAGAGATTGTACCTTAGTTTTTTCCTAACCTATTGTGGTCAATTAAGTGACTCATTAAGGTTATTAGATCAATTAATCATATATCCCAATTTCCTTCTATAATGAAAGGAATTTAATAAATTAACTAAATTAAAAAAATTAAAAAAATTTTAAATAAACAAAAATAAAAAATTAAATAAAAAATAAATTTAAAATATAAATAAAATTAAATAATTAAAGTCAAATAATTCAAAGGAAATTAAGAAAATTAAAATTTGAAATAAATTCTAAAAATTCAAATTTAAATAAAATGAGTAAAAGTCATAGAAAAATTAAATAAACTAAATTATTTAAAATCATCTAAATTAAATAATTTTTTAAATACAAATCAATTTAATTGAGGTAAATAACATCAATTAAATTTAAAATTCAAATTTTCTTAAGAAATATTTAATTAACAATTAAGGCTTTTATACGTATGCTTGATTCCTATTGAATTTGTGCATTTTGCATTATTGAAATGGAAATACAACATATGTTTCATTCCTATTGAATATGTACAGATTGCATTAAAATAAAATATGATTAAAATAGATGATAACATAATTAACACCATCCTTCTTCAACAAATGCCTAAGTGTTGAAGGGATTTTATTGACAACTACATCATTCCAAAAGAAATTACATAAGACACCTAAAGAAACCATAAAATTGGCTACAGCATTACCATCTCTCGGTATAAAATAGAATAAAACCTCCTTAAGTCCATTAAAAATGAAATATCATGTTGAAGTATATCTTTTTATAACCATTTCTAGTTATTCAATGAATTATGTAACCATTTTATAACAAAAGAATTATCACCTTTGATAATAATTCCTTATTTCTTAAACATCCACTCTTAAATTGCCTTTTTGATCAACAAGATTACTAATATTTTCAACCTACGTAACATCCCAATGAAGAATCTACTTACCAATCACCTGAATGAGAGTACCACTATGGTCTCTAAACACTGAACTAATCCTATCCCAATTAGAAGGAAGAAGTGATGCATCCACATTCACTTTGATCCAATTAGGAGAAGGAGGATGCCAATCCTTATTAGGTAGCTCATTGAACTAATTAGTATCCCACTTTTCACATATGCTTCATTCCTAAGGGAGGGCATAATAATTTGATAAGCCTAGAAAGTGTTGGTTGATTGTTTTAAAGCAATTTGAAGCTTTCAATTAACATGTTCTTTAAAATAATGATTAATAAATCATGAAATAAAACTCCAATGACTCTATGCAATCATATTATCCTATATGGGGGAATGAATGCATTACAATCATGAGCCTTAGGATTTGATGATCATTAATCCATACTTCACTTGGGATTATTAATTACCATGATTATTTATAATTTAAAATTAAATAATATTAATGCCTTAAAATAAAATTCTTTTAATAAATCAATAAAGCATGAAAACATAAATTCATATTAAAATGCCCTTTGGCCTATAGTAAACAAATAAAACCACATGATAGATAATTTAAACATAAAACCTTCTAGGACCAATTCAAAGCCACACATCTTATGTATACCCTTTATATGGTTTGTTAGGACAAACCAACTCTAAAGTAGGCTACACTAGTGGTCTAGTTGATGTGATATGGATTTCTTTCTTGGAGGGCATCTTGTGTATGTTTATTTACTTTTATGTACTATGGATATCATACCATGCACATTATATACTTTTTTCAGTGCATTTTGCTTTAGTTGTTTACATATGTAGGATGCATATTATATTTGAGTTTACATTTTTCTTTTCAAGTAAATAGTCAGTTTTGAAGGTAAACTAGGTTCAAATGTAAATGTAAAGAGTCAAATGTAAATGTAAAGTTCGAGAATGTATATTTTGATTGACTTATAAAAGTAAAGAGTTGGAAATTCAATGAAGATGTTTGCATAAATACACACATATAAGGCTCCAAAAGATAATGATCCCTCTTCCTTCAAGTACATTCTCTTTTAGAATTCTATAGAAGACTAGAATCCAAAAGACCAAAGATCTTTATTAATAGGTGTAGAAAGTAGGCTTGTTGTGGTGGAGCTTGGCCATATTTTTCTTTCTTGTAGACTTAGGTTATATAAAGCTACTAATATATATATATATATATAATTCCAATTTTCTTACACCTTATTTCATACACTATCTCATTTATCATGTAATGCATTAATATGGGAGTTAGATTATGTTAGAGGGTAGATCATTTTTTTAGTTTTCTTTTGATGTATATATTCGAGAATTTGTAAGAACCATGTATACTAGATGTATGATGATACAGTAGAGGTACTGTACACATGAACACCTTTACCCTGACATGCATACATAGATACATTTTATTTTTTCTGTAATATATACTAGATCATCACACAAGCCTATGATGAACAAGCGATAGCCCTTTGCATCTTGGCTTGAGTTTAGTATTCCTATTAGTATAAGACCATTATGTTGTCAGATTTTCTTAGAATTCAAACATATATATTACATTAGATATCTACGTTTAGAATGTATTAAGTGCATCGTAGAAAGTTTTAAGTTAAGTGAAGATCCCTTTAAATTTGATTAGTTAGGTGCACTTTAACCCGAGCATCTTAAATTTCCTAATAAAAATCTAAATAGAATTATTGACTCCTTGGCAAATAATACCCTATCTACCCTACATGCATCAAACTCAGAAGCATTAGGTGGTTAGTTGGCTATCCACTAAAAGCAAACATAAGTCCAGATTGTATACACACGCTCTTTATCTCTCTGCCCAGGAGGGCTATACCAATTCTAAATGTAAATTTAAATCTAAATCTAAATTTTAATATTTTCCTAAAATAGTAAACTAAAAATTCTTTTTAGACTCGATTCCTTTTTTTTTTTTTTTTGGTAGACAAAGAAAATTAACTCCTTGATTAAATCTTTGTAAATTTAAAAAGTTTAGCTTTTAATTTAATCAAGAGTTTTCTTAATACTTGTCCCGATATGTAATAAATTAGTGGCATGCCACAATTGGGAATTGCAAAACCCAATTTAAAATAAACATATCTTAGTCTTCCAAAGTAGGGGAGAAATCTCTGGACAAATTATAGCTCATTCCTTGGAAAATTACATCTTCATTATGAAGGGTTAATTTCACTTTTATCTTTAGAGATCAATTTAACATTTACCATGTTGTGTTTAATCATTCAAATAAGTATCATTTCTCTTTTTAAATAGATAGTACATCATTAGTCTATTTTTAAAGGCAGTATGCATTCAACTATAAGGATTTGATTAAGGAACATAAAGTGAATCAGTGGACATCACCCATTTAAAATTTGTCCAGAAAATTTTTTTTGGCGACTCCACTGAAGATCAAATCTTCTCTTCATCTTTAGTAGAGACTAAACAATTTAAATTTACATTGATTCAGTCAAATCTTTGAGATGATTTCTCAATATTTAAGTTTTATTTAACCCAATTTTAATTCTTTATTTGTAAAACCTAGCTTCAATCATTTAGACTAATGTACCATTAATATTAGGATTCAAGTCCTTCAGTCTAAGATTTCTATAATTTAAATTCTTGAATCAAAATCCTTCAATTTGATCCTAAACTCCTATTTTAATTACTCTTCCCATCATGAAATCATTGAGCTAGTTATAAATTTAAATCCTTTGTAAATCCAAATGCAAATCTAAATCTACTTTTCTCCCTTTAAGCTTGTACTAGGAATTTAGTAAATTCAAATTCAATATAGTTTTGAGATCTAGAGTTCTATCTAAACCTAATAAATTCAAAAATTGATTTAGATTTTTGGTTCAGAATTTAGAAAATATCAGGAAAGCTAATCTTCAATATCATTGTCAGCTAGGCCTAGTCTATTGAGGGATCCTAAATCAAGTCCTGATTTGGATTTGATAACAAGTAGTTTAGTTTCACTAAACTGCAAGCTTAAAAAGTCAAGAGAACTAAAGTCCCTATTAATAAATCAACTAAGAAAATTATTGAGCGTGGGTCTGCAATTTCTCCTATAATTTTTTAACCCTTAGTGTTCTCCAAGTTGACTTTTCCTTAACTTACAGTAACCATAAGGAAAAATCTATTTCCCAACCTAAATCCCCTATCTATAGCAATTTAAGATTGGATCATCTCCTATTGTTAATGAGATGACAAAATCTCAAAGGATAAACATGAACTACCATATGAGGTTGAGGGACAATAAGTCCAAGATGTTAGATGAAGTAATACTGATCAATCCTATAATTGAGGAAGCAATAGATAAATTTCCTAAAATTCCCCTGAATTCCATAATATTGGGTGGATTTCACTTTCATCCACTATTTGCTACTGCTATATAGGAAGTCATCATTCAGATAGCCAAATCTCCACCCCTTCCACTTTAGAAGTAACCAATTCTTCCTTTTTTATCTAAGATGAAGAGGAAATTCAAATCTCTTCTCGATGGGTTAATACATGATTGTGTGACCAGTTATGGGCAATCAAAGACTAAATTCTTTAAAAGTATCAAATATGTGATCACCACTAGAGTATAATTAGAGTTACATAAAGAAAAGGTAGCTTAACATCTAGTTAAAAGAAGATTGACTTTAAAGGTCATAAACTAGTCATCACTACAGACTACTGTCAAGGATAAAAGAAGTTTTGAGTAATCAGTGATCAAGCAATGTCAGCCAAAACTCAGAATCATCAAACTCCCATGAAATCTTTTGATATGGATCCTTAGCCTATCAAGGTCATAATCTGATATCCCCCCTCATCAAATTAATCTAGAAATAATCCAAGTAAAGATTATCATCACTCATGAATCATTTCCACCAATCGAACCACTAATAAGGTAGCCAATCATCTTCTTATTATGATAGAAGGAAGAAAAATTCCAAAATTAATCATTCTTATTATCTAATGGGAAGAAGGTTAAGTGTCCTTAGATGGTTTCCACTTTGACTGCACTTAGTGCCCATAACAATAGTGTAGCTAAGTAAAGAAGAAGGAAAGGTAAGTGTCTGGTTGCATCATCATCTTTTAAGGAATGCACTCTAGTCAACCCACACAATGCTTCTTGAAGATTAATCAAGAATGATGAATCACCTGAAAGAGAGTATTGGACAATTAGATGAATTAGTTGCGAAAAAGTAGTTGTAGATTTACATGATGAGAAAATTTCCAAAAGTATTCACATGGTAGATACTCAATCATCTTTTAAAAAATATAACGGTAAAGTTAAGCTAATCCTACAATTATTGAGGCTAAGAAAGGTGATACACCAGATCTTACTCAATGTTTATTAGATCAACTAAATCAAAAGGGTGAGCAGATCTCAAGGATGGAAAAGAAAATGAAAGAAATAATGGCTACTCTAATTATTATTTAGAATGAAGAGTCTTCTTCAACAAATCCACATATAGAGTTAACTCTGATGAGCCTATACATAAATAATAAACAAAAGAAAAGAATAAACAAGAAGAAGAGAATAAACTCGAAAAGTTAGAAAAGCGAGTTAGTTTAATCTATCGACATTAAGAAAATGATAGAATAATAAGTGAAAGAGTGTTAGCATATTCTCAGGGTACCTCTTCTATTCTAAAGGGTAGACCATACCAGAAGGAATATGACTTGGACCCATATCCAATGGACTTGTGCCACCTTCATTCAAAACATTGATGGCACAGGTAATTTGAAACAACATCTCACACATTTCATGGCTAGCTTTTGTAATGTTGTAGGAATTGGTGCATAGTTATTTTGGAAGTTTTATATGAGTTAATCTAGCATTATGTTTGATTGGTGCATTGAATTACCCAATGGAATAGTCCAAACTTTCAATGAGTTAGAAAGTTTATTTATTAAAAGATTTGCAGGAGCAAAATACCACATTATCGTTAGGGATTTGGTTGTAGAAAAATAGAAATTGGGTGATAGTTTAATGGATTACATCTTAAGATTGAGAAATCTTAGCAAGAGGTGCAAACCATATTTGCAAGAATAACATGCTAAAATTCAAACCTTGAACTTAACTCACTCTAGAAGAGAATAAACAGAAGTTGGAATCCTATAAATAGAAAATTTACTCATTCAAAAGTGAAGAGTTAAAAAAAATATTCAAAAATATTTTGAAAAGATAGAATTTAAACTTCTCGATCCTAATAAGCTGGAAGAAGTGGGTAATTTGGGGCAACCCAACTATTACCCATACCATAGAATGTTCGGTCATGAATTAGAAGATTGCATAAATTTCAAAGAGTGGGTCAAGAGGAACATTAAAAATGAGTCAATTGTGATACCCAAGTAATATTTAGCATACTTGAATTAAGGATTTACTAAATGTGTGATTAGTGAGCTATCTATAACATTTCCTGCTTTAAAACTTAATGACATATAGCATTTTGCATTATCCTATTCTTATAAAAAAAATCCTAAATAAAGCTTTTCATTCATCTTTCTAGGCATCACCAAGAGCACAAAGTCTCATCTAGGTTGATTTAGTAGCTCTAGAAGAAGTTCAGAGTAAAGCTCTAACAAAAGAGTCCAAGGAAGTGTGAGTCAACCAAACTTCTGCAATCTCGAAGGAGGGGGATAAAAATAAAAGAAAAAGTTTATCTGATAAAATAATTATTACTATGGATTAGAGATCTAAATTCCTTATGCCATTTACCCAATATGAATTATATTTTATCCCACTTGGGACTAAGAAATCAGTTAAAAAAGGAAATCATGTATATCTCGTTTATTTATGATATTGACATTTTAATTGAAAATTAGAATAGTAAAGAAAATAATTCTCAAGAAACACAAATAAACTTGAATGAATTAAAAGAATCTCTAATACTGATTCCCTTATCATATATATTTAGGGTAATCCTATCAATATTAAAATAGAGACATCTTATTCAGATAGTTCACCAAATGAAAATTCAAAGTTAGTCAGCAATAAATAAGTTGATCATCGTGTAGCCTCTTCTTCTGAAGATGTAGTTGAAGTTAATTTTTATACAGGTGAAGTTTTGCTTGCATGAGCTTTGGATACTAATAAAGGAAAACAAGCTGCAAATAATCTTTAGAGATTAAATCAACTCAACCAGTTCAAGATTCAAATCCAATTAACCTAGAAGTTATCAAAGTATAATATCTTAGCTCATCTTAGAAAATTTCTTGCAAAATTGAGCATGTATGATGCTTTAGTTCCTTCTAAAGAAATGGGGGAGGCTTTAATCAAAGATTTACTAAACAAATACATCTATACAAATTAGTTAGGATCAACGTAGTCTAAGGAAACACTATACTTTAAGGAAGTTGTAGGATTTACATTTTTTATGGAGATTTGTTTTTTGGAACTATGGATCATAATCATCTGTTTGATATTTCTAAAAATGTAGACAATTTTAAGTTGTCATGTGTCCTTATCAATCTGGGTGCCTCGATCAATATACTAACTCTTAGAACTCTTATTTACTTAAAGGTAGATACTCACAAACTCAATTCTAATAAAATGGTGTTGTGAGGATTTAATGAAAAAGTTGAGAGAGCTTTGGTTCAGTAACCCATCTTTTAGAAATAAAAAGCCTAAAAATTGAATCCAAATTCCATATAATAGATTCAAAGGCCTCTTTTTTGACTCTCTTAGGTAGACCCTAGCTCTATGAATATAAAATTATTCCTTCCACTCTTCATAAATGTATCCAATGCTCTCGTAAGGATGTTGAGCAATGTATTAAAGGTGATTTCCAACTTATTCCAATTCATGAAGTTGGTATGTATGAAATCACTTCATATTATATGCCTAAAAAGCATATTATCTTCTCTACAAATTTCAAGCTTATTGAAGAAGAAGGAAAAGGAAAATGAAAGAAAGGAAAGGAAGCACAAAAGAAGAAAGAGAAAAAGAAAAGTATCATAAACATAATGTTCATTTGCGTCCTGCTCCTCTTTCATAAAGATGTGATAGAATAACTTAATGATCTAGTGGGAGAGGTCGAGGATGGGAAAAAGAAATAATAAAGGAAAATATGCAAATAAAGGCATCTATAACACATATTAATTTGGGATCTAGTTTGAAATATGAATCCTATATATTTTAAAAAAACTAATAGGCTACATAATATAGGAAATATGTAGACCAACCAAAGTTTGAAATTTCTATAGAAGTAGATAGCGACAAGGATAGGGTCTAAATTTCTAGGGAAGATAATTCAAGTATATCTCCCATAGAGAGTTTAAAGAGATACATGGAAAATAAAACCTTAACCCCCTTATCCCAAAAAATTGTAATAGGTTTGTGTTGAAAGCCACTTGTGCTTTAAACAAAAATTGTAAAGCCAACACATTTGTTCCCTTTATTAGTAAAACTCTAGAAACTGATGCCATCGTTGATGAATCATTCATGGATGAATAAATAGAATTGCCTTATGACTAGTACTAAAATTTTTTAAATATATTTTCTAAGGAAGGTTTAATACCCATCAACTTAGAGTAGAGGTGAATCCCAATAATTCAAAAAACTATGGAGAATAAAATACAATAAATATACATCATGAGTAGGTGTTGGAGTTGCTACTCTACATTAATTTGATGATGATCAATATTTTTTATTTATATCAAATAATCTTGAGTCTAATAGTATGTTTATAATGGATGTTAAATCTTTTAACGGACTCTATTTATAGACTTAAGTATGAACCCCCCAAGCATAAAGAGGAGAATAAATCTATAATCGATGATCTAAGAGAAATAAATTTGATTAACAATTAAAACCCTCATTCGATCTTTATAAGTTTTTTATTGAATGAGAATGAGACAAGTAAAATGATTGAATTACTTTCAAAATTCAAAGAATATTTTGCCCAGTGTTATGAAGAAATGACCAAATAATCTCTAGACATAGCAGCCAACAAGTTAGAAATTTAACCTGATTTGATTCCAGTAAAGCAAGCAACTCAATAGGTGTGACTCAAAGTAAAAAATGAGTCATAGTTGAAGTCAAGAACCTAATTGAAGTTGTTTTATTAGGGAAGAAAAATATCCCACCTGGTTAGCTAACATCATCCCTGAAAAGAAGAATAATAGTCATATACATGTCCTCATCGACTACAGATATTTAAACAAAGCTTTTCTAAAAGATGTGTTTCACTTCATATACCAAAACTTATGGTAGATATCCTTTATCACATATTATATTCTAATTTATTGATAATTTATCTGGTTATAATTAGATTAAAATGGCTCCTAAAGATGAAAAGTAAACAGTATTTAGAATAATGATAGGAATTTATAGCTACAATGTTTTTCCTTTTGGATTAAAGAACACTAGTGTAACTTACCAGCAAGCAATCATAAGAATTTTGAAGAACTTATTCACCAACAGGTGGACTGTTATGCTGATAATCTAGTCATTAAAATTCTTGAAGGAGATGATCATTTATATGACCTAGAAATTTTTTCCAAAGACCTAGATAATATAATTTAAAAATGAACCCATTAAAGTGTAATTTTAGCATTTCTTTAGGGAAGTTTCTTGGTTTCATGGTATAACACCATTAAATTAAAATAAATCCCAATAAAATTAAAGAAATATTAGAAATGACACCCCCTAAGAGACTTGAAAAATTGATATCCTTTCAAGGTTGATTGGCATATCTTAGAAGATTCATTTAAATCTCTCAGGAATATGTCATCCATTTACATCATTATGCAAGAAAGATGCTCATTTATAAAGGGATGGTAGTTGTTAGAAAACATTTATTAGTATAAAATAGTATTTAAAAAATTATCTAGTTTTAGCTGCCCTTATCTTGGCGAAGTCATTAATCCTATATAGTAGCTTTAAGTGAATCTCTTGGCACCTTGTTAGCTCTGGCTAATGAGGAAGGGAAAAAAAGTGTAATTTATTTTTGTAGTAGATGGTTTCGTCCCACTAAAATGAATTATCCATCAATCAAGAAAGATTATTTGGCACTTAGGGTTTTATTTTTCTTTTTGATGTAGCTCTTCTAGAGAGCTATTGATCACTTTTAAGGACCTGATTTTTTTTTTTTCATACGTAATCCTTTAGTGAGTTTAAACCCAAAAAAATGATAATAAAATAAATAAAAAATAGAGAAATAATAAATGAAAGATTTTTAAATTAAATAAATTCAAATAATAAATAAAATTCAATATGCTCCAATAAATAAATCAATTCAAATAAACTTAATTATTCAAAAAAAACTTTAAAATAAATACTTAAATAAAAAAGAGGCTTTATGTGTTTGCTTTATCCTTTAGGGGGAACAAATACATCCCTTTAGAAGCCTATGACTTATTGATTAATGATTTCAAGCACTTTGAAGTTGTTAATTAATATGATTCTTTAAAATATAAGGTAAACAAGCATAAACATTTAAAAGATGTAAAATAAAATTTGTAAAGTCATAAATTTTAAACTTAAACTAAATCTTTTGCCCTATTCCACATAAATTAAACTCATTAACAATTCAATCAATAATCTTCCTAGGATATTTCTAAACTGCACAAGATTTGCACACATGTTTGAATTTGTTGATAGGACAACAAATTCTAGCCTAGGTTAGGGTGGTGTATTTACTTTCTTGCACTTGTTGTGATTTTATATTGTTCTCATGAATTTGTGTTAATGTGATTATTTACCATTCATTTTGCTATGTGAAGTCATGTAAAATATTATATATACATTGCACATTATTTTCCATACTAACCCTACAAAACTAGAGTCATTTTCTCTTTAAATTTAAATGTAAATATAATTAGAGTATTAAATTAGAAAATGTTGTGAAAGACTAAAGTAAATTGCTTATATATGATTGTAGAAAATAAAATTGAGAAAAATTAAATATAAAGTGAAAAACACAAAACATAAAGAAAATAAATCATCTTCCTTCTCCTTCTCGTTGCTACTGTCTTTTGTTGTTGCTAGTGGTGGTGGGAATAGTGGTGGAGGCTGAGGGGGCAAACAAGGAAAAAGTGTTGATAGGGATTCTCAAACACCAAGCTCTTGATGAATAACCAAATTAATGCTTCATTGAAGTGTGAAACATACTTGCAATGATATTATTTCGTATCCATCATATAATCCATGCTACGCGTCATACCCTAATGTTATTGCTTATGTTCATTTAAGTAGGTATACATTTCGTTCATCTAATCACTATGATTAGCTACATTCTCTCCTATGGCCCTAGGGGATCTAGACTTAGGCTGACTAAAACTTGGCTTGTTAAAGGTAGGATGGTAGAAGTTGGGCTAATAAGGCTGGCTAGATCCATCCCTTTCTTCCTGGGTTCCATCCTTAAATTTTTATATTTTAGCCCAGGTGATAGCAGAAATGGGGAAAAGCTACTCTTTCCTAGAATAGCCCATAACACTCACTAATAGGCACAAGGAGTAAATTAGAGAAGGATACCAAAAACCCATAGTGGTAGACTATCTAATTATGTACATTAGGGAGGCTTGAATAAATTTCCCTAAATTAATAGTATGACTGGCCTGAATAGAATAATTAAAATAAGGCATCTACTTTATCACCTCTTTAATGTTTTTTCTTTGCAAAATCATGCAAAAATGTAATAATGCTAAAACTTAAAAACTTTAGTGAGAGAGAATGCAGGGAAACTTACAATCTACCCTCCAATACTTTTCCATACCACCCCATTGTGTGGCCCAGTTAACACCCTTAAAATTTGCTAAGGGTCCACAAGGAATTAAAAAAGGTTGTATAGTCATCAAATTCAAAATTTGTAGTCTTATAAACACTATTAATACTAACACTAGTAAATGGTACCAATTTCTCACTCAATAAAACACTTGTTATTTTGGGCTTCCTTCATGTTACAAAGAACTCTGTTATAAAAGCACAATACAAGTAGAGCGTTCCTCACAAAACGTTTCCCCTCCCCTTATCCATGATGGCATACTCTACTCATCCCCCCCCCCCCCCCCCCCCCCCCCCCCCCCCCCCCCCCACACACACACACCCACATAAGCACACCACTCCTAAACCCTCTTTTAGGGATCAGTTGTTTGAACACTACCGTATTAACAAACCCTCTTCTGCATCAACACAAATGAAGTGGTTCTTGTCATAGAAGATGATTCCTGCTTCTTACCTAATGATAATTTTTGGTGCCATTTTAACTTGGAGTGAAAAACTCTAAATCATAAAGAATAAAATAAAAGGAATGTAAGAATTTAGTGTGAAAATAGAAGAAAATGCCCACCAACTTTACAAAACTTCCACTGCTATGGCATTGAGTGCTGAAGCACTGTGATGTAGGCTAAATAAAATGATAGATTGGTCAAAGGTAGTACAAGCATTGTAGCACAGATGTCTGGTTTGCTGTAGAGCTTGGGTATTTGAACTTTAAATGCTTCCTTTTGATCCATCCACTACCGTGGTGCGAGACACATGGTGGCGCTGCAGTGCTACAAAGGATTAGCACCATGGAGCTTAATGAATCAAATAATAACATTTATTAGAAGATGCAGTGCTAGAAAATATTACCATGGCACTAAATTAATTGCCCAATTTTCTAGAACATATATGTGCTATGGTGCTCCGAATTCAGTACTAAGGCATCGAGGAAGGCGATCCGTGCTATGACGCTTAAAGTAATGGCATTGAGATGATTTGAAGAAAATTAATGTGCTACAGTGATATATTCCACTTTTGTATGATTTTAAATTTAATTATATTTTTTTATAGAGTATAGACGCTAAGGCACTAAACCACCTAAATGTTGTGGCGCTCAAGGACTCAGTATCATGACACTCAACATCAAATTCTAGACTCATTTTCTAACTCTTAGAAATAATTTAGTCAAGCACCATAACCACCACAAAAAAGCACACTTAAATTATAGAAGCAATGCAAACACAAAACACAATTTGGTTGCCTCCCAAAAAGCGCTATA